>VYZT01054259.1:1119271-1138742 GCA_013400735.1 Pomatostomus ruficeps
GATGCGGGCGCTGCGCGGGGCTGCGCCGGGCGGGTCTCGCCGCCCGCCCATTGTCTGCGGCGCCCCGAGCCGGGGGCGAGCTGGGGCCGAGCTGGGCCGGGGCTGAGGTGGGGCGGCCGGGAGCCGCTGCCTGGCTGATTCCGCGGGTGTTTTCGCGAGCCCCGAGCCGAGGGGCTGCCGCCGGGGTACGAGTGGCTGTCCGCCCGACACTTGGGGCGATTGGGAGCTCGGCGCCGCCGGGGCTGCCGTTCCCGTTAATTCTTCTCAGGTGTTTCACTTTTACAATTTTGCTCCCAGCTGGAGCCGAAGACCCTTTTACTCGTTGAGTGAGAAAAAGGTTTATTTATTTTAAATGATGTTACCTCTTCTCGTTGTCTTGGAGCAGAAGCGGGCGTGCGGTTACAGGTCTCTCTCCGCAGCATTCATGAATCCCCTTTGCCATCATAAGACGTGCATCTCGAGTAATCAGGGAGATGTATGAGGGGAATGAATACTCTCTGACAGGGACACGCCGGACACAGACACCTGCGAGCATCCTTTCCTCTTACAAGTCTGTGTCCTGATCACTTTGTTTGCTGAACCCACAAAGGTGTATTTCTTTAGCTTCTTTTGAATCATTGCAAGGTAGCAATGATTCAAAATATCTCGTGTAAGAAGTGGTACAACTCGTGACACCAACCTGCTTGTGTGCATCAAGTGGTGCTGGGTGCTAATCTCAGTGGACCGGCCGACTGTGTGTGCCTGCCTTGAATGCTTTTTGTTTGATGATCCTTGGTGGACTTGCTAAGTGCGTTATTCTGGTGAGGCTTAGAGTTTTCTAGCCCCTGGGAGCACCACATTCTGTGAACACCTCTGTCTAATGTGGAGTTTGATTTCAAAGGGAAACCCATGATGCGGAACCAGCGTTGTGATTATGGAAACTTACTATATATTGCCTTTAAAGAAAGAAGACAGGAGAAACCTTGTAGCGGTTTTTAAAGTGGAATACAAGGTTTTTGCAGGAATAAAATGCTTGTATTATCCATCGATATAGCCATTTAGTCCCTCTCTGCAATAGTAGCAATTTGTTTTAATTTTCTATTTTTATTTCTCTTTCTGTAATGATTTTCTCTTGATTTAATTCCTTTCCTTTTCTATCACCGTGGATGTTGGTCCCTGATCCAATTCTGAACAGCATTTGTAACTACAGTTGAGTTTGTGCCCTCATCTTAAGGGAAAGAAAAAAACCCCCAATCTTATAGGCAGTGCCCCTATTAATTTCACAACTTTGAATTGGTAAGATTTTATTTTCCCTTTATTGTTTGTTTGTGTTCTCTTTCAAATGTTAATATAACTTGGCCCGTTTCAGGCAGGTCTTGATTGAGAAGGTGATATAAAAATGCACTGGCTCCCTTTAAAGATCATTTTGGTTACTGCCATTGTGTGTTCTCCAGTTACAGTGTGATGTGAGTTTCAAGTCTCTACATTTCTTCTCCCCTTCTCCCCTTGTATTATTCCTCTTCACCAAAATATTTAGCCACCAACAAGCCCATTTTTCACATAAGTCAAATTTGATTAAATATGGCGCTAAAATACACAGGATTGCTATGATTTGTTTCTTTCCCTAAGAAAAACAAAAGAGGAGTTAGGATGGGTATAAGGAAAGGTTTAATAGACAGTGGACAACCAGAGATTTCTTTTGGAAAAGAACCCTTACCAATCTTTATTGAATTTGCTTGTCTGCATGAAGAAAAGAACTGTTGTTTTGTTATCTAGCAGCTGTAGGAAGATTGACAGCTACAAATTGCAAATCTATGAAGGATCTGCCCATGACACAATTTTTAGTTCATTTAGATCGTTATCCTACACATCTTGTCATTTGCAAAATTATATAAACAAGACCAGTAAGTTTGTGGAGAAAATGTAAATGCAGTGAATATACTGTAAAGATTTTGAAGCTCTTTGGGATAATTAGGAAAGCATGGGCTTGCCTGAAAGATGACATTACTACAGTTAATTTAATTCAAATAGGAACACACCATTGAAAACATTATACTGTAGAGAAGAAATACATACTTTAAAACATGCTAGCTCTGTCAGAAAAAACACTAAGTGTAGTAGTCTTTTTGTTAAGATAAAGAGAACATCACTGATGTTGTGGTGTGCTTTGCATTTCTAAACAGAATCTAATGAATTACAAACATTCATTATGCTACAAGCAATTGCTGAAACTTCTCAGGACCCCAAAATAGAGATTTATTTATATGCTCGTATTTGCATGTTTTCTGATTATGGTGTCACTGTAAAAATAGAAATAAATTCAAAAAGCTATTGTTCTGAAATGAGTTCTCTCCTAGCTCCAGATCTTTTGTTGGTCTTCCTCTATCTTGGAAATTTATGTTGAAATACCTCAGTGTGTTCAGGTTATGAAACTTTCTGTTGGGAAGTGTGGGAGAGCTACAGGAGGGGTCTGGGAGAATTCTTTGTTGGATTCTGGAAGAGGTAAGGGCATATAATCTGCAGCAGAAGGTCAGGTTTATGAAATGTCTGAAAAAGAAGGTAGCTGGAATTTTCAAAGGTCAAAAAGAGTCATGTGCTAATTTTAAAGGACATCTTGCATAGGCATTACTTTCCTTAACATGTTAAAATGTGAAAAAAATAAATATTTCTTGGTCTGTGTTTTTATCTAAATGTTTGGCAATTCAGTCTTTCTTACACATGGTATTTGTAACACAGTTACTGTTTTTCTAATGCTGCTTCATTCTCTGTGGACTCGAGAATGAGCCATTGGAAAGGGTCTGTATTTATAGGCCCAAGCCCATTTACAGCTTTTGAAAGGCTCAGTTCATGACTATACTTGGCACTGTACACTGTGGACTGTCACTTTCCAGAAATGGGTTTCTTTGAAACATGTGGGGTTTGGAGCTCAGTCTCATCCCACCTCCTCCTGGTTGCGTGGGAGCGCAGCAGAGGTGGCGGTCCCAGCCAGGGATGGATGGTGGGGAGCCCCTCACGCTGTGCTCTGGCACTGGGGGCTGATGCGCTCAGGGTCGAGACAAAGCTGGGTGGTTCCTTTGGGGATGTGGATAGAGTGGGAGGATCACATCCTCTGCTGTTCACCAAGAAGAGGTACTGAAAATTTATTATTGAATTCTGCTGCTCTTTAAAACTGGTTTTAATTTATTTTTAAATACTGTCTCTTAAACCTTTATCTTGGGAATTAATTCCTGCCTTGGCACAGTATTTTTAAATTAACTCAAACCCGAGTGGATTCAAAATGCAGGAGACCCTTTTATAAATGACAGTGTTAATGACAGATGATAAAACACAGGGGCTGGAGAATACATACCAATTTATCTGTTGGTTTTCTGTGCTGTACTACAGCTACATTGATTATTCCTGGTACTCCAGGTGATTCTCCTTGAGTGCATTGTGGTGGAACTGAAAATTGCAGAAGTGCACATCTGTGGGAGCTCTAGGTCATGAACCAAGTCCTAGGTCTGATCTGAAGTAAGCAGGTATTGGTGGGCCCTCAAGGAAGTGCTTCATGGTCATCATCTCTGTTACAGACAAGGGAACAGGCAGTAAGCATGGCAGTTACAGGAAGCTTGAAGGGAGAAAATCTGTGTCTCAAATGATGGTGATATTGTGGGTACCTTAATTGTGAACTCATGTAAATGGTGTCTAGAAAATCACACAAATCTAAAATGTACTTGTAAATCAAAGTAAGAGAAGGGAAAAGAAAGGTGAAGCATATTTGAAGGCTGATACTGGGCAGTGTCTCACAGCTAGAAATGAGTCTTATTCAACAAGAGAACGAGGGAGGGGGCTTGGGGGAGGGTTTTTTTGACAGTATAAAACAACTATTTCTTCCCTTGTAAGCTGAAGATCACTTGACTTTATGATACAATTCAGATGTTTGAGACAAGCCTTCTTTGGCAAGGAAGAGTCATTGTGTTTCTCAGTGTGCTCTGCTCCCGTGGCAGGCCTGCAAACGCAGGAAGTGCTTACAATGCTGTCAGCCAAGGGTCTGTTTCTGTAGCTTAAGTAGGAAAGATCTCCACTTGGAAGAGAGGCTTTTGAGTCCTTTCTTCCAGAGCAGGAGGAGTTCCTATCAGTTTTGCAGGAGTACTTTTAAGCAGCTTCAATTACATATTCTTAACTTTGTTTCGCTAGTGGGAGCTCCCCTTTCAGTGTCTCTGACCTTTTTCAGTGAGGTTAGCTTCTGCTGAATCCACCCTGCCTGTTCTGGTAGGTTGTAATTCCCTTTACAAAGTCCACTTTTACCTTTATTTTGTGACTCCTGCTTTTGATCATATTCCTTCAGTTCTCAGAAATGTTTCGTATTCCTTAATCCTTATGTTTCCCACTGATACACCACTTCTATCTCTTTCAGCTCTCCAAAGAGCCCAATTCCTTCTACTCCAACTGTTTGGTTTGCTCACTAACTCTAAGATCTCTTTACACCTACAACTTTTTCTCCCACTTCAAAGCTAGTCATGACAATGTGACAGCACATATTTTCTGTATCCAGCTGTAGCATGTAGCTGTAACTGGTATTATGTTTCTGAATTTGGATTTTCATGCCACTAACATTGGACAGGAAGTTTTCTCTGTGACGAGGGTTCATCTTGATAAGCAGTGTTACTATGAAAGCAGGTGATAGAGCCATATTCTTGAAAGCCAACAGAATTGCATCCTGGGGCTGAGAGCAGAACTGTTGTGCAGATCGGCTGAGACATACGTGATCCTGATTTTTTTGTTAAAAGTTATCTGACCAACTGCTGATGAATTCTGTTTGCTTCTAAACCAAAAAGAGCCAGTCTTCTTGAGTCAACAGCCTTGCTCCTTTGCCTTGCTAGTCTTCCAAGGCTCAAAATTTTGAGATCTGTTTTCTTTTACAGAGGTTAGTTTTGGTCTACATTATGTGTTACAAGTCTCTTTGGGAGAAGCTGAAGTACAGATTTTGGCCTTTTTGTAGTTGCTCTAAAATAGAGTAGTCCAGCCCTGCATTTCTTCATGACTGGTAGCTTCTTGCTAGTTCATAATGGGAAATATTACTGCAATTCCAGTACTACCCAAATTTTTAAAATCTGCTTTAAAAATGCTTTAATCCCATTTGTCTGTTGGTGTGTAGTAAGGAAAAGAGTGAGTTCTTCACATATAATGAAAATGCACAGTACAGAATCAGCTGTAGCCAACCTGAAAATGTCAGATCATAAAGTTCAGCATCTTTGAATTGGGGTTGAGGTGAGGGAGGCCCACTTATACTTTGTCATTTCAAGTAAGTATTACTTTCCTCACTTTCTCATAATTCAAAGAGCAGGTGAATGAACCTGTCTGAGGCTGTAAAATTAAAAAGAAAAATTGCCTTCAGAAGGAATGGAAATCAACCATTTATTTCACAAAGCAAAAGATCAAGATGAGACGTTTCAGCTATAAACGAGAAATTACATAAACATTATTAGCATGAAAATGTGTGTTTATAGTGCAAATTCTAATGAAGTAGTAAGTCTCTTTTTGTTTCATAAAATAACATTAAAAGTGAAAAATGCCAGCATATGAATGGTAGTCAAAAAGTCAAGTATCCCAATCCAAATTTTTTCTAAACTAGAACTTAATGTGTTCTAGACAGTCTCCTTAGATCTCTCACTTCTGTTTTGGCACTGAGTCAAGTCTTTTTCCTATTTGAAAATGGACAAAACCCCACTCTTTCTCCAAATTGCTTGAGGAGAGAAGCTTTTCCTGCTCATTTCCTGGATAGCTCCGTCAAATTTTTAAAAAACCATATAACTAAATAAATCTGGGGAGGGTTTTTCCATGTCCCTGAATATGTAAGATAAAATGAGTTGAACACATGCTGAATTTCCAGAGAAAACAGCTGTTTAACTCTAAACTCAATGGAGAATTTCCCACACTTATAAAGTAGCCAAGTTTTTCTTCTTCTGTGTGAAGAATTAGTCTCTGTCATTGGGACACATTAAAAAAGATTTTGTTTTGATCAAATGTCAGGTCTTTTCACCAATACAGGAAAGCCTTCAGATTTTCCCAGGAAAACATGACTTGTCCTTGTTAAAGCATTCCCATTTCCTCTTAACAAATTAGATTTAGCAAACTAAAGCCCTTGCTTATCATATATCACTGATGAATAATTTATTTTAAAAGCACAAGAAAGGGAAAGAAAAAGCCTTTATGTGAACTCTCAGTGTAAGGACATTTGTACAAACTATACCTGGCCCTTCTTGTACCAGCATCCTTTAGCAGGGAATGTTGGGAAGCTTTGGGCAGGCACATGGCTCCTGTCCTGACTTGGGCACTCATGGGCAGTCTGGAATATTCCGTGTGCAGATCTCCAGACCTGCAGGGATGTATCTGTGCTTGAAAGCCAGTTAGGTAAGAAAAGCAGTCGGAATTAACGCTACTGGAGCACTTGACTGCCACGAGGACTCCTGTGTGTGGAGCAGTTTGAGAATTCCCACATTATACTTCTGTACATGGTGTCCCTGGGAGTGACTGTGTCCTGGAGGATGGAGCTGTGCCCTGAGAAGCCATCGCACCGTGGGCATGCAGCTGCCATGTCTGCAAGTGAGGGTGAGGAATTACCTGATAATGATGGCAGCAGGGATTTCCATGGCAATCCAGCCCAGGATGACTGCTTCACTCACAATGGTGATGGATGGATGCAGAGAGTGGAAGAGATTGGTACGTATGTAGGTATTTACCTGCTTGGAAATAAGCTGGAGTGAAGATAAAATGCAGTTAAATCTGAAAGCACTGCAGTCTGAGAAGTAACACTGCTCTGCAACCACTCTACCTTGTAGAAATGTTCACACACATGGTTCAGCTCATGATCTGTGGGTATGGAATTTCTGAAGATGGAAATTAATTGCTAAAGGGGATTTACTTTGTTAGGCTTTCAGTTGTTTAAAATAGAGTTTTACAGTTTAACTTTGGATGTGCTGAGAGGAAATACATAATTTTCATGGGGACTTTTGCTTTATTGAAACTGTAAATGTAGGACTCTTCTTACTTGTACATTATTTCAATGTGCTGTGAGCATCTACCAGACATACTCATTGAGAAATTGTTGGAAATGTTTTCACCACTTTGCTTTCTGGCAGACAGTTGTAATCCAGTTTGTCAAATGAATTTTCTTGATTGCCTTGCAGCATATGCAGAGTACTTAAAATTGTTGTAATTGCCTCTGAAGAGTTGGGGTGGGGGGAAGGAACAACACAAAAGAAAACAAGCAAAAATTCAGCTTTCTAATATATTATGTAAGTATAAAGAAAATTGTACTGTATAAAGGCAGCACAAAAATATAACAGGAATAATATAATGAGAGCAATCAAACCCTTCAGAATTCTGGATAGTGATTGGTCAGGGCTGGGGGGAACACAGATTGCTGTGTAAAACATTAAACAAGCTAAACTTAAACTATCAAACGCATTTACTGTCTGGCTTTCACTTGAATATAAATATTTGGGTTGTCAGCTCTGCAGGACTCTTAAATGTGGGGTTCTTGCTAATGTTCATGGGTGTCCCTCTGCCTCCTAGTTCACTGTTCAAAACTGCTATAATCCATTTCACTTCCACTACTGTGATATTTAATGTACTTTAGAATGCTTGTAAGCAATTGTCATCTCTGTCTTTCGACAGAATTTACAACTTACCCTGACTTTGTTACCTGCACTGGAGAAGGGAGAAATGTTTTTCCTATATATTATCATGTTTGGGTTTTAGGTAGTCTTAAGCTATTTTTTTCTTCTGTGTTAGCTTACATTCTTCTTACCAAAACCATGCTTACAATGTTTGTCAGGAATCCGTGGAGGGCAGAGATATAAACTCTTTGCAAACAGACAGGGCTTCACAGTGAAGTGAGAAAACACTTTGCAAGATTCATGGTATGAATTAAGCTGTTCGTTGATTAGCTTTTGCAGCAATTTTTCCAACCACTCGAGAAAGGCCAGTATGCAGTACAATAAATCCAGAGATCTTGGAGCTGATATTCCTGTATCTTAGCCTCTCGCTTTCTAAAATGTCAGCAGTCCATGTAAATCAGGAGGCTCTGCCTGGCATTCTGGGCAGCGTGCCTTTGGAGCCGGGCTGGAGGGAGCACCATGATTGTTGCCTTTTGGCTGAAACCCCCAAGAACTGTCTGCAGAAAGCACTCTCTGTGGGAAAAGACCTTCTCGAGCTGTTGCCAGGAGGTGTCACTACAGCTCAGGAGTAACTGTTTCATCCCCTGAGACCCGTTTTTGTGGTGCCAAGGTCTCCTCTGAGCGCTGCTGTCACGGGGTGCAATAATGCCCGGCCCTTTATCGCGTGGCTGGGGGAGGAGCACTGAGATTGTGTAGACTGTTAATTGATAATAGACAAGTGACGAGAAGATTCTGAGGTGCACTACGTGTGTTGTTCCCCAGAAAGGCCCTTTCTGCACCAGAGTGGAATATGCAGTGCTGTGGAACTCCTGCCTTTGGGAGTCTGTGTGTGCTCGGGGCCGCCTGGGGCAGCTGTTGGTGCTCCCTGGGTCCCATCCACCTCTCAGGGCTGCAGCAGAACCTCAGCAGCCACTGATCAAACGTGGCAAGCTGGAATGAGCATGGCAAGGCATCTGGGGAAAACCGTGAGCGTGAAAACGCCAGGCTGAAGAAGCTGGAGCCATGAGTAGGCTTGGGAATCATACCCTTGAATGCTACTGATAGCAATCTTTCAAAACAATTTAAATAATTTATTTTAATGCATGAGGAGCTTTTTATTCTCAATCAGTTTTCCACAGCATATTATATGTATTTTATACAGCCTGCTAATGAGCTGAAGACTTGTTAATTATATGTGTGTGGAATGGCATAGCTGCTGAATTATGCACATTATTTTTCTTTACAACGAAGCCATCCTCTTAACTGTATCTATACTGGTTGAAATGTGCAGCTCTGGCTGCTGCTATGAACTCCTCTACTGTCACTTCATTGTTGTAAATCTTAGGGGTTTGGTGGTAGGAAGAGTTAGTCTGAAAGGTAGAAGAGTTGGTTGGGAAACAAAACAATATACTGTTTAAAGGCAGCTTCCTGTGTTGCATAAAACTGCATAAAACAGGGGATTTTATGTCCCCTGAAATAAAAGAATAATGTTTAATAAAGAAGTATAAAATCTGTAATGGTCCACTTAATTCTCTTCCTTCATCTCTCTGGTTTGTAATTCATTATTAGTGTTTTCCCATTTAATATTGTCCTCTTGATGTGGAAAAAAAAAAACCCTCCAGGAAAAACGCAACAACAAAAGCTGAAGTTATATGTGATATGTGCAGCAAAATATTTTATAAGATCAGATCAGTGTTGTAAGAATTGGAATCTGTGTAGAAATAGGTGCCCTGTTTCCTGAATTTATGCTTACAAAATGTATAAAATGTAGTGGCAAAGCCGATCAGCTGTTTCATACCTTGGAAAGTTCCAGAAAGCTGCAAAAATATGCAATGCTGGTGATATCAGTAACTTACTAAACAACACACTTTTATGTAAACTTGGAGTCTAGTATAGAATTTAAATCATTACATGGAAATAAGATTTTCAAAATCCCTGTGTCTTTGACGATGAATTATTCATAGTAACGAATACTCATATCTAGCTCCGTTGAATGAGGATGATGTTTGATTTACATGTGTTGGAGGTCATCCTCGTAGATCTTGGGGGAACATGGGATCTTTGCTTGTGCCAGGAGCTTTAACCTCCACTCGTGTTTACACCGCGGGGCTGCTGCTAAAGCCTGGCCCTGCAGTGCTCTTTGGGGCGGATGTGTCCTGGAAGCCTCCACGGGTGAGAGATGTGCAGAGAAAGTGAGACCCTGTGTGGAAAACTTGCAAAATTTTGTCAGCTGGATGTTAGGCACCTCTGTCACTTCTTAATCTTCTCTTGGTGCTTCCAAGATTCAGTCTGACATTCAGCCTGGTGGTTTGGGTTGAGAAGCCTTGAGCTGGTGGAGATCAGAGTGTGTTGTCAGCTTTTCCAAGTCAGTGTTGGACCACCCCAATCACTGGGCTGTGTCGTCCTCCCAAGGGTTGGCTCTGTGAGCTGCTGAGGAAACACTGCTGCATTTGTGCAGGTGCTGCGGGGAAGCAGAGGGAGTTTGAATCAGGATTTCTGTCATGTTGAAAATCCTGAACTTTGACAATGCCATGATTGCAGCAGGACTGGTGGGCTGAAAGTCTGAATTGCTTTTCAGTGGCAAACATTGGTTGGGTTTTTGTGTTTGTTTTTGGAGGAAACACCCAAGAAAACAAACAGAAATATGAACCCCAAAAACCACCCCAACAAACCCCTTTCAGTTTTCAGTTTAGAAAAAGTTGGGCTGCCTTTTTTTTTTTTCCTGATGATGATTGTGTTGTAAAAACAAAAGACTTGTGCAAGTGGGTAGGAGAAAGTAATTTTGCTGAAGATTTCTGAAACTTTGACCAGGGGAGAAGGGAAGGAAAACAAAGCTATAATAGCAATATACATGCAATGCAAGGAACTACAGCTTTATTTAATATCCTTTAGTTTTGAGTTTCTCACTTTAGATGAGGGAGTTGCGTATGGCTAAAATAAGCAGCAGGAAGTCAGTGGTCCATTTTGATCACAGTCACAGGCTACGTGAAAATCAGTATTGCCTTCAACAAACAAAATATTTGTAAAACTGTCTCCTGAAGAACTGATAAGAAGTTGTTTGTGAGAGCACCATTAGTGAACTTCAAACTGAGCATCTTCTACATTTTCCTCTAGTTATGGGGATATTTTTGTGAATCATAAGCAATTTTTAAACAGAAGCTGCATTCTGAGTAGGTGCATCTTGGACATGTACTCATGGGGAGAGGAACAGGTGCAAGGGAAAGAAATCCTAAACCAGCCTGAAGCCTTCTTCAGTCTGCTATTGTTTCTGCAGTGTTCAGACTTCATTTGTTGTGCTAATGTCAGCTTGTTTCAAATAAGCCATGAAATGACTGTTAGACAGATTATGAGCCTTAAAGGATTATAGACATCCTTCATCTAGGTGCTGCTGCAGTATAAGCACAATAACAATAATCAGCTTAGTTCAGTTCAAACAGGTGGTCTAAAGGGAAAAGTGCATCTTCCCTCCATCCTCAACAGTAGAACATGTGATTAGAAAACTAGAGAAATTGCTTAGGGGGATTTTAAAGTCTTATGTTCTAGGTAGCCAGGGTTGTTTTGCTTTTCTGGGTATTGTATTAACACAGTGATTTCATGATATCAACATGGCAGGGACATGAAGAACTTCAGGTTCCTCATCTGCTCTGTAAAGTGGTACCATGGCAAAACTGCGAGTGGATTTCCCTTCCTAGCCTGCTGGTCACCTTTCCCTCACTCAACTTTTGGTAACAAGAACAAATACCTTGTTTTGTTTTGTGGGGTTTTTGCCTTTGCTGTGCACAGTATTGATTTTTCTCGTCCTGCTTTTGAAATGTAGTGCCTTTGCAAGGAAAGAGACTCTGACTGTTTCTGTCCATGGTGTGGAGAGCTGTGGGAGCCAGAGAGCTGAGCTGGTGGCTCTGGGCTCCTCCTTGGCTTTGTCCTTTGTGTCACCTGCCTGCCCCAGCCCCGTGGACTGCTCAGGGTATCTCACTGGAACGTCTTTGTGGTTAAGGCTGAGGGTTAGCTCCAAAATCACTCCTAACACTGCACATTTCCCAGTAACTTGGGATTTATCCTTCCACAATAGACACATTCTGTGCTCCTCAAGTGCTAAATGTCTAAATTAAATTCCTTCTTGGAAATAAACTCCTTGCTTTGCTGGTATTTATAGCAGTAAATGTATATGCCAAGTTCTTAAAGGCATATACCAAATATTTTTACACCTCGAAATAACTGTAAAACCAGAAAAAAGGATATGGAGCTGTGCAATTACTTGTGAGGATTCAGAGACTGAATGAGTTATTTTTAAGCATTTCATTACAGGGCTTAATTAACTGCTTGCCAAACTTCGTAGGTTAATGTCAGTTGTTCACAACCAGTTTGGAGTACAAGTTATTGTATTGTCTTGGAGAAAATTCATGTGACCAAGAAAGTGTCTGAGGTAAGTAATTGTTTCTGTTGTGATTTAAAAGTATTTTCTTTCCTACAGCATTCCCTTGGGTGCTTTCTGTGATTGGTATGAAACCATAAAAGCTTTAATTTTGGCATAAGGTATTGCTATTAAGAACATTTATGGCAAAATATCGTAATAGAAGTAAACACACGAAAGAGAGACACTTTTAAGACTTTGAAATAAAGCCATAGAAATTTTAGTTAATTAGAGAAATTCAGAATGCTTTCTTCTGGTTTTGTTTGGAGTTTTTTGGGGGGAGGGGTTGTTTATTTTGGGTTTTGTTTGTTTGGGGTTTTTTTATTCGAGTCTTAAAATGATTTAAACTTAGCTTAAAAAACTTACATGTAAATCCCTTGACCTACAGCTCAAAAAAAAAAAAAAAAAAGGAGGCAGGAGGTGCTGTAAAATAGGCACTTTATGTGGCTTTGTTTGGGACAACCTTTAGAAGACTATTGACATCTTAGTGTATTAAAATCTAAGTAAGTTCCAAAGTAGAAACCCAGGAAAAATTTGTCGTATGTTAGAAGAAACCCTCTGGTATGCATGAAGTCTCTAGATATGAAAAAAAGATTATTTGCTATAGCATTCTGAGCTAATTTTTTCATTTCACCTGGATGAGATGAAAGTACATTTGGGACAGCACAATTTCAGGCTCTTTGTCATTGTCTCGGTTTTGAGTCTTCTTTATGGATTGTCCAGGTAGAGGTATCAACATATTGCTATATAGCAGAGAGCATCAATATGTAAAAAATTCAGGGAGAAAAAAATCATCTCTATTTTTTCCCTCTGCTGTGCCACAAATAAATTGGGAGTGAAATGAGCAAGAAACTGATTCCACTTGAATTGTGGTTGAAGAAGGGCATTCCATCCTTTTCTCTCAGGCAAATCCAGTTTGATTTTTGGAAGTGAGATGCTATTACCCTCCAAAACCTGTTCTAGCTTTCCTCATTGCAATAGCTTTTGCTTATAATAATGCACAACATACTGTATACTTTGTCAGAGATTGATCTGTGGGAACAGTGGAAACATACATTAGTGAGACAATGTAAAGATTTCACACTCTTGCTGCTTCTGGAGCGCTTGCGTTTGAGATAAATGACAGACTCCAGGACACCAATTCTCCCCCTCGTCTGCACTTTCTCTAGGCACCAAGGAAAAGACTTGGAAGCCGAAACATAGATATCTAATGCCATTTTAAATGCTTTGGGTACCTGAGACATCTGTCAGGGCTAGCAGGTGTGACAGATGACTTAATGCCTTTTTAACAGCAGCTGAGAGCCAGGGTGGGACGCCCTCAGGCATCTGAAATAGCACTAAATGTCTGTGTTTGGGTACCTGCATCGCTCCTGGAGGCTTTGCTGTAAAATGAAGTAGATCAGGTAAAGATGGTTTACACAATTGTATAGGCATATTTGTTTGTGGTTAAGAAATTACCTGGGGTAATGTAGAAGTGAAAGTTAGTGATAAAAGTGAGGTTTATCTACCTTTCCTTTTGTATCAATTTAAATTCCTTTAAAAATTGCTTGTAGTACAACCTCTATGCAAATTTGCAGTTGTACAACAAGTGAGGCAGGGGCTTTGTTTTTTAAATGATCAGTTACAAAGCTCTAGATAATCCCTCCTACTGAGCTTGTTGTGTTTTGAACTACAGAGGTTGCCGCTTGTGAGCTAAGTAGTGTCAAATTCCCATCAGTCGATCAGGCAGGTTTCCAGCGGCTTGAACAGAAAATGACTGTTCCCATCCCGCTGGTGCCATGGTGGAGGTGAGGCTGTGGTTTGTGGAGTGCAGGGCTGTGACGAGGCAGAGCTTTGCCCAGGCGTGTGCTTGCAGTGAAGCTGTGCCACGGGCAGTGGCCTTTGTGCCGGTGCCTTCACACGCCGGGCTGGTACCTGCTGTGCCCTCTCCTTGTCGCAGGCAGGGCCACAGGGACTGGGAGAGCTGAGACCCAAGTTGTGTCTGCAGCAGCTGTGCAATGAGGAACCCGCCCGCCACCTCACGGGCCGTGCCCTGGATGCGCTGTTAGTTCAGGAGTTAATGCAGCATCTCTTGTTTTGAGCTGTTTGGTAGCTGGGTAATGTAGATACTTAAATAAATTCAGTAAGTTCTAAATGACATGTTCTGGAAGTGGTAGTTACCCATTGAGCTCTGTGATCAAAACGAAGTGTTGAGGATTTCGGTATTATATTATGTGTTAACGTTCTCCATACTCAATGTATAGTTAAACAATAAGGCACAACAGGCATTAATCTCTTTTAAATATACTCCCGATGTCAGAGGTATAGTTGGGAATGAACTGAAGAGTGTGTAACTACCTCAGTGGTACAATAATCTTTCATGAATTCATTTCTGGTGGCATCTCATTGCTGTTATGAAATGGAAATTTAAATAAATAAGTAAAATCCTCAAGGAGTTGCTTTTCAATTTATAGGGGATTTTAACCAAAGTTTGGCCTCCCTGGTGCTATATCCTGTTTCCATCTGAATGTTTGCTTCATTTATATCCAGACCAGTGTGCCACGGTCACAGCTACCAGAACTATCGAAGCTGCAAAGCACACACACAACTGCACTCCGTGGTCCAAGTAACTTTTCCAATATGTGCTATCCATAATTTATTTGAAGCGAAGCCAGAAATAATTTGTGCTTTAAAAACAGCTTGAGTGGTGAAAACCATAATGCAGTGCAAGTCAATTTGTTCTTTTTAATAGCCCTTGACACTTTCCAGTATGGAACATCTATCTAAACAGTGCATTATTGCAAAGTACAGGAGGAGCAAACAAAAACAGGAGCAGACTTGTTTCTTGGGGGTTTTTGTTGTTGTTGGTCTTACATACAATCACAGTTAGTACAAGATGTTTTTATTTTAAAATATGGAAGTGTATATATTCATGGGTTTTAACATCTGTTCATTTCTAATTGTTTTCTTACCAGCTATTCTTAAATGTTCCAGAGAAAACCCAAGGGCTTATTAAAATTTTAGTAAGAAAGCTTATTTTTTCAGGGCATACAAGATGTTACCTTCTAAAGAAATATTAGTGAATTACTCCTTTCCCTTGACTTTAATGATTTTATAATTATACTTTGTCTTAAAGGAAATCTACACAGGTTCACTGTTTTTCATCTTTACTGGGTAAAAGCTAATCTTGCCCTGGAATGTAGACAGATGGGGATAACCATTGTAACCATTAGTTATTACTATTTCTGTGCAAAAATTGTTTTTATCTCGATTTTATATTGAGAAGGAAAACAAACAAATTCATCCACATCCCACCATGTGTTGGTTGCTCTCTGTATAGTGATCAACTGGAGTACAGTAACATAGAGTACTTTCATGGGCCGGGAGCAATGGCTGCAAAATCAACGTGGAAAAAGAATGTTGTATTATGAGATTGCACAATTAAGAAGCAGGCAAGAATATGTTCATTTTGTTTTCCTGTGAAGTAATATCTTGCCAGGTATGGACTTGAGAGGGGCCTTTTCTGTTATGGCCTCTGGAAATTTTTCTTGTCTTTATTGTGGGGAATGATCTGTTTCCTAGAGCTATTTGGAGTATTTCTTTTAATTGTTTATTTGCACATGAATATAAAATACAGAAAAAGCCTTTGGTTTACTCTATATAGTGGGTTTTTTCTGACATTTGGGATTTTAATGCTAAAATTCATATTTTTCTCTTATCTCTGTATTTTGTGGTCACAAAGAAGGCTGGGAAAGGGGATCCCCTTGTGGAACTGGCTAGATAGTGTCTCTTACAAGCTGTGTGTGATCCTGTGAATCCACAATCATTTCTCTTCCTGCTTTTGTGTTCTGGTGCTGCAGCATTTATTAAATGTGTTTTAAAAAAAGCAAAGCAGCCAGCAGTACTGTGACAATCATAAGGGTGAAGAAGGAAAGATAGGAATTTTCATGTTAAATCTAATGGCAAACGGAAGTGTCTAAAAAATTTGCAATATCTCATAATGAAGGGCTAATCCAAAATAGAAAAAATTGTATTCATTATCCTTTCCACCAAACAGCTGACTGAAATTTAGTTATTTATGTATAATCTGTAAATTCATGATGCTCAGCTAAACAGCCAATGCTGTCTTGCTGTTTATTTATTTAAATATCCAGGTCTCGGAGTCCACAGCTTAAGCACACAGGCCTTATGTGTTCATCCCCTATGGAAACTCAATATTCCTGGTCTTTAAAGCCTTCTTCTACGCTTCTCATCATTTCCTTGCCCATCCCTGGGCCTGCTCAATGTTTTCTAGAGTTGGCTCATGTAATTGCATTACTGTATTTTCAATGTTTATTCTGCTTCTCAGTGTGCTAACACTTCTTCCCTGTGTGTTTGCAGTTCAGATTGGAGCTGATGTGTAAGCAGGACTATGCAGGGGATGGTTCTAGCAAGTGGCACTGAACCTCCTTTAAAACACGGGGAAAAAACCGTCTGCAGCAGGCTCTGCTGCCGTTCCCATTTTCCTTGGTCCCTCTTCCTTCTGACTTCAGCCAGGACCCAAAACCACCTCCAGTGCAGAGGGAGGGAGCTAATTCCTGATTCCTGGCTCCCAGACCCTGGGGATGTCAGTGCAATTCCAAGTGCACCTCGGTGCAGTTTGGCAGCTCCGGCTGGTGTGCTGCTTAGGAGCTGTTGGGGGATTTTCCTGGCCTGGATTCCCTGCCTCCTCCTGCTCATAAATCCATTGTGAGCTACATCAGGGACTTTAAAGTGTGCAAAACTGGCACGTGCAAAATATTTTCTTTTTTCTTGTTTGTATCTCTGAGCTGGCTTAACTGCAGAGGTCACACCAGGGGAGGGCTGAATAACCTCCCTGATAACAGGCAGTTGTTAAAGCTGGCTTGTTTTGTCCAGCTGCAGCCAAAGAGCATCCACATTGTTCCCTCTGGAGTGCCTTGCCTTGTGCTTGAGCTTATTAATTTGCTATACAAGTTTGTTTTACAATTTACCATGTCTTCTGCAGAGACAGGGCAATTCATTATGTCACTCTGCCTTCATCTCTCTTTGCCTTGGTAACCACGCTGGGATACTTAGGAAGAGAAAGACCTCGTGGCACATTTGCTGAGGGGCTGGATAGTAACCCAGAAAACTGGTTAGGTTGAGAACTGCATGTTTTCACTCACTAACTCAATTCATTGGTGGGTTTTTGAGTTTTGTTTTGTTTTTCCTTCACTCTTTCCAGAGCAAGAAAGTTCAGTTGGTCCTACTCCTTCGGTGAAGTTTAAACCTTTCAAATCCTCTCTGAGCTGCACAAGTAGCAGAATTAATGCTTATAAAACTTAAAATACTTTGTCTTTCAGGATGAGAGAAACAAGATAAGTGGCAGAGTTTTACTATAGGCTCTACCAGAGACCTGATTAAAGCCTGCCAAATCTGTGTCTGCAGAAACTCACTGGAAGGCTAAGCAGTCAAATCAGTTTTACATGAACCTTATACCCCACATTTCAGTGAGTGCTTATTTTAACTGTTCCGTGTAAAGTGAATTCAAAATAATTACCAAAATAAAGAGGCCACTGTGGCATATATACTGATGCATGTCAAATTAATCCTTTAAACTGGTTGAGGACTATTAAAATTGTTCTTTGCTTTCCAAAACAGATCTTTCTTTCAGGGAGAAAAAACTAAGGGCTGAAATTTATTGGGTGTAATTAGCTGCAG
Source organism: Pomatostomus ruficeps (assembly GCA_013400735.1). Lineage (NCBI taxonomy): Eukaryota > Metazoa > Chordata > Aves > Passeriformes > Timaliidae > Pomatostomus > Pomatostomus ruficeps. The sequence continues at coordinate 1,136,981 of VYZT01054259.1, forward strand.
CTCGCAGTGCCAGCTCTGCTGTTCTTCAGCAAGCTCTAATTCATTCGCCCCACACCTGATGGTGCTGCAGGTGCTGAAGGAACTTAGGAGGAGCTTACGCATCACTAAGTGTTTGAGTGGTGAGAGGTTCTGAAACATCTAAAAGAGGAAATGTAAGAGGAGAAAGAAACTCCTGAAGATCTATATATATATAGACACAGGCATCCTACACAATCCATCCTGTAGTATTCTCACGTATAACTGTAGAATGAATAACTTGGCATACTTCTCAAGAGATATGAGTGTATATGAAATAAGTCTTCTTATGACATGATTCTGCCCTTTCTAGAACTGATTTTAAGAAGCAAGGTACTATGCATTATTCCTGCTGTAAATATAACATTATTTTTAACTGTTGGATCTTCATATTTTGACAGATGCACGACTATTCAGCAGTTTCATTTTATTATGTGTGTAAATGTGTGTACAAACAAGAAACATCTGAATAATAATTGTGAATCTCTATGCTAGAGGCCTTCTTCTGAGTTTGTCATTGCAATATTTATTGAAGTAGGAAACAAAAAAGCTCTTTCAACCTTTGAGTATGAATCTTATATATTGTGAGCAAGTCTGTGCGAATTGTGTTTTATTTTGTGCATGCATGTACACATAGTACCCATCTCATGGAGAAAAGGGTTACGGTCATATTTTAAGCACAGAAGAAATTCATAGTTCTTCCATGTGTCAGGAATGGATATTAAGGGGGAAAAAAGCCATATTTGGAGTAGGGGGATAAATATTCTATTCTTCTAACTTAGTGCACAGAACTGACCTTTCTCACAACTACTTGATTCACTGCAGAAGCTGCTTATGTGGTCCACAGGGCTTCTGTAACACATACACTGCTAAATGAGGGGGAAAATTCAATGGTCAATGGGTAACACCATGAACTGGTTAGAAAGGTAGTAATTTTTGCAGGTGCAGGTGCTGAATTTTTCTGACTTCCATAGTACTTACTGGTCTGCTAAAGAATTAATAAAAAGAATTAGATCCTAGACTAAAATATGGAAATTGTAGTCATACACTTTGCATGCAATCAGTAAGTGCCTTTCAACACTTGCTCTGTTGCTGAAAGCGAGTGTGCATTTCTAACTCCTGCCTGGAGATGACATTCAGTAGAAGTATGGGAGCACGTTCCTGGGGGAAGGGAGCTGAATACAGAGAGGTGTGTACAGGTGTATTTTAAGGTCAGTGGTTATCTGTGCAAAGCACTGCATGGTATCCAGGCTATTGCACACTTCAGGTCCTCCTTTAGGAAGGAATGAGACAGTAAACATTTACGTAATGTGGGAAGATGGCAGATCAAAGTTGTTATTGACATAGGCAGATGCAATCCCACAGACACATCCATTGTGAGCTGTAGTTTTGAGGCTCGGTGTTACCTCTGAAAGGAGCTAACAAAGCCAGATGAGCAGAAAGCAGGGAGGCACATGAAATTGATTTTTGACAAGTGAAAAACTGCTCATACTGGAAGAGCTCCATGTACACATTGCTTCTTTCTTCCCAGCCTCACGCACAGCAATGCTCCACCATCAGCTCGCTTTCAGGTGATAAATCATTTTGAGGTCTCATCTACTTACTGACTCCTGGTGTATGTGGAATAAGGTAGCAGAATCTATCCCTGGTAAACCTAATTATATCCCTGTGACTGTGAGAAATCAGCTCTTTGTCTCAGAAAAGATTGCCTGTATCTAACACAACCTTAGGAAGCCACAGACAACAC
>VYZT01054259.1:1138760-1295653 GCA_013400735.1 Pomatostomus ruficeps
TGGGAAGCCACAAAAAACCGGGGGGGGGGGGGAAGAAATGAGCATGCCAGAAGCATAATGCTGCCATTTTAAGGAATTTGCCCATCCACGTAAGAAGAAAGGAGAGGCACTGGCTCATCTCAGTGTTTGTGTCTCTGTCTTGTTCTCACAGTAACTCAGATACGTTCAGATATTGTCAGAAATCTGTCATTAAACGTGTCCTATTCTAAGGAAATATTCACCAAATACAAATTTCAGGAAACTTTGTCTTCATTGGAAAAAGACTTCACATGTCATAAGTCACTTTGATTGTGTTTGTTAAATAAATTGTATGCTATAGAAATAGCATAGAATTCAAAAACTGGAGTCGAGAGCTTACCTTTAAGGAGAATGACAAAACTGACTTCAATTGGGTCATTTTTCACATGGAATCTCTAGGGTGCTAGAAAGGGAGAAAAAATAGTTTCTAGGGAAAAAAATCCCTACCCAAAGGCAGTACTGAATGTGGAGCTGACGGTGACCCAGTCTTAGTGTTTTAATGATTGTTAGAGTTCTTTGGTATATTTTCTTGTGTTTTTAGAGGGGGGTTTTTTCCCTCTTTATTTTTTGCCTTTGGCTGTGTCAGTGCATTGCATTGAGTGTAGTCCGATGGAATCACGTAACTTGTACGTTGGTTTATGAATTGAAATTAGAGTTAAAATACAACTGCACAGGTGTTAAATTAGTAGAATGGATTTTTTTTTATCAAGAGGTAACTTTATCCTTTGCCTGTCCCTTATCTGACAGTTGTCCTCCTGCTCCCACTGTCAGTCATCACAGGCACGATCTTTAGTCTACTCTTGTGGAAGTGAATTCGTACATTCAAGAGACAAAATGAACTGGTTAATGTTGTCAAAACATTTGTCAATTTTTCAAATTAGGTGCAAATTAAAAGAGGTATTTTGCTAAGCAGAGCTACTAATAGGAGCTATATTAATAATGAAAAGTAATTTAAAAGCATGACTGCACAAGCAGAACAAGGCTTTGAAAAGGTCCGAACATATGCCTGTGACTGAATAAACCCATTAATTCCTTACACATTTCCATTCTTATTCCAGGCAATCAAAATGAAAATATGCAACTCTTTAATAGCAACTCTTCAGCGCAGCAAAGGAAGATGTGTTATATGCAGGATATCACAGTGCATATGTGGCTGCCTATAAAAAGTCATGCAAACTGGTAACACTGTGTTTCTCATCAGAAAGAAAAGCGTGGATTCTGTGGTGGATGCTTTGCTTACAGAACTTCCCTTACTGATCATGTTTCATTTGCATCATGCTGAACATTTAACAAATTAGACTTAATAATTTACAAATTAAGGAAAGTATTCCACCTTTCTGACTTAGGAAAGAGAAATGGGGAAAGAGAAATAAACTACTGAAACATTATAGCTTTTGTCCTACTGTGGCTCAAACTAGTCTTGCATTTAAATGTTCCTGGATAATATTGGAGGAGTCACTCAAATATATAAACATTTACCTGAGAGGTGCTGCTGTGAGATGTTGATTTGCAACATTTAAAAAAATGAAAACTCTGTACAGAAGTTCTGTCATTAGGCAGTAGTGGATCTCCCTTAAAAAAACAAAATAACTGATAAACTGTTTGGGCTGGATTTGCAAAGAAAGAGTAGGGTTAGAGAACAGGTCCTCTAGCTGTTCCCTAGCCCTTGTCCATCTCTGAGCTGCTTTAACTGAACCAAGGTCCTGAATGACTGCATGAACGGGGTTTGTGGTACTGTTCTCTCTCATGTAGGAAAGCGGAAGATTCTAGTACAGGTCTTATTGATGGTCACAGCAATTTTATAAATGAATGGGAGTTCTTCCCTTGAGCTCCCCTGCCACATCGATACTGAAATATTTGATAGCAGAAGTTTCCTGAATATTTGGTAGACATGAATAAATTTGATATGGAGACATGGGGACAAAAAAAAAGAGAACAAGAAGGACTGGTTTAGGGGGAGAAATGAGGTATAGGAGAGCAAAGAAGACCTAAGGAAAAGAATAAAAAGGTTACAATTGAGGAAGAGAAGATAAGATGATAATGGGAGGAGATACACCTTTTAAAGAGATGTGTGAAGAATTCTACACTAAAACCTGTAAAATGAAGGAAGGCAAGACAGATTGAAAGAGAATGGTTATTTCAGACTCGAACTAATAACTTCTCAACCTCTTCCTTTAAAAGAATTCCTTTTTAAAGTCAAGGAAATTAGAGAATACATCAAAAAGACGTGCTGTGAAAGTGGCTGACAGCAATCAGGAAACTCAGAGTTAATGCTAGCGCTATCTCTACTGGCTATTGTACTGCTTTGTTACTGGGGTGGCTTGCACTTGTTGTCCTAATGTTTAATACAAGATGTATTGTGCTTCCTGTCAGAAACAGGACACGGTACCCAAATTGGTACACCCATTACTTCTCTTATCATTCCCTATTTAAACTTTGCTTCAGGTAATTTTAAATGAGAATTTCTGAAATCTTGAAATTAAACTTTAGTTATTAGGCATGATCCTTCAGACCTTGTGCAGGGAGCAACTCCTCCTCATTCTGGGTTTGATAAATGCTTCCCTGCATATATAATAGAATGGCCCTGAATGAATTCATATTTGCTTTTGCCTCAGGAAGAACAGCAAGGTTAGGTAGGTGACTCTTAAGTAAGATCCTTTGTCTATTGACATTACTTTTAAACACTTCTTCCTCAGGCTGTGGCAATGTGTGCTAAATAAATGACAAACATCGTACCTAACAAAGCACACGCTAACCATTGCAGGGTGCATCCCAGGTGGTTGAGAGCTGTGTGTGTGAATTATTTATATGGGGAAGGGGGTTAATAGTGTTATCTTGTCACCATTTTTCTCAAACTACTGATGTTAGTGTACTCAGTAATGGAAATGGTTAGTATCTAGCTTATTTTTTAAAAATTGCAATTAAAATCAGTAAAATTCATTGTTACACTGTGTCTGAATCATCAAAAAAACCTCCCAAGAATGGCAGAAACTGCTGCTTTTCCAGGAGGCTGTATTGTTGGTCCTTAAGTCCTGTCCCAGTAATTTGTCCTGGCAAAGCGTAAGGTTTGTAATGGTAAAAGTGCTAATTTCTTGCTTGATCAAACAGATAACTGGTGGAATACTCGGCCTCTTCCAAAGGCCAGTTTCATTGTTTACTTGCGATAAACAGAATACAAATACTCAGGTACATAGCCACATATAGCAAACAACTTTTGTTAAGGAAGTGCAGTACCTTGATTCCAGCTTCAGCTGCAAAGAGGATTTTATCTGTATGCAGGATGTATTTATTATTCTGTGGATGCCAAAGCAGGTAATATAATTTACCCACTGCTTTTACAGCAAAAGAGAAGTTCCATATGATAACTGTGTTGTTCTCATTCTGAAGCCCATCCATTAAACTGTGGGAGAAAGCCTGTCAGGAAGGTCACTTGGAGAAAGGAAGAGGTGTTGACCAGTTCAGGCTTATGCTACTAAGAGACTCAGATATGGAGATGGAGCAGAAATGACTTCTGAGTCTAAGGGGATTGATTATTCCACCGACTATGCCTTTCATGTTTTATGTTTTGTGCTGTAAATATTTATGGCTCTCATATTTTGTTTGTTGTTTCTAAACATAATGAGTTTTTGTAGCGTAAGCAACCTGCCTGCTCTGCCAGCCCAAAAAGAGGCAGTGAGTGCAGTGGAAGTGTCAGAAACCTGGCATGGCTATGATGTGACACTTTGTCTAGTACATTGCCATGTTATTCCTGCAGAAGTTTGCTAATTAGTCATTAAACTAAAGTTACCCCTGCAATCTTGTCCAAAATGTCACACGGATAGCATGGATTCAGAACCAACAGACAAAGATGATGATAATTTTTTTTCAAGCTGTCTGCATAGTGTTGCATTTTTATGTGGTGCCTTTCAGTCCCTGTATGTGCCCATTTTAGCAAGTGCCATGAGCTGGATTTGGAGTGGGGAAACGGCCCTAGGACTCACGTGCTAGAATGACAGACGCTTGTGCAGCCAGGGCTGCTGTGCAGCCACATATTCTTGATGTGCTGCTGATGTGTTTTACAGTCCTTGCTGGATTGAGTGTAAGATTTGTATGGGGAAGTGACTGGGGCAATACTATGGGTCAAAAATTCTACCCTGGCTATGCTTACATTTGAAGGAGATGGAGCATATCCCACACTGTCTTCTGCTGTGCCTTAAGAACTGTTATTAAACCCCCTTATAGGACACTGTAAAGAAGTAGAGTTTAGGACCCATGTACCACCCCGTGACCTACCTGCAGAGAGACCTGGGCTGTGTGAATCTCACTGAAATGGAGACTCAGTAGCAGATGTGTGGTGTCCACACTTAATAGAACTTCTCTCTGGTTTTAGTGCTATTTTTAACTGAATTAATAGCCAGTTAACTTGCTGCGAGCTACAGATGTTTTTAGGTTGCCCTAGGGGGCAGACATTTGAAGAGTGCCCAGTATAACCCTTAGAGAGATGTTAACTATTCTTAATTATTTGGCTGTCACTTAAAACTGGAAGACTCACAAGATCACTGAGACCCAGTGGGCACCTCTGTCAGACTGGGCATGCTGGGGGCTCGTGTGGGCAGCCGGGCGATTCTTCTGTGCACAGAGCTGACCCAGCCCCTTCCAGTGTGGACCAGCCCCAGTTTCAGGGTCACAGCCAGAGAGCACTGAACTCCCCCAGTCACCTCAGCAAGGTGTAACATTTGGCACAATTTTGTCTACCTTTTTTTTCTGGGAGAAATCACATTGGAAGATCCTGTCTCCCAGTGTAAAGTTCAGCTGTTCCCTCAGTTGTGCCTTTACAGTGCTTGGCTGGATGGCTACATTTATGGATTGTGTTGCGGTTTTTTAACAAAAATGAAACACCACCAAAAAAACCCCCAAAAAATCCAAAATGACACAAACAACCTCCCTCAATTGTCATCAGTTTTTAAGATGTTATACTTTTTAAATGGGGGTTCTGTACCATATAACAGCAAGCGGTTATTGTGTGTTTATCCATGTTTTGTTTTAAAAAATGAATGCTGTAAAAAGTTATGTGGTGCAGCGAGGAACCTCCTCTAGGAGTGGGGAAAATACTTGCGGTGAAACATCTGATAAGCCAAGCCAGCACATTTTATCAAAAGTTTATTAGAAGATAGTTTAAATTTGTTTAAATTTGTTGTAGGCAGAAGAAAACAATATACAGAAAGACTACCTTAATTCAGTGAGGGGCAAAAAAGTTCATATTTGAAAGAGGGCTTTTTGAGTTTTGTGGTGGGTTTCTTGTTTTTAAATAGTAGGTCTGATTAAGTATCGAAACACTGTGTTGGTAGATGCAGTGAATTTTGTAGGTTATGGTGATGTTGATTTGGAAGCATGTGCTTGAGAAGTAATTGAAAATGTTGAAAGGATGTTACAATTGAAAAGAAAGTCCTAGGCTTTGTAAGCTACCTAAGGATCACTTTTTCATGGCCTTGTAGATCACAACAGAGGAACCATTGTGTTACTCAATATCAGGCTCAATATAGTTTAATTGGAAAGCAGATACTTTGGTTATTAGACTGGTAATTGAATTAACTGAAGGTCAGATTCAAATAGCTACTGGTCTTTCTGACTTAAAACTCTTCTACGATGAGTAGATGGTAGAAGCAGTAACCTCTTCTAAGTGGTGATGGTAGTAGCAGTACCTCTTTTAAATCAAAAAAAGTTATGAGAATGTGAAAATCCTAAAATCTAGGAAGATCTAAATGGAATGACTGTATAAACAATTAATGGCCTTTTGGCCTTAGTTACTGAGCAATTGAGAAACAAGTTTGTAGCGGCCAAGAACTCTTAGAGTAGAGTAGAAGTGACTGGGATATTGAAACAAGTCATCCCAGAGGCAAAGGTGGAAAAAATCAGCCACTATTGAGAAGACATGGAAGTGATCAGGTTTGTGTGGGCAATGCATTTCTCTAAGAAAACAGAAACTGAAATTTTGATTTCAAATCTGGTTTGTTCTTTCCTTTTTGTTTGACCTATATCCAGGTGAGATACTGCCTCTTCATTGATTTGACCTATGGGGAAAAGTTGAGAGCAGCTGTAACTGACATTTTGAGAAAAGTTAGATCCTAAAAACTGCTGATGTGAGTGACTGGCTGTTGTGGTAGGCAGGGTCTTTATAGAGATGTGAGATCTGCTATTGTGGAAAAATAGTGCCTTTAACATGCGGTATATATGATGCAGTGTATTTCTCAGTGCTGTCTGTGCTAAATGTGCTGTCTGGGAGGTGGAGGTCAGGCTCTGTGGGAGCTCAGCATCACCTTCAGCGAGAGCAGGGTTAGCAGGATTTGTGCATAATCATTTCACCATTTATCAACAGGCCTGCACAGCCATTTGGGCACCTGACTTCAGCACATGGCTCTGGAATGGGAAGCTTGCAGTGCATTTCTGATATTCCTTTCAAGGCTTGTTAAGTGACATACTGTGCTCTTTGCACAATTGCTTTTGGGCCTCAACCAACAGACATTAACATGTGGAAAAGCTCCCATTGACTTTAATTAGGGCTGGCATAGTCACACACTGAACACTTAATTGCTGTCTGAAGCAAGACCTAAGTGAGAGGTATTTTATAGCTACCACAGGTAAACAGATATTATTAGAATGATTTTATTTATTATTAAGTAGGAAGTACAATTGTCTGTATAATTCTTACTATTTTTGCTTGTTACTGAGTAATAAATAAACTTCCATTTAAACTGTTGAGTAGGTACACCATGACTGTACTTTACTGTAACACGAGAGTGATGTTGCCCTACTACCTGATTTGAACTTTTTGAGATGGAACCCCAAGGCATGTTTTTGTTTTGTTTTGACTGTCTTTGTATTAGATTTATAAAAGGTAAAATGTGTGTAGCTCTGGATGCTTCTAAACATGAACTTTTCATTATTTGCATTATTGCTCTTGCTGATGCTTTTTTTTTTTTTTTTGTATTAAAATGTTAAAGAATTACACTAATTTGTAGTGAAATGGAAGAGACGGCTAATTCAGAGGACTTCCCTGGGTACTGTGAGCTAAGTCTGGGCCATGCCTTTTGGATACTGTAATGCCTTCCCCAGTTACATTTTGCGAGAAGGAGACTTGTCCCACGGAGTATGACAGATGAACAGACTGGGGGTTGTGTGCATGTAAAATTCCTGTTAACATTGATCAGAATCACATGTGCGCACTGAACTCAATAAACTAGCTGATACTGCCTCAGACAGCTCACAGAAATGCCTCAAACTTCTGCAGACAGTACCCATTCCTCCAAAGGGTGCAGTCATGTGGAATTTCGGAATTGGATGTGACCATGAAAGAAAATCTGGGTACTGAATGCAAAGAATAGAGTGGCATGACCAAAGCAAAAAGCAAGCAGAATTATTTTTGCTGCAGAGTTATTAATGAATAAGTTCAGAAAGGACATAAACCCACCAGGAAGAGAAATGATGTAACATGAAGTCCAAGCCTGAATTTTTAATTGGTGCATGAGAAACAGCACGTGGTAGGTGTTGCATTAAACTTACATGTGACTTGGTTTAGGGAGTTTCTGTCTGATAATATTGGTTAGATTTTGTCATTTGGGGTAAGGAGGATAGGTTTTCCCTCTTGTTAGGTGAAAGGATCTAGAGCTGGGTAGTTTATTTGGGACTCCTTGGGTCTGGTATGGTAACCTCAGCCCAAGTGGAAACTTAAGCACTCAGAGACAAGGTACAGAAGAAGAGAGAGGTCCAAAGGCTGAACCATGAAAGGCATCCTGAAGAGAATTAGAGAGGTGGAGAGAGAATCAGGAGAAAGCAGGGCCAGCGGAGGGAAAGACACTGAGCAGAGGATGATCAGTGCTTTTAAGCCGGGTCTGAGGGTGAAAGAGAGGCTGGAATATTGTTTGATACCAAGCTTTTTGCTCGGAATTAGGTTATACTTCCAGGAAGATCTGTGTGTGTTAGAAGGCAGGAGAGCAGGACAGATGTGACATGGTGGGGGAAATGGCATGGGGATGGCAGTGAGATTGAGGAGGAAGAGTTACTGGAGCAAAAGGGGGATAAAGCATGAAGAGTGATGAGAAACTTAGATTTTGTTGATGCTGAAGAGATGGAAGGCAACAAAGAATGACATAAGGAAAGTCAGCTTCTAGGCATATATTGTCTGAAGAAATCATTAGATACACAGGAAAAAAAGGGAGAAAATGCTACCAAAAAAAAGAGAGAAAGTGGTTCAAAACCAAAAAGACAGAAATAGCATAAAGAAATCTAGAATTACAAGCATACAGTTCTGCCAGGGCAGAGAACAGGAGTATTTTAACTAGGAAGATGTCAGAGCTGAAGGATAAAAACATTTATAGTAAAAGATGTCAAGTTGGTCAGTTCTTTCTTGCCAGGAATGCCCACAGTAGGACATAATAGTAGAGGAAGCAGATGTTGTGGATGAACTGGGGCTGTAGCTTGGCAAAGCAGGCATTTCTTCTGTAGGGAGTGAAGAGAGAGCTGTGGTTAGGAGTACAGCCTGGAGAAAATCAGAAGTTCACAGAAATAGACCTGAAGAAAAATAGGAAAGGGAATTTTTGGAACAGAAGAGAAGTCACCATTGTGCATATTTTGGAAGTAGTTACACAGGTAAGTATGAAAGAGGGGCAATTGGGAAACATTTTGGATATTAAGAAAGTCATGGTTATTTTGTCAGAGTCCTTCCAATTAGGGGACAAGTTACATGTTAACACACAGCAAAAAAATTGAAATGTAAAATTGGAGCTGCTTTTATGGGACCAAAAAAAGAGGTTGTGTATTGTAGTGAAGGTATATTTATTTAGTACCTTTTGGCTATATAAGATTGGTTTTGGACTGTTTTTAGGATTCTTCATAAAACAAAGACTTATTAAATTTACTTGGCAGCTGTGCGGTAAGGTAAAGATGAAATAAGCTGTGCTTGGTTGGGTTTTTCTTTTTTTTTTTTTTCCTTTTAAACAGCCTTTGGCAGTTTTCCAGTTTTTATTTTAAGCAGATTAGACCCAAAAACAGTGATTACATTTAACGTCTTTGGAAACTTTTGATCATATTTAGCTACCATGAATTGTGGGGGGACGTGTCCTGGAGTCCAGTTTGTGACCTAATTCGGTGTAGGTTTAGTGAATGAGCTCTGCTGTCTGGGGTAGCTGGGGCTGCACTGGTAATTAAGGCCTTGAGAGGTGCCACAGTTTCTCTTTCATCCTGTGACACGGAGAGAGTGCTGTTCTGAGGAGTGTTAATGAGAAGGGAATGGTGCTGACTGAATTACTGCTGTTGAGCCTTGCAAACTAAAATAATAGAAATCTAAATAACAGTTTTTTGAAATGTCACTCTACAGGGATTTTAAATATGAATGGCTGCATTGACAGGTCAAAAATATTAATCTTTTTTGGCTTTTTTTTTTTTACTGTGTTATCTCAGAATATTTTTATTCACCATCAAGGGAGTCTCATCAAATTTCACTTTTTCTATCTTTGTCCCTTTTCAAGTCATTGCAGATTCTTTCTCTGCTCAGAGCAGTTGGCAAGACCATAAACTATGGGTTATGCAGAGGAACATGTCACTATGGTTTTTTTATTTTGTTGGGCGGGGGGAAATTGTTCTTTTCATTTATTTCAGCAGTTCCTTAGTTCTGTTGAGCTGTATTTGCTGGCAGCAGTTTTGCTCTGCTCCTGAGCGTGGCACAGCAATTTGGTGAAACTTGGTCAGGCTGGTTTCTGACCGGAGTGGGAGGCAGCAGCACTGTGAGCAGTGTGCAGGCAGCCTCCTCCAACAGGACCTGTGTGAGCAGCAGCCACATTCCTGCTGGCTCCCCTCCTTTTCCATGCCTAAACACCACATTTCTGTTTTCTTGCCACTTGCAGTAACTTGGCTAATTATGAATTTGTTCAGATTATTTTGTTTTTCTCCTTGAGACTGTTGTCTCTTTGTCCCACATCAAACAAAATGTCTGGCTGTCAGTTCCAGGCATTGGTGTTCTGGAGTAATGGCCACATTAATCTCTCTAGTATCTGAAAGTACTGTACAACCATGGAAGTTTTTTTTTTTTCCTGAACTGTTTGGTTGGGACTAATTAGTCATTTCCACCTATTACTTTAATGATGAAGCTAAGATTTAAAGAGCTTTTGTTCATTTGCAGTGATTGGTAAAGCAATTTTCTATATGCAGTATTCAACACACTACGCTGCCCTTTCCAGTATGTATAGTATTAAGTCAATAAAAAGATTCATAAGCTGACCTGCCATCCTTGATGGTAAAGTTGGAAAAATGAAGCAAATATATATACACCATACAAATATGGACCAGTGTTTCAGAGGACCCAAAGCAGTAGGCTTAAGAGGAATTACCTGAAGCAAAATGCTTGGTGGGTACTTTTCAGTATTGCTACCTATGTAAAACCATCCCTTTTTGTAGAGTTTCGGATTCCTTATTGAATTTTGACTGTTGAAGTATATTCCATCCTCGATAAATTTTATTCTAGAGCTCGACTTCTTTTTTCTTTCAATCTTTGACTATTTGAGCATAGTTTAATTTTGGACACCTATGAGATTCTACTGAAATTTTCAATTTCTTTCCTTTTATTGGAGTCTTAGCTTAAACCTCACATAAGTTACATGTTCTGTTTCATTCGCCATCCCTACCTTCTGACTGAAAAGAAATATTTCATCTGGGTTTTTTGTTGTTTTGTGGTGGTTTTTTGCCCTTTTATGAAAGACTCAGATTTTTGTACCAAATGCAGCCCATGCTGCCTGTGTTGATTGCAGGGGCTATGGACTGCAGTAGTGGACTGCTCTTCCGATCTGACTTGTTAAGTGAAGGCTTTCTTTAAATACAACCTTATAACTTCTTTGATGTGAAAAAGTGAAACTTCTGGTGAAGTGCTTTAAGTGAAGAGGTCACTGTTCAGCTGAAGCTAAGCTAATTCTTTGTGATCATAAATATGATGTGTGGAGTTACTGATTTTCGCTGGGTTCCTTGCAAGTCGTTTCCCAAATGCACTAAGGACAGGCTAATTTACTTTGCTGTTGATTTTATTATTATTTTCAAGTTCTCTTCTGAAAAGTTTCTTCTATTGCTGTAAATTGTTTGACTCGTAAGTATGTTCTTACGTTGAACTTTTCAAGGGGAATCTGTCTTCAAATTGCAAAACAGTCTTCAATTTGTTTACGAAAGAGAGGAAAATACACTGAACATTTGAGACATAAATACTAGTGGTGGCTTGAGGAGATTTTTGTGAAAGTTGGTTTGGTCTGTGCTTAAAAACAAGTTTGTTGCTTATGTATTAGAAATTCTAAAGCATGGTACTTGGGCAAATTGAAAAGCTGCCTGAAAGATGAAAATGGGTAAAATTGAAGCTAACAGAGGGTTACATTGCTACAACTTTTAAATAAAATTGTGTTGATTCTGTGATGTTCTATTCATTATGGCCTGAACCTTTAAATATTTGTGCCTATAAGTAACTTTGAGTAAGTGTTCCCATTTGTGTATATATTGTCAAGAAAAGATTCTTGGATCTTAAAAAAAGCTTTACGGGATCATTGTGCAGATCTTGCTACCTTTATCTAAGACTTTTATTTCTCTATTCATTAAAATATAAGGATGTATGCAACCTAGCTTAACATGTGCTAGTTGTTTTGGATTCTTGCATTTTTAAGGGTAAATGTTTTCCAGCTCTGAGGACGCATCCCTCACCCTGGGAGAGATTTATCATGGGACAACTTCAAAACTTTGTAACTTGATTTTCTGTACACTTGGCTATTTTGTTCTAGATGCTTAAAACACAAGGGGCAAATATAAAGGCAGGCTCACTGAATAATAGCCTCCAGCTCCTGAAGGAAGCAATTCTGAAGACTAACAAAAACAAGAAAGGCATTTTAGGACTGAGTGAACACTTCAAATAGCCTATAATTCAGAAAGGGTACCTGTGAGGAGGGACCAGGTGTCATGAAAGGGAGGCAGGAAAAACCTGAGTGTGCCACTGAGCAGCTGGGAGAGTGATGAAGTACTAAATTATACCAAAACATTTGAAGATGGAGCTGTAGTATACCTTAGTACCATAATGCCTCTATATGTATGCAGCCGTCATAGTAAAAGTTATGGATGACCTGTTAAAAGTGAGAGAGCTTAGAAAATGCCCAGCAGAAATCCATCTAGAAATTCAGGCTGTGAAGAAACCATCATGTGGAAATTGCCTGATCTAAGGGAGATTAAAAAAAAGTGTTTGTTTGTTTGGTTTTTTTCAAAGGAATCAAGATTTGTTTTTCTCTCTACATAGGTCCCTTATGCAGGGAAAGAGGTGAACTTTAGGTCCAACAAAGAGACATACTCAAGAAAGCTCACACTGGGCTCTTTCTCCTCACCCATTTATCAGCTGCCTATATCCAACTGAGCAACAAGGACATAACAAAAAAAGTGTTGTGGCCTGGGCCTACAGTGTTCAGAAAAACTGACACATTTGTTTAAAACTGTAAAAAAGCACTGTCCTTGCAAGCATGCCAGGCACTTCTGGCCTCTAGTTTTAAAGTTTTAAGGATGAAATTAACTCATGGCAATATCGATAGCTGGCTGTCATGGTCCTTTAAATGCAAAAGCCTGAAAATCATGTTCCCTGAATTGATCAGTACAGTAATGCCAATGTAGAGTAAAGAGGTTTTACACTGAGGAAGGAATGTGTGCAAATAGACACCCGTTCAACAGGTCTCCCTTCCTACAGATGTACTTTTCACTCCTCTGTTCAATGAGTTGGGCAGAGGGAGGCTGTTACGCACAGCTGTCATTATGCCAGGTGATCCTGGGAGTCTACAACACACTGAGACCTCACTGGTGTCTCTCTAGTTGTTGGCAGCTGCTTTGCCTCACAATCACCTGTACAGCTCTTTCATCTCAGTTCGTGCCTTCACTGACTCTGAAGACAATGGGGGTCCAGTTGCATCACTGGGGATGAAGCAGCAGCTCAGAGTAACTGAGATGAGGGCCCTGTGGGTCTGCAAAATGTGATGCTGATGGGACTGGAAGAGACTAAGTGGATTTCCTTGGTTTAGTTTCATTTCAAGATCTGGCAATGAGAGGGTGGGGGAAGGAGGCTGGGAAGTAGTTATGGGCAGGGAGAGATCACCTTACTGCCTGGTTCTATCAGAGCATTTCCAGGGGACGGTATACACGGAACCATGGAGGGCTGTTTTATAACATGGAAAGCCCAGGAGCTGCATAGCCACAGAATGCTAAAGTGTAATTAATTGGAACTTGAGCCAGTGAATAGAAAATAATCTGAGAGAAAAATTTTAATTGTAAGACTATTTATGTGTCCCAATACAGCTTGCAACAACATATGAAATCGAGAGCTACCTGCAATATTTTAATGATTCCGTTCTTTTAGAACAGGATAATATATTGCTGTGGCATTATATTATCAACATGTAAGACTTTTGAGAAGAAATAGTCTCTTTTGTTTAACAGATGAGTAAATACTTACACAAACTGTCATGAGGTATAACTTACAAACCTGGAATAGACAATTATCCTTACAGCGTTTTTTTTTATCACCTTCCTTTTTCTATTAACACACATGAATATAGTAAATTATAAAGAGGATGAACTATGAGAAAAGGGGAGGAAACTGAAAATACTAAAATATGTTTTCTTTTTCTTCCCCTAGGTAGTAATGAGAAATCTAGTCAGTAGTAAGAAATGGGAGACACTGTAGTCACATAATCAAGGTTCACAAGTCAGGAGCAAACATCTCAAACACTTTTATTCTGAGTTGTCCAAGATCTCTTAATCTACACAATTTTTAAGGTGGTTTTTAACATTCTGGGGCACTGCTGCCTGTCATCCTGCACCTCTCTGCAGGACCAGGAGGGGAGGGGGGACACTGGGCCCCACAGACGTGTGGCCATTACTTAATCAAAGCTGCTGTCACCAACACAAGTGAGTGCACAAGGGGTGGGGTGAGGCCAGTGAGAAGCCCTGCACAACAGGAGCTCCCTCCCAAGGTGACAAAACCCTTCCAGTGCTGCCTGTGGCCCGCAGGGGACTCTCGGTGACCTCCTGCCTGTCCATGTGCTCTGCGGTGGGAGGGTGGCAGGGCTCGGGCAGGGGTCTGGGTGGGGACTGTGGTGGCTCGGGCTCCAGACTCTCCAGACTCAGCTCTGTGATGTGCAACCATCCAGGCAAACTTACTGCAGTTGGAAACTTGTATTAGTTCATGCCCTCATATTTGTCCTGAGAGATTCACTGCAATGTATCCTACATTAAGATTTTCAGCTAAATAATGTTGATAAATACTTCTGGAATTGGTTCAGGGGCAGAATTGGTTGAGCAGTCAACAGTGAAAAGAGAGCCCTGTGCCTTGAACCATGAGGGATAAAACTAAATCAAAGCAATCCCTCAGGTCCCCAGCATGTGAATGGAATTACAGAAGTCACAAAACAATATTTTTCAATGTAATTATTTTATTTACTTCCAGAGCACAGATTTCTAAGCAGAACTGAATTTAGAACCAAAAAAAAATATTTTTGCTGTGGAAGCAGAGCTGTATTTTAACGTCCAAGAAATGCAGACATATACTGGTATTGTGGAAACATAAAGGCTACTTCTATAAAACTAACTACCACATGAGTATGTAATCTTTCAAGGCTGCATTTACTTTAATTAAAGAACAAATGATGCACATCCATAATTTTATTTAATGCAGTTTTGATTGCTTTGGGTCATTTATCTTTGGCAACAAGAGTAAAGTTGATTGGCACAGCCAAGAAACGACAGGTTTTTCAGTTTTATCAGCATGAATGCTTTGTTATGGGCAACAGATTTAAAAATAATTCCAGGAGGTGGGACTAATCTGGAGTAATTACACAAGTTAAACTGCAATTTAATAAGGTTCAGGTAAATCAAAGAGGGGAAAGTATTTTATTCTCTCAGATTATGTGACAGTTTTGTTCATGTAATACAGAACTGGAAAGAAACAGGACTCCTCTGAATAACTGTATTTTTTAAAAAAGCTCTGCTTTTATATTGCGATGTATTAGTTAACAAAAGCAATCATGCAGAAACAGAGTACATTAATGCAGCCAGATAACTTCTTATTGTGTACAGCTGTACAGGAAACAAATACAAAGTTAATGTTTAAATTTATCAGATATTTTCCATTAACTCTCTATTTAACAAATTATCAGCTACTGTGTGTAATATCCAATCTCCAGAAGTCTTAATGATCATGGATGTGCACAGTAAGAGATTAGCATAAAATTAGCACTGATGCAGCTATTAAAGAATCTCGAAAGATTGTGATATCCTGGTACATAAATTGGGCTGCAGAATATATCTGAGCTTTGTCAAAACCCCCAGGCTAGCTGAGTTCAAAAATACTTCTTTTCCCCTGGGGTGCAGTCCCTATGCTCCCTACCCCTGTTTATTACTTTGTACTAATCTTCAAATTCACAGAATAATTTATAAAGCTGTAGGGGACCTGCTTCCAGCTGATGCATCTGTTAGGATCAAACCTGAGAAAGGATGCAAGTTGCTGAGTGGGTCTTGGGCAGGGGATTCTAAGTGTTTTCATTTCCATATTTGCTTTCTCAGCACAGTGCTTGGGGTGGGTGTTGGGGGTGCCCTTGGTTTTTAGGCATTTTTTGTTGTTTTGTTTGGGATTTTTTAAACTTTCTGAAGTTTGTCCTCCCTGGTAAGGATGCAGCAGTCTCACTGTGTATCGTGTCAGGGTGTCTATATTATGGCTTCACATTGTCTGGTGCTTACTGTAAATTAACCTTTTTATTATAAGAAGCAAATTAACTATTTTGTGATAATGTCCCATTTCCAGTCATTTTTTTTCAATCCTGCTCTTCTCAGAGAGTCACTTTGAATTGTGGCTTTTTACCCTATTTCATCACTCTCCTGAACACTTCAATTTTTAAGATATCTAACAGGACTCTCAGGGAGCCAAGCATATTTTTAAAAGAATCTGTTAGCCCTGTAGGGAATATTGTCACTAAAATGAAATATTTCCAACATGAAGCAAACCTTTTAAATAGTCTGAAATTAATTCTGAATCTTTTCAACACCAGAATTTGGGATTATGTGTTTTCTTTCATATTCCTCCTCCGTCTCTTCAAACTGGCTCGTTTGTCCCTGTTGGATACAACTTCCTTCTACTTGCAAAGCAGTAATTATCCTAATTACGCTTCAGCATTTAAAGCCATCTTCTGGACGATGATTTACAAAAATTACATAAGAGATCTATATACAATGATACACTTGCTTGTTTGGCCTGAAGCATTTTATGTTTTCCAGCTTAATCAGAATTCTTATGATGAGTAGAGAAGTTCTAATGAGTTTCTGCATGAGTTTGTGCCTGAAGATGCTTTCAAAATTGTACTTTTTTCTCTCTGAACAGCTGAAGTAGTAAAGCAATCCTTTATTACTGTGACTCGCTCTAAGGTGTTGTGACTATTTGAGATCACAGTTGCCACCACTGTGTGCAACAGTTTTCAGTAGCTGAAAAGGTAAAAATGAGGAAAGACTGAGTGGAAGCTAAAAATAGTATCAAGAACTACAGGCAGATTGATACACTTGTATCAAACAACACGTGATTCTTTTTTGAAGTGGAAAATTTAAAGAAAATATGAACACAAGGTAGTCTGCAAAAACACTGAAGGTTTTCTACCTCTGCTTTTGTTATCTCACAGCTGAAGCTTGGGACATAAAATTGATTCTCTAGGTGATGGTGGGGGAAACAGCAGTGATTTTTTTTTTTTTTTTTTTTTATGAAGACCCTATGGCAGCATTTGGTTCTTCTGTCTATTTATTTATCAGATCAGCTGAAAATGAGTGGTGGGGCAAGATATGGCAATAATTTGATTACGTCCATTTGGAGTTTTGCCGTCCTACCCAAGATTAGTCTCACGTTTGTTCTGCATTGGTATTTTGGAAAGTTGTCCATTGCCACATAGACAACATGCACAGTGAACTGATATTGTGAGATAACACAGTAATGAGAGTCATGATTCAGTGAACTTGAATCCAGCCTGGAAAGCCCACAGGAACAGGTCAATATGCCTGATGGTTTAAATTAGCAGCCTGTTCCAAAACACTCCAGTCAGAGAATGCTTTCAGTGGAAAATGTTTTCTGAGTAATTTTCTAAGCTCCCAAACCATAATCCCTGTAACATTTCTGAGGTGCAGTGCTTGCTACAGTGCAGTACTAAACCCACAATCTTCAAAAGCTGGTTTTTCTTCACTCTTCACAAGTCTCACAGGAAAATTGGGAATGTATTCCAATCCCATTTGGCTTGCTACGTCTCTATATACACTACTAAAAGTATGAAGTATTAACATGGAGAGGTTTAATATACATTTAAAATTGATTATAGAATCATCCAGGAGCTTTGCTTCTTGTAGCTTTTGCATCTGCCTCTAAAGTAGTAATGGGAATGTGGTTCAGTACAGAAAATCTGGTGGCTTCTTGGGGTAAAACTGTTATAGCAGAAGTGCTTGTAATGAAGAGGAAAGTAATTGAGTCATCTACCATAACATATTCTGCTTTCAAACTGTTGAGGTTATGATGATGCAGTCTTGTCCTAGAAAACATTTAAGTTTTTCCTTGGGATGAGACAGGATACGCCAAGCTGTTCTATTAAGTGAGATTCCCTGCTCAAAGGCCTTGGTATGTGTTACTGCAAACACGGGGAATGACTTATAAAAAAATAAATGATTGGCTGATGTTTTCTTAAAATATAACATCAAATATTAAAACTTGCTTACAGGGCAGGCTTTTTGAACAGGCATTTTAAGTGAATTTATGAAACTACAAAAATGCTTCAGCTGCTGACCAAGCAACTGGAACTGCTCACCTACACTTCAGTATTGGTTCAGATCCCATTACTCCCATGACCTTAAGTTCCTGGATAGGAACACTTCAGAAACCTCGATGTGGTGAAGTTGGGCTATTGACTTAGTTTCTGACTGCTGGATATTCCCACACCAGGCAAGGATTATATTAGTACTTCTCTAATTGTATTACTGGCTTTTAATAAAAAAAGTCTGCAAGGTAATTGTGATGTAAATGAGCATGCAGATTTCATGGATCTGGATTTCATTTGGACTCACATCTCATGTTTTGAGAGACAAAATATAAAAGGAGGATTTCTGTCTATATGCATACTAATGAAAATTAAATTGTTTTGGGAAAGAATTAGGTCTTCTGAGTAGTGTGCAATGTTTTTCAAGTCAAATATGACCTCAGAAACTTAGCAACCAAATTATTTTCCCATTCCTTGCTCTTTAGCTTGCTTTGGTGCTCATGCATAATATTTTCCTAGGTGGGTCAAAGTTTCTTGTATTGTGGGAAAAATGGGCAAAAAGTCATGAATTTTCAGATTATGCTTTTATTTAGGACCTTGAAGACTGAAGAAGGTTGCATGGCTTAAAGCTCAGCTAGTGGTCAGCATAATAGAAGGTGAAATGTGATATTGACCAAGGCAAAGTTTTGCACGTTAAAAGAGTTTCAACTGCTCTTAGAGCTTACAGGCATGTCATTAACTGCAATCACTCAGGAAAAAAAGCCTACTGGAAGGGCTAAAGAGATGTCTTTTGAAGCAGAACATGGTGGTCAGGAAAGTTCATAACTTTGGATAAACCTAGGGAATGGGGTTTTGGAAAATAAATCCCAAAATATTGTATTCTGTATTTGGAAGCAATTGTTTACCCCAGTTTTAAATCTTGTATTCATTTCTGATGAGCTGTTCTAAAAATGATATTGCAAAGAAGATAAGGATTGGTGGATTGGTATTCATTGCTGTAGCATATCATTGTATCAAAAAGCTTAGCAGGATTCAAGAAAGGATTAAACATTTCCTTTAAAAATGAGAACACCCATGTTTATGAAAAATAGGGTAAAAACATTTTTTAGAAATATGCCCTAAAGCTGAGGGGCTGAGAAGTCAGACGCTGACTGGAAGTAAACAGAAAGCAATTTCTGTTGGGACAGTGCCTCTGTTGTAGGGTTTCCCTTCCATTTGCTGGAGCTACAATGCTGGGAAGTGGCATTGTGCACAAAATTTTAGTGTTGTTTAGCACAGGTGCTGTGCAGCTCTGTCTCTCCAGTGTATGGGAGAGGTACACGTGTGACAGAACTCATTGTGACAGAAAACACCCTACCTTGACTGCACATATTACATGGTTACCTTTAGAAACAGCCAAATGGAAGCTTGAATTCTTCATTGAAGGGTTTATCAACCCAGTGCAAGGAACTCCTGAAGGAACTCGCATTTCCCAGTGAGTTTTGAGGCCTCTTGCTGAGGGTGTCAGTGTTATTAGCACTATAGCTGGACATAAATTTTAGCAAACAAAATTCAACAAAAAATATTGTCAACGTGAAATCACACAGCCCAGATCCTAGTGAGCCTTTTTTTAACTGTCTCTTACATTTCTGTAGAGTTTTCCAGAAAATCTTTCCCCTTGTTTCTGTATTTTGCCACCAATTCTATTTTTTGTTAGATTTAAGTGTTTATATTTTTTCTGTATGTGGGGGTTTTAGTTCAGCAGCAAAACTTTAGCTGCATATGGCTACTAGAGGCAGCAAAAGTGGCACCAGTGGCCAGACTGTTTCTGCTTGAGACGGTGTGCACTCATTAATACCTGGGCCTCAAAGAAGAAAGTGGAGATACTTTATTTGCTTCCACTTTTCCTGTTTTCTTTCTGTGACAAACTACCTATATAAAAGATTTGATCACTTAGCATTGCATATGAAGGGAGTGTGATTGCCTAAACCATATTTTATAGTGGTTTTGTTTATAATATTCATTCTAATTCAGCGAAACTCTGTTTTTGCTGAATTAGCTTTCCTGGAAACAATAAGTAATATTTCCTGTCAATCAGTTGACAGGAGGTGTTTCCAACAGTGCTGATTAAGCAACACATGGAACTAGAGCCTGCAGGAATCACTTAGAAAAGAAACTCAATAAGAACATTTTATGAAAATTCTTTTGGTGGGTTTGAGTTTTTAAATGAAACCTGAAGGGTGGACACCAAAGATGGCAATGCTTGAAAGCATAAGAGGAATAAGACAGGAATGGAGAGAGTTGGTTTGATTTTTTCTCTTCTATTTACTCTTACCTTGTACAAGTCTTTTTTGAGTCAAAAGTTGCAATTTCCCATTTCCTGTAAAAAGCTGTTATGGATTTATGTTGCTGCTTTTTTCTATTAACAATATTGTCATTTTTCTGGAAGTCTGTCAGCATCCTGATAACATCATAGGCTGACACGCTACCAGAAACCAATGATGCAGAATTTTTGTAACTTATTTTATTACATGCAAATATACAAGCTCTGGACACAGAGGCAGTTTCAAATGCTGCACAGGTATTCCTGTATTCCCAATATCCAGTTCCCAGGAATTGCTTCTATGTATAGAGCATAACGCAGAGAAAACTTCTCTATATACCACCAATTTTACATTAAAAATAGTAATAATAATTGACAAAAAACCAAACAAGTAAATAAAACCAACCATTTGTCCTTGTGGAGTCTAAAAACTCACACTATCAGAGAACTCTTAGATCTGTCCATAATTGTGCATTTTTAATCCCTTAGACTCAGATTAGGTTCAATGTGACATTAAATAAGGACACCTATATGGAGCCCTGCTAGAAAATTGCATCTAAATTATTCAGTATTGTAGCCATGCTTATCTTCTTTCAAAGTGACAGGTAAGATCCTGATAATACAAATTTCCTAGTCCTTTGTGCCAACTACACTTACCTCCTTACCTTTAAAAACCCATCCACATGTTTTTGTGTTGCCCTCAAATTGCACTCAGACAATACCCACAATAAAGTGTTTTATCAGTCACATTTTGGCTCTGTGCCGTAGCTGCTCAGATGGTTTGGAGTGCTCCTCAGTGTTGGCATTGGTGTCCAATCAAGAAAGCACTTGAAGCTGAAGAGTTTGGAAAATACCGGATTTCTGAAGGTTTTATTTGGACATCTGAAGCTTCTCCAAGCAGAGCCTTTGACAGCCAGGGGGGTCAGCGCTGTGAACCACACCTGTGTTCCGCACACCTGGAGCTGACTGAGCAGGGCTTGGTGTCGGCAGTGCTGACAATCCCTGGGGTTTAAGAGGCTCATTTCTCAAGCATAGTGCAGCAGAGCTCCAAACAATGCAAATGCACAGGCCAAAACCCCACCTGCTATTCATTGAAAGTGTAATTAATGCGAGTTTGGAAAGTCAGCAGTGTATTAGATTTCAAAATTAAATTAATAATGGTGTATTACCTGTCTATGAAATCAGAGGAAACAAGGAGCATCTTTTGATGAATAAACATCTGAGGCTTTCATTTTCTGCCCTTCTTACAAGGCAAATGCCTTTTCCAGGTTTAAATTTGCAATATCAAATAAGTTGCAATTGCTAGAAGTCCAGGCTGTTAAAAAAGTATTCATTAAATCCTGTAAAATTATTAGAGCAAACAAGATTTTTTAAAAAAAGTTTCTATGTAATGACTGCATTGCTTGCTCTTGCATAGGGAGACTTACTCTTTCCATAGATCAATCATCTCTTTCTGTTTCCTTGGAGGAGGAGAATAATGGGTGCTTTGAGTTTTTTGTGGAAAAATCAGAATGGTTTCTCTCTTTTTGGGTAAAGAAGAGCTGCTGCCAGGTTTGTGATAGATTTGGCCTTAAATGGATAAGGACCCTTGGCTTTTTATTGGGAACTGAGGGAGCCCAGAATTAGCCTCCAAACCAGGTCCTGATACCGAGTGATAGATGATTCTGTCTGAAGTGCCTACAGCTTCTCCTATCCTTTCCCTGCCTTGACAGAGAGAACATTAATTTTCTGTAAGTGTGTTGCTGCAAATATGACTTTAATATAATTCTCAGATGTTTGAGTAAAACCCTAATGTCTTCCAATAATTCTCCTCTATAATCCTGTGTCACTGATGATTGTAGACAGTGACAAATGCCAGCTCGTGTCTGATGGTTGTCTCCTGCCTCCAGTTGCCTTACTGGTTTGGATAATGTAATATTCTTTGTTAAGCTGTTCTAAGTTCATTATCCATCATAAAACAGCAGTGCAGGCGCTTGATGGATGGGCGAGTGCACCAGCAGATCCAGAGAGCTGCAAACCACCAGGGAAGGAGGGGCAGGGAGCTGGAGGCGGGACCCACTGCCGCTGAAGGTGCAAATGAACGTGGGCTGCTGGCTTATGTGAAAATGGGTTTCCCCCAAACCATTACTTTGCAGAAGCCAATAGTTTGGGGTTGTTTTCCCATTCCTTTCTTCTTCACACACTTACTGCACAGAGATCTTGGTATTGCCCTGCTGCTGCAACAGCTTCATTTCCTTTGCTTCCACTTCCCACCACTGAAATACAAGTCATGAGCCGTGGGCCTTTGCAGAGTCCTGATGTCCCCAGGTGTCCAAAGCTGCCCTTGCATTTCTTCTCCTTCCTGTGCACGTGTTTCAACCTGTGCTTTGTTTGCCTTTTAGTCAGTGTCTGTAGCTGTCAATGTAAATGTAGAGGAGGGGCAGAGTTGCAATGAGGAAGTTTATCTGCTGTGATTCTTCTACTTTGTTTAGCATCCCTGCTGAAGAAAAAGACTCAGAAGTGCTACATTTGTGGCTTTAAATGGTGTCCCAGATACCAAGAGAGTACTCATGTAGTCTCTAATTAGTCTCTACCAGTATAATTGAATTTGGATTTGCAGGAATTTTGAAGGTTTTCAGGAACTGTAGCTGGCATTAAATTGCTTTTAACATTAGGGATACAAGCAAGTGCAGCTGACCATTTGCCATTATAAAAAGCCTCTATAAGCAGTATAGCATCTGAGAGGCACTACTTTGTGAAAAAACATTAAGGGGAACAGACTTTCAAATACAATTGCCAGTAATTTCTTAGCTAGTAGGCAGAAAAATCACTGGAACTAAATTTCTATACGATCATACTTAAATTTTGAAGTCTTCAGCCACTGTGATCTTACTACTTCAGAGAATTTAATAGTAAATGCAGTTTTGATTTTTGACCAAAGAAAATATATTTGATTTAATAACGAATGCTGTGCATTTTGCTGTCTGTGAAGAGGAAAGAGACACTGTTTGGTTACTTGCTCATGAAGATTCTCTGTGTTTCTCTAATTATTGAAATGGTTTTGCTGTTGACCTCTATAAATCTCTGACTCTTCTGTGTGTAGACTGAGATATCTAAACCAAACTCTTAATGTTTTTTGGGGTTTGGGATGTTTTTTGGTGGGTTTTTGTTTGATTGCCTGGTTGGTTTGGGGTGGGTTTTCTGCTTTTTTTATATTTTATTTTGTTGAGGAGGTTGTGGTTGGTTGGTTGGTTTGGTTTGGTTGTTGGGTTTTGTTTTTTTTTAATTTTGAAGAGTATCCACAGGGTCTGCCAATGTCCATTCAACCTGATTTCAATTGGATATTGTCAGAACCCCATGTTCTTGGCTGGGTAGGCTTCTCCCTTTGCACCCTCTCAGAAGAGGGGAAGCGTCTTGTCCAGTGTCCAGAAGACTTGTGTGGAAGATTGCAGGAAAAGCTGAGAAGTGGTGTTGCTGAACTCAGGAGTGGCTTCCTATTAAAATTGCTTTTAGTCTTTCTTGCAACCCTTTCCAGCGTTGCCTTTATGCACCTCTTTTTAGACAACATTAGCAGTGAGAGGGGGGTTCAGGCCAATATTGTCACCAGGGATATGGCCGTGGTGCAGGAACAGGGGATAACAGAATACGCAGAGGGCCAGGCTCACTCTAAAGATATTTAAAACTGAGAATGGAGTTCATGCTGTTTGCAGACATCTCTGTCAATGGCAATCTCTCTGTCTCTCTCTCTCGTCCCCCTCCTCTCACCCCCAACCCTGAGGACTCAAGAGGGGATTTACTGGTCCTGGCCAGCAGAAGTCAGAGCAGCTCTGAGGATTGACAGGTGTCACAGTGCTTTGCACTGGGTCAGAGTGCAGTAAGGACTGCAGCTCATTAAGAAAATGAGTGATTAGAAAGAATGAAACAGGTAATCAACTTTCTGGTAAGGAAGGAGTGTTTTCTTAGTATAGCTAAGCACTGACAAAAGAGGATGCTGGCATTATTTTCAAAAATTCCTGTAAATTTTTCAAGTTTTATTTGTACTTTAGTGATAGGTGAGGGCTCTTTTCTAGCTAACACTGTCTTTTTTAATTGGGAATAGTAGAATTGAACCTGGGTTTGTATTTATCTAAAAGGGCAATGTCTTTTTGTTTTGCCCTTGTGACATTTGTCTTGCCATTGCGTTTGCTGTACCACAGTGTCACGAGATTAAAGAAGTCCATCACCTTGATCTTTACTGTTACTCTAACACTGGTCTTCATATCTCTGATTGCTTTATAGACATTGTTTTCTTGGCATAGGGCTGCTCCCAGAAAAATGGAATAAAATGGAACAATATGCCATGGTTGAATACGTCTTTAAATCCCATAATTTCCATGAGCCGGCAAATAATAGCCCTTTGCAAACTGAGATGCATAATTTCACTCAAAACACATCTTCTGTAGAATTGGCACGTACTGTGTTAAGGACTGCAGCTGATAATCTGGAGACAGTATGCCTGTGTGTCCTGATGCTGGCACTACTCTTCTGCTGAATGATGTCTTTTTATGCATGGAGTCCTATTGCTTTCATTTGAATGGTTTGGTGAATAAGGGAGGGAAAGAGCTTTCTTCAGAAGGACTAAGATGGCAGCATCAAGAACAAGGATTAAGCAATGCTGCTTCAGGGAGGAGCATTAGACCTTAATATTTATGTTATTACCACTGAGATAAGTATCTTACGCTAAATTCTCCAAGGTTTGTACATGGTTTAAGCACACATGCCATTCAAATCAAGGGGAGGCACGGAGCTAAAACCCCATGTAATGTTTCATGAATGTATCTCCTGGGTGTTAATTTCATCATCTAAAATATATAGCATAATGGATAGTTGCTGCATGAATACAAAGTTTTAAGTCCCTCCAGGGGCTCTGCTAACAGCACAAACCATGAGAGTGTTTCTGAGTTGTTTATGAACAGAAGCAGAGTCCCAAGAGTGAGACACAGCTATAAATTCACTGCAGCCTGTGCCTGTCTATTGTTATTTGTAATAACTGAGAGAGCAGTTTTCCCCTAAAATGACTTCCTTTAAGAGCTTTAACTGAGAAGCACTGCTTGAAAATCAGTCCTGATAGTTGAAGAGCTTTGCTGGAGAAAAGACTCCATTTTCTCTATCAGTGTTTGGGTATTATATCACACTTTCATTTTGTATTTAACATGGTTATTTAATAAATTCATGTGACTGTGTTGTTGCAAATGACTTTAAGAATGCATTTTATTTACTGGGCCTTATTTGATAATAGGTATTTTATTAAGACCATTATATGTTTCATTAAAATGTGGTATTAACACGTAAGGTATAGGGACATTCTTAAGAGACCTCTGCACAACACAAATGTTGTGTTGGGTGGTTTTCTGCTAAGAAAGAAAAGATGAAAAGTCTTATGAACTGTTGGAACATTCAGTTCCTCCCTTTTTCTGACACCAACCCAGTCTAGGCCCAGTTAAAGCAAAGATACAAAATAATGCAGAGGAGAAATTTCATTTTTAACCTTGGAATTTACCACTGCATATTTCTGACAAGTGTTTTTATGAACACAGAATTTTATATAAAATCTAATTTTTATTAAACTGGTCAAATGTTGCTCTAGCTGTCATTAGAGTGACTTAAATAGTAGCATATTATTACTTTTGCTTCTTATAGTTATGTGTTTAAAAATATGTATTTATTTAAACAGTATGCTTGGGTGCTATTTAAATTCTCATAATGACAGGCATACCTGTGCAGGTATGGTTTGCTTTGGGGCTGGGGAATGGGCAACACTAACTGGCTCTGTGAATCCACAGATTGAAAAGTTAGGAAAACCAGGACTCTTTGCAAGTAAAGCTGATAGTACTTGTGACAACACTGGTATCTCGAGTCCCTCAGAGAAAAAAAACCAGGAAAGTTTACGCATTGCCTCTGTACTTGATAAGAAAAAGGCTCTGATGATTGTTCTTGTCCTGTAATTTTTGGCTGCAGCTTAGAAGAAATTTACCACTTCTTGCATTTCACAGTGTTTTGGGGAGTTATAGTACTGATGGAATGTTTTCCTTGGTGCATACATGACACTGCGGACACAGTCTTGTCCAGCATAACTCTTCTGATAAACCATTTGGAACCCCAGGGATTCCTCTCCTGCCCGTTCTGGACCTGTTTGTTTGGGTTTGCTTTGTTGTTTCCTTTGCTGCCAGAGGTCTGACGGCACCTGCCCGCTCACTGCCCTGCTGTGTGCGGCTCTTTCACCTGAGGAACCTGCAAAAGAGAATGGGGAGAGTAAATTCCCAGAGTACACTTAGTGAAACCTAAAGCAGACAAACAAAAAACCTTGGAAAACATAAACAAAAAACCTTGGAAAACATAAACAAAAAACCCAAACCCACCAAGCTTACAGAACTTTTTAACTGGGATCATATGGGGTTTTTTAACAAAGAAATATAGTCATTGAGGCCCTGTCATCAAAGGAGAAAAGGTCTTAAATTCATTCTAGGTCAGCAGCAATAAGAAATTTTTGTGGTTTAGAATAGATATGATTATGTCTGGACTTCAATTTCATCAAATTTCAGTTTTTGGTAAAATGTATTTCTGCAGTATCTCTAGAAATTAAGTTATGACTCTGTGAAGTTGCTGGCTATCAAAACAAACTTTCTGTTCCTCAGAAGCAGCATAGTAGGAAAAAAAATCATAAATGCTTCTGTTCTTGTTTCCTGGGAGTTGGTTTTGAAAACAATGGAACCCATTCCAGTTCATCTCCCTGTTGTTTCTTAAATAAATGTTATTCTACTGAAATAAGCAAGTGGCCCTAGAACATGATCCTTAAAAACCTTAGTTTGGACTGCTGTGTTTAGTTTGAGGGACAGGGATTTTCCTAAAGAGGCTTCTGTGACAGCACCACAGTTGAGAAGATGATGTTGGTAGCAGCTCTTTAAGTGATTTACTTGACTGTGCACACAGCAGTTCCTTTTTGTCCTCCTGTGAAGAACAGGGTATAAAAAAAGTATAAAAACAGTAATTGAAAAGGACATACATACACATTGCAATCAAAAATACATGCAGCAAAGTTTTCTATCTACAGAGAGATTCAGACTGTAAGAGATCAGTAAAGTGAAAAATGTGACAGATTTTTCCTTTAGTTTTTCAGGCCAGATTCCTCATCTGCAAATCCAAGTTCCCGAGCAGCCTGGACCGGAGCTGTTCTTTATATCTTGGCTCAATCTTGCCCAGGATCTTGCTTTTAGAAAATTCAGCTATTCAAAGGAGGCAGCTCAGACCATTCTATCACTAAAGATGCAGTCAGAAAAAAAAAACATTCAAGTCAACTGAAGTTTTCCCATTCACTTCAGTGCTTGTTAGCTTGGGCTGCATGCACTTGGCGTGTTGCCTTTATCAAACCCCAAAGGCAAGTAAATGTCCTAAACATCTAGAAACCCCATAATATGTAAAAATTATTACTTCTTTTCAGCTGTGCAGTATTTCTGCATTCTTAATGCTCTATTACTGTGTCCTTACCTGCTGGGTCTTGTACAGGAAGCCTTCAGTAGAGGCCACCACAGTGTTTTTGAAATATGCAGGACTTGAGAATCTCCACCAGTGAAGCCAAGCTCCCTCATTCCTGTGAATATGTGATACTAGAAAACATTCGTGTGTGATGATGTGTTATAATACAGAATCTAGTCAAAAAGCAAAGTTATGCTTGTTTTTCTCAGTAGCGCCATGTTTGGATGAAAGCTGAGCATTTCACAAGAGGGCCAGGAAGTGTCTGACACTGAAAGCAGCAGCAACAGTGGCTGCCAGGCCCTCTCCGGCTGTGGGTGTCCACCCTGCAGCCACCACGGGACAAGTGGCCCAGTCTGCAGCAGGAGTTCCAAAGGAAGTTCCACTTGCCCAACCTGTGCCTGAGCTGTTCACTGGGAAATAGGGTTTGGTTGTGTTTTGTTCTTCTACATAATCATGAAAAGCAGTTTTGTGTTTCGTTTTCAAACAAAAAAAAATCTTTCAATATCTCTAGGATGTGAGGGAGGAAGTGTCTGCTCAGTTCTGTGAACTTCTGCAATGTTTGGGAACTGGGCAAAGCAAATAAATTGGATCCTTGGCTTGGTGACTGTAAGACCTGTGAAACCAAACCTCTGCAAGGGATGTGTGGCACTGAGTTCATCTCTAAACCATTACACTCAGATTTACTTCTTTTAATTTAGGCCATTAGCACAGTGAGAAAGGTTAAGCTGACTGTTGTGAATAGCAGGTCTCAAGAACATGTGTTCCAAAGGCTATTCGAAAATCTACAAAATGGGGCTTAAAGGAGCCAATTCATAAAATATTATTTGGTCTGTTTCCATGGGATTCTTAAAGTATTTCCCACTGATAACCATTCTTTGTTTACAGTTTCTAAGACAGTTTTCACTCTCTTGGAGTTCTTCCACAGTCTTCTGTGCCTGTATTTTTAAATAAGTCCTGTCCCATTTCCCCTGCAGTTCCCCGCAGGGAAAGTTTGCATCTCTCAGGATACAGTGACTTCTGACCTTAAAAAAAAAATTAATCCTGATTACTTTTAAGTACGTTTTTCTTTTTTAATTTTGATGGCTATTGCATGATAAGCTTTGTTTTGCACGAACAGTTTTGCATAAATAGTTGAGTAGATTATTGAAAGCTTCCAATAGTATTCAGTACAATGACACTACAGTGATTGGCATGAAGCAGGAAATGAGATTGTGCAGCAGAACTAAAAAGTGGTGAAGCATTTGCCAATATTCACTCTTTTGGTTCATCACACTTAGAAAAAAATATTATCTGCTCTACTGCTCATTTCTTTCACATGACACTAAAATCTTAAAGGAGGTAAATAACTCTTTGAGGTTTTTGTTTTTTCTAGAACAGACAACAGTGCACATCATTAATAACATGAGCAAAGATAGGACCTAAATAGATATATAGACAAATGACAAAAGGGATTTTTTGGTAAATATATCTGAGCATGGCAGCTCATTTCTGCAACAGGAACTTGTTCTGGAAGCCTGAGGTATTTCTGTAATTTTGTAACTGACTGACTAGGAAAGTTACATTTGAGGAAAATTATAGGTTTAGTTCAGCAGTATGTGAATACTGATTCATAGCATTCTATGGTCTCTGTGAAGCGATTTCTTTATCTCTATTTATACAATCTTTTTAATCTAAAGAACATATCTAATATGCAATTATACTTTGCGCATAAAATAGACAAAAGAACGCACTCCTAAAAATTATGCTTTCTAAAGATGTCCCCTGCATTTTTTTCTTAACTTTTACCAAAACGACACAGAAAGTTTTACCCCAAATCTGTTATTTTGTGCTTAAGTGTTGACTATTAGGACATAATGTTATTTACCCAGGAGACATCTTGTATGGTTGTCATCTGATATAAAGGCAGATACCAGTTATAGTTAGAAATGGCTGCCTGCCATTCTGCTTAAAAGAAGAACTTGTGTGATTTTTCTAAAGGGCTTAAAATCCACATTGAACAAACCTCTAAGGCTGGCAGCAACAGGGTAGGAAAGAGAAACCAAGTAGGTTTATTTAACAGTTTAATCTGCCTAAAATGTGTGTGTCCAATTGTCCATCCCCTTGGAATGAAAAGGCTCAGAAAGCAGGTTCTGAACTCATTCCCAGTTTACCATCAAGATTCTGCACATCTCTTAAAACCTATTTAAGCTAAGAAATAGCAGGAACGAAAGCAAAGTTTAAACTGATTAAAGATGGCAAAGGTTTAGATTTTCCCATGTAGAGTACCTGAGTCTACCCTGATTTGGTAAGAAATGTTCTATATTCTCTTCTTTCATGCAGAAATGATCTCAAATATGTGTAAGATGTGATAAAAAGTGAGTTTGTGATAAGGTAGACATTTGGAGTGGAAATCTTGAGGTTTCCACTATTAATATGAGTAAAGAATTAAGTCTCCCTTGCAATATCTATTAATTTTAAGATTTACTGCACTCTCTTTTCCTTTCCCTAGTTCTTCTGGAACAAAAGGAAAATAATTTTTTTTGTCAGTGATTGTTTTCCCACATTGAACCGTATCTCACTCTGTGAAGTTGTCATATTGAAATTAGAATCTAGGCTGAAAAATATGCAGTGTGAGCAAGCCTGGAAGAAAAATCTATTTTTATACTTATTCTAATCAGTTAAAGGGGTATGACTTAATCGCTGTTCCATTGATCATAGGCAGCCCAGTCCATGAGCAACAAATTCACTGTATGATTGTGCTTGCAAAAATTAATCCCATTTCTGCAAGCAGGGAAACTGTGGAAATGGAAGTAATCAATGGGAAGTCAAAGCTTAGGCTAATCTTCACTTGGCTGTAAACGCAGGCCACTGGATGAAATGGTCCAAAGGGTTTTGTTGCACAGACGAAAAAAAACAATGACCTGAAGTATGCCTGCTGTTGAAATGTCTAGACATTGCAATATTATTTGAGAATGAGGAATAAAAGTCATAAGCTTTAAAAATTGCTCATTGTCACAGGGTACTATTTCATAAGTGCTGACATTTATTTCTGGTAAATTATTTTTGACCCCTGGGTTCTGGTTCTGGTGGTGTATTGGTGTAGCAGTTTGGTGTCTCAGGATGCCCTGCGCTGGCATTCCAGCTCAGAGCACACTTTGGAAGTGGCTCTGCCTGCCATTCTCCGTGTGCTTTGGTTTGCTGACAGAGCAGCTGTCCAGTGGAAACTGAACTCCTTTTCCTGAAACTGCTCAGAGGATGCCCTGTGGGAGGAGACCTTGTGCCTTCCAGCTGCTGCTTGGTCTGTGGTCCATGGGACCAGGCTAGAGCGACTCAAGTAAAACAACACGAAATAGATGATTTGTAGAAATTTGGTTCTCATCCCAAAGTTCAGTGTCTACAGCTCCGGTTTCCATGGTTAGCACGGACTTTCTCTGACTCCGCTTCCATGACCCCGGTGCACTCCAGGTTTGTTCTGTGGCTGTCTCCTCCTTGGAACATGCAGGCTACCAGGAAGGCCATAGTGAAAGAACAACAGGTGTAAATCCCCATGGCAGTGTCTGTGAATTGAATACTTAGGGGATTGTGTTCTTCTACATCCTAAAAAAGCACAAGGAAAGCTTTTATCAGAGCAAATTTGGTTTGGATGGATATTCAGCTTAGTCATAATAAACAGTTTTGCTGGACCTTTTATAGCAATCCATCCAGTTACACACCGAGTTAAATGATACTCAGATACTTTAGTTTCATACTGATTGCTCTCACAATTAAAGGAAGACTGGAACTCGTATGCAGTTTCCTTTAACTATCTGAGTCTTACTAGGAAGAGAGTGATTTGAATTAATTGCCCTGATTTAGGCAGTTCCCTGGCTTCCATAATGGGGGCATATTTGATTGCGTGGTTACCCATTTGAAACTCCTGTTTTTTAGATCATCATTGATGGAAATATTACCCAGAAAGTGAGTGAGCGGCATGATGCAGATTTTCAACAGGCCACAAATGCAAAAATAGATGTATGCAAGCAGAAGAGAGATTGCAATAGATCTATGTAATTTACCTATTTGCCCACACTTACTGAACACGTTTGCACACCACTTGTATGTGTCATTTTGTTGTTGCTCTTGCATCTTTAGGCTAAAAGGAAGGTGGAATTACAGAAGTGTGTGCTCTAGATTGGTGGGAATGGGGATAATGGATATCCCATGCAATGTTGAGAGAAGAAATTGAGCAAGTACAAAGAGAAATCACGCTTTTGTAGCTGATTAGAGATCCATTTATTCTGAAGTCTGCAGCGGCTCAACCAATCTTTATTTTGTAAGGAAAAGTTAATTTGTTTATAAAACATGAGAAGTGCAATCTTGAGTATGTGAAATAAGATTCATTAAAATGTTGTTTCTGATGAGAGGTGCCAGCTGCTGACTTGATATGGGGCACTAGTTTAAGATTAAGCCTGCTTAGAAGAGAAGTCATGCTGTACAAAACAGTGACATGAAGTGTTTAAATGTCTCACATCTGTTTAATTATTTTGATTATTTTTTTAAAAAATCCAAATTTACTAAACACATGTGCTAATTTTGCTATTCAAATGGAATTTCCACTGAGATTAATCGAAAGAGTTGAGGAGAATGGCACAGATAGTCCAGGTGACAGTTTTCAACTGCTTCTACTCCGTTAAACCTCAGAACACACCAGTGTGGTCAATGCTTGTGATAGTGGCTTTTTTCCCCCTAAGCTTAGTCTCATAGGTCTGAGTGGATCTGCAGCCAGCAAAGGAAACTTCCCTTTGATGGCTGAATAGAAATGCACAGAAAGACAGAGGATGAACAATTTAGAACAAACTCAGAAAAAATAAGATTGTCTTAAAGACAGTCTTAAAATTTCAGAGGTATCTTCAGATTTCTCTACCTTGTCTGTCTGGCCCACTGAAAGTCCATTGATACTTAATTAGTTTAAACCTCATGTTATTTTAATTGAAAGTGATTTATTTTATTTAAATTTTTAGCTGAGGTGCAGGTATCATTGCTTTCTGCTCAGAAATACTGATTGAGAATAACTGGAGAGACAGAAGAGCAAATTCCAATGCATTCATGAGGGCTGGCTGGCTATAGGAGCAGCTCTTATGTTCTCCATGCAGCTCTGAGTCTTACTGTGTTAAGCACTGTGACAACATCTTAAGATACTCTGCATTTGAAACATTTTACCGTGTGATGAAGACTAAGAGAAATTTATAGGTAAAATAAACAAAATGGATATAAAAGGGAAAACAGGATAAAAATATTTGTAGTTGTTAACATTTATAATTTTTGGAAGGGAAGGTCACCAGAGTGTGGGGGATAACCCAGCCATGACTAAAGGTTAGTATTCTGCAGTACTTTTTGAAGAGAAGTTAGAAAAGGCTTATTTTCTTACAGTTCTAATAGACATTATTCCGCAAATTATCAGAATTTTTCTGTTCTTTACCTCAAGATATGAATTGTTTGCACTCCAGCATTTGAGCTTTTAGGGTATACTCTGTTTTTAAGCTCTTGCATCAAAACTACAAGAGTTCATAATTCCATGCTTGGGTTTTTTCTTGAGCAGTTTAGGATTTTATTTTTAGGAAAGCAGACATTCTCATTTAGTCAGTTGCTTCCAGGATGTTGCTATTTCAGGATAGAACTAAGTAGTCAGACTTGGCAGTCAGAAACTAGAATTTAACAATTCAAAACCTAGTTATCCCAAAATCCATGAAGAAGTATTCTGGAAGAGGATGAAGCATCATCATTCCAGGGCTGGCCTGATGTAATGTGATGTATGAGGTCATAGTACTAGATCAAACTGGGCTGTACATGCCTTTGAACATAAAGTTCTTGAACTGTAGCTAGTTCAGGTGTGTGCAGTTTGATTGTGTCACCCACTGGGACTGAGTGGGCAATGCTTGGATAGTTTATGTCCACATTCCATTTCAGGAAGGGGTGAAAACTGGAGGTGGTATAAGCTGGAACTGAGCATAGCCAGCACAGTTCATATGCCTGGATCTTTGTGATCTACTTCTCCTATGTTCCTCTCTTTTCTATCTTGTTTAAAAGCATGTCATTATCCACTCTCCTCGTTGGCTTGTGATACCTAGTTTTCCTTTCAGTCTGTACCGTGGTAGGAAGAGATTTCTGCTAAAAACACATCTCTCTGGTCATTAGAAACCCTACTGCCATATAGCATCTCTTTAGTGTTTTAACTGCAATAGTACTTCTGCCTTATGGGTCTTGGTATTGATTTTCCTTGTGGGAAATTTAACCCCATCATTCAAGAGTAAATAGTGGAATCAGCTGTTTACAGAGTGAAAGAACAACTTTTTCAACACTAGAAAGGGCAGCATATGTTGTGGCTGGCCTCCTGCTAGTTTTATTGATGGAGTTTTGGGGAGCTGTTATGGGCAGACATCAGGGCCAGCAAACCCAGTGCCTTTGCAAGCACATCCAATGTGCTTTGCATTCCGTGCACAACCTGCAGAACAGACTCTGCCATGGTGGAGCTGCCTCTGGGCAGGTGAACGCCTGCTCCTGGGGAAGAGACTTTGGCTATAACCGTGTGTGTCCAGACAAAGGCGTGTGTTCATCTACACTCTTATTTAGGATGCAAACTTCTGATGTGTCATTTTGAACCTGTTCTTGCTATCCTACCATCATTATATGGCTAATTCAGCCCCACAAGTCAGATTCAGGACAAGGAGGTCCTGAAAGAAACCAGCAAAT
Organism: Pomatostomus ruficeps; assembly: GCA_013400735.1. Taxonomy (NCBI): domain Eukaryota; kingdom Metazoa; phylum Chordata; class Aves; order Passeriformes; family Timaliidae; genus Pomatostomus; species Pomatostomus ruficeps. The sequence goes on from VYZT01054259.1 coordinate 1,173,090, forward strand.
TCCCACTGCTTAGGTAGAGTTTTGCACTTTTCTGGCCCTTCGTAGAATTAGGTTGCTCTTCTTTTGGTTCTTATTTATTGGAAATCACCTATATTCAAACTTCGAAGTTTCAAATATTTTGCCTTTTTGTATTGCAGCAGAACACTTAACAGATGTCATTCCTTCTTCATAGCAGTGTGGTAGCAAACATATGCCGTCGTTTCCTAGAAAAGGGCTATTAGTGTATTTATATATGTGTGGTATTAGATGGAGTGGTTTTGTTTAGCAAAAGCACACTTCAGATTTGCCTTAAACTCTTATCTGACTTTAAAGCCTGAATTTACCCATCATTCAAGTCATCATGGAAGAGACTTTACCTAGGATTTGAGTCCTTTGGGCTTTATAAAAATAGGATTATGGAACATCTGGCTGCACAGTAGGAATATTTCACTCTGAAGTACAAAAATAAAACTACAAAAGATAAAGAGAAAACATTCCTGGCAAGAAATTAACCTTTCTTTGTTTCTTGTATCCATCAAGTACTAGCCTCTTACAGATGGAAGGCAAGAAGACAACGAAAGAAAAATGGAGAGAATTAAGGAGCCACATCATATCATTAATACTTTGGCAGCTTTGACAGCCATGAGTAGCAATGAAAAACATTGCTGTTTCAAAGCCTGAAATAAACAGGGAGCTTGGTAGCTTCTCCAAGCTGGGGCCTCAGTTCAAATTCACAAAAAGTGAACATTCCACACCCTTACTTGAGGATGATATACTTAAGAGCACAAAATTAAAAAGATGAAAGGTGTTGTGAAATAACCACCGATTATTTTTTAAAGTCTATGACTTCTATGAACTGAGAGGTTTTTAAATGAAAATTTTGTGTATTTCCCAGTTTTTGTCGACAGCACTAATATATATCAAACATTTCAATTGAATAAGTTAAAGCAGTCCTGTGCCTTTGTCTTATGGCTGATGACAAGCGGTTCGCCCATTACCACTCCATTTAACACAAGGAGCCCCATTACTCCCAGGAGCAGGAGTCTCAGGAAGCTGGATATCCTCCTTTCCTGCTCCAGTGTGTTTGCTGCCTGCCAGCAACAGCTTGGGCATAATTCAGTGTAATAGGAAGGTGGCAGAGAACCTCAGCAGAACCAGGGTTCCTCTTTGCAGAGTGGTGCTTCAGTAGCACAAAGTGAGACAGTGGGAGATAGGCAAAATGCCTTGCTCGTTGCAAGCAAGCCACCATTATCCCTAGAATAGATAGGAACTTTTGAAATTATGAGGAATTTTATATGATTTCTTTCAAATTATTTGATACCTTTACAATACGTTAAAGATTTGCTAAGGAAAGACTGAATAATTTGTAATAGGTGTAATACCTTCTTAGCAAATTTCTTTCCTTATGTTTTAATTTTCCATGATGGTTCACCCACACTACTTAAAGAGTAAAATCAAAAACTGCTGTTGTGATTTTAAATTCTTTTCAATTGAAGTTGGAAAGGTAGATTTTTTTTCTTTCATACTAAAATATGGCAATTATCCTGAAGTGAGGTTCAGACTGAATCTTGCTGATGATTACAGAGATCACACTGCATTTTAATGCAAGCATAAAGCAGGCATATTAGAACATTTTTTTACTTATGTCTTAAAACATACCAACTAAGAAACAAAAAAGAATCACTTATTTTTTTTTTTTTAAGATGGGCAATTTCCATTTCTAAGGCAGTAGAGGTCTTAAATATTTATTGTACACATCGACCTGGATATGTGTGAGATCCATATCACACCAGAAGGGTTTGTCATACACCAGTTCAGTGATGACACAAAAATGCTGGGTTTTCCAGTATTTATTTTCTACATTGAATATCATTATAGTCTTACCTGTTCTAACACCAAGGACTTGTCTGCCAGGGAGGGCTCTGTGGAAGAGGTGAGAGCACAGCCATTTCCCAGCTGAATGCTCTTGTACCTGCTGAGCTGCTGTGTGTGAAGGGGATTTACTGTACACAGGGATTGTTGTGCAGGTTGGTAATTTGCAGTGGATGAAAAAATTATTCATTCCACATTAGCTATTAGCTATTTAATGAAGCCATGCTTTGGACTGTTTTTAACTATTTATGTTACAGCAGCCCACAGAAGTATCCAAATTACCCAGATAAGATAAAGATTGTAGTAAAATGCAATCCTCCCTCATAATCATAGAAGGTAAATGAGTTGTAAATATAGACAGGACACGAAGACACCAAATGAATTGTTCCCAGGTGTACTGGAAGCATGTGAAGTGTCCAGTAATAGGATTTGGGGTTCCTGTAATACAGGAATGCAGTGCTGTGGGCAGGCTGCTCTTTGCCCTCAATGCAGACAATACAGCCTTGGCTGGTGCTGTGTACCCACAGTTCTTTCAACAGCCTTGTGAAAGCATCTGTCTGCATTTCTCTGTCTCCCCTTCTACCCTCATGACCTGTGAACGAGTGGGCCAATTGCAGGGATAAGGAGCACTTCGGGGTAAGTTAGTTCTCACTTCCTCAGATGGGTAAAAGAGGTACTCTGTGACACAAAGTGGAAGGCTATGAAAGGAATTCCTTCTCAAAAGAGAGGTCTCTGTTTCATAAGATCTATGCCCTGACTTATGGGAGACATCGATCAGCAGTTGCACCTTACCAGGCAGATAAAAGCTGAAGACACAAACCTGCAGAAAACCAGATTGCCCTAGCTGAAATGCTCAAAATTCCTCTTCATTTTTAAGCAAACTGTATGTGTATATTATGGACTTCTTAGGTCAGCCAGATCCTTATGCAATAGCTGAAAGGAAACCTGGGCAAATCTGTGTTTCAGGTGATACAGGTCCAGCTCTCCCTTTTCCTGGGAAAGTGCCCAGGGCACAAGCTGTTTCATAGCGTTGCGTGTAAGGAGAAGTGGAAGTTTTATCCTTCAGAGTTCATGAGAACTCCGAGAAACATGGAAACATGGAACATGCAACAAAGAGGAAAGAGGCATAAGGATTTACGTTAAAAAATTACTCAAAAGCCGGATAATCCACCTGAAGTGACCTGTTCTGCAGCCCCTGTTTTACAGCCTGTATATAAAGCCTTCTAGAACAGAGCCCCTGTTTTATGTTCCTACAGAGAGAAAAGATTCCAGTGATGAGGATATATTAAACAAGTGCTCAGTTCTGTGCTGGGACAAAATCTTACCACCATGCTGAAGCGCACTGGAGTCGAATGAACGTTTTCCAGGAAAGTATCTGTCACATAATTTAGAGACCTATAAATTGGAACTGCTCAGTAAAATAACCAAGGAGTCTCTTAATGCCCAACTTGTGTTCCTGTATTCATTTTTTCCAGTTTCTGTATTAATCTAGTTAAGTGAATATCCCAAAGAACTATTTTACTCACTAACAGAAGTAATATTAATAGGGAAAATGTGTATGACTAAGCAGGTAATAAAAGCATGGACTCTAGAGAAGCTTCTTCCAGACAACCATCTAAATTATCATTAACAGCTCCACCATTTCTGTTTTAAGTATTTGTCAAGAAAGGCTTCATCATCATATAATTGTGTTCAAATTATTTATTTTTATCCTCTGCTGTTATTTGCAATTAAATTCTAAAGAGAACAGACGTTACTATTCAAGGGCTGAGTGCTAATCTTGTACTTAAAAGGGCTTTTTTCCTTGGCAATTGAGTAAGCTCAGCCAGACATAGGACGCTGTAAAATTTCCAGAACATCCACTCTATGCCATAGCTTTTGTATAACTCTGCTTTTATGGGTTTTAAACTCAGAAACTGTGTGTTTTACATCAAAGAAAATGCACACTTCAGGGGCATACAGAATGCTAGAAAGAACCTGCTGCAAAACATGTTGCAGTACTGATACCACGAGTTTGCTAAATGTTGGGAAAAATCTGTTTCTATATCAGGTTGATATGGCAGTCCCTTGTATTGTTCCTTCTAATCTCTTAATCAAAACTTTTAGTAGTCACAGCAGGGCAGCATTTCCAGCCTGGCTGCAATAGCCATCCCATCACGGTATACATGTCGTCCACAGTCAGGTCCGAATCAGTTTATAAATATGTTACTTCAGCCTTCTCTTTTGTTTTCTGTAGAGGCATGCTGCAGTTATATCTGTGGCCATCCATAATTATGTAGGCTGCTATTTCTAGTCCAGTTGAAATATCAGGTATTTTGGAAGTGCCTAAAAATTAGTTTTGATCTTTCCTGCAGCCTCTTCACAGTTACAGACTCTTCATCTAACAGGGACCTGTGAGAAAAATTTTGAGAGTAATCAAGTTGCTGCTAGGAAAGAACTGTTGTGATCCCTCTGTTTCTAACCAACCTAGATCTGCTAATTTTAGAAGCATTCTGTGGTATTTGTGTCTGTCTGTTTCTTGAGGCTTTGGCTCTGCAGGGAGTTACTCAATAACAACAATTTCTGAATACTGATTGCAATCTAAACATTTTGGTTAACTTAGGACATCTCTGAAAGTGTAGGATCAGGGTAGAGGTATCATTTAGGGAAGGAAAGGAGACAGTGGTACCATGTTTTATTCTCTGCAGAAGAAAAAGGGTGGCCTTGTAACTTAGAAGTTAAGATGGAGATTTTTCAGAACATCAGGACTACAGCATCAGATTCCATGACTGTTGAAGTGTTTTGTACAAAAACAGCTGGCAGGGGAAAAGCTCGTTCCTCTGTATTATCCTAACCTGACGTTCCAGCTTGTTTCTAGAGTCTGTCCCAAGTCAGGAAGAAGGGATTTTTCAGATGAGTTTTCTCCACCAAGCATGATTGACCTGAGCACTAGCTTAAAGAAAATAATGCCTCCAATGGTATGACAGGCACCTCAGTTGTCATGGGAGGCTAAAAAAAGCTGGCTTGAGCAGTCCCACTCATCCCCATATGCAGTGCAAGGACACTTTGTGCCATGGCCAGAGAAGTGTTTTCATTTCTCTGGACAGATCGTACTGGACAATCCCAGCACAAGTGGGACACTCTGCAGGCTGCATTGGCTGCTCTGAGTTGCTTTGGCTCCTCGGGCCGCAGACTGCCAGCCCTGCTGGCTGCCCGTGGCACACTGAGAGTCGGAGGCACGTTCGCAGCTGGGACCTTGTGCTGTGCTGGCCCAGCCCAGCCGCAGGGCAGCGCTGCGTCAAGGGGCACAGGAGTATTGGTGCTGAAACTCAGCTCCTGTCTCCTTGTTACAAATATTTATTGTTACTAATGCTGCCAATACTTATTATGGATGTTTTTGTTTAATTCATGAACATAACTGTAAGTTGTGAATATAGAAATGTGAGCTGATAAAGCCCTCAGATGAACATGTTTAGGTTGCAAGCAAACCTTTTTTCATTCTGAGGAGGTGAGAGATGCCGTAATTCCGTTGTTTCAGAAGTGATGCTAGATCCCCAGATAATGTCTGCCCACAAGAAATGTGAGATACATCTGAGCAGGATAACAACAAAGTGCAGCAGAGATAAAGAACTGACATTGTTTGAAAGGGATATCCAGTATCATTTTCTAAAAGACTAGATAACATTAGCTTCAAGCCAAACACAAAAGATAGCAATCTTTTTTAAAAGAGGTGACCATGTGTTTAACAGCTGATCAATTTGCTACAGTACAAAGAATTAGTAGGAGGAAATTAGGAAAAGTAGAGGAGCTTTGTTGGCTAATCCATGTTCTTTTTGTGTGCCTTTCTAATTCAGATCTCCATTTTATATTACTCTTTATTTTCAATTTTTTGCTCTTTACTGCACTGTTACCTTTATTTCAATATCATTAATTCATTTTGATCTTGAGCACAGTTGGTTGCAAACTGCTGTCTCTCTGTTACAAATTGATTTGTCCTTTAAAGAAAAGGGAGACAGACAGAAATGTCAGCCTTGTTTCACAACGGAAATGTTGAATGTAAGACTTGGCTCCAATACAGTGTCCACCCAGTGGTTCTATGAATAAGTGTTTATAGATTGTACTGAGCTTTCTCGCCAACTCCTAGTGTCTCCTATAATTGCTACTGTAGGAAACAAAAATGTTCGTATGAAAAACCAAACTCTCCATTTAAGCTGTGTAAAGCTATTATTCCGCTTTATGTGCAGTTTGCTAAAGGACGATAAACTTATATGTTTAAAGAACACAGAAATACGAGATTGACTCACCACAGATTTTCTTTCAACTCCAGTGATGGCTGACAATATGGCTCTGGTTTACTTGACTTCTTTCAGGGCCTTTCTGGTTTTTGCTATTTTGGTGGGGGTTGAAAGTGGTCCATATACTGATCTTGGTGTTTTGTGAGTGTCTTCTCTTACTTGTTGGTTCTACTGCAAAACCTTCAAGCATTGTGTCTACATGCATTTTTTTTCCATTGTATTTCCTGATGGTTAAAAATGTAGAGATTAGTTCAGAAGAAATGGAAAAAAGTAATCTGAGAAAAATCCTCACCATATTGACAAAAGTAATGATTTGCAGCAGGCAAAGTAGCCAGGAAGAGCTATGAAAGGTCTCTCTAAAGGGCAGCAGAAGAAAGTGCAGAACTGCGTACTTGTGTCTGGTGTATGGCATCATGCCAGTGATGAATTGTATTTTTTTGTTGTTTTTGCATTAAGCAAATGCACGTGAATTGGTCCATGTAGCTTTAGCTTGATTGATATTGGTAATTGCCCTTTGAATGTATTAATGTGGGCCATATGCTAAATCAATCACGAGCTGAAGTCATAATCTGTAAGTAAAACAGTTATTAAATGGTACAGTGACAAGAGTAATTAAAAGTTCTGAGATACATGTTGTAGAAACTGTCATTGTTCTACAGTGCCACTCTGCTTTTTAAATAAGATGGGTCCTATCTAAACACACAAAAAGCTATACAGTAAAAAAAGGGGGAAAATAAGGAAAAATTGTATACCACCTGCTGATGTGTGAATTGGATAGCATTGCAGGAAATGACATGTGTTAAATTACTCTGATGATAGAAGGAAGAAAAGTTAGAAAGTAAATGATTTATTTCAAAACACTGAATTAGAACATAGCATGTGTTCAATGTGAAACACAAAAGCTGAAGTCAATATAGTATTGGCCACTGACACTTAAAGTTTGAACAAATGCAATGGTTCTAAAATTTAGACATGAAGTAATAGAACATATTGCTATAACGTGTGCAAAGAATTAAAGATTATAATTTATTATATTTATGTCACTTGTCTGAAAGCCTTTCAGCTATACAGCCTTCCATTTGTGTAGGAGCATGTGTGCAATAATGTGTGTACTTGTGCCTATGAAATACAATCAGAGTTTTCAAAAGCTCCACAGACAATGCACTTGTGGCTTTATATGTCAAATGTCAGATATAGATTTTTGTACTACTTATACACAGGAAGGTAATTTTTTAACTTTACCCTTTGTATGTGCTATTCAGCAAAAAAAAAGGAAGGAGAATTCCAGAAGCTAATACACTCATCCATGTAATGCGATTCCCTCTATTTTTATGATCCTTTAATTGAGACATATTGCTGTGTATTCAAAATGTCAAACTGCTATTTTATATTAGAAATATTAATCGCAAAACTTGGCAGTTTGTGATATCATATCACTAAAGGAGGCAGCCTTGGTCATAAGAAAATGTCTTTCCAAAAGTCTGTTTTGCTAAGAATTTGTCAATGTGAAATTTTAGAGGGTGTGGGGGTGGTGGGATGACACAGGACAAAAACAGAAGTTTAAATCTGGATTTGCTCAGGAAGAATGCATTTAGTGTCCAGAAAGTTCCAAGTGTTCTTTCAGGAATGAGCGAAGATTTGGCTTAAAGGCTGCTCTGACTTGGATCTGAACTGACAACTGGAACTGATAAGAAATTAATAACAAACCTTGTAATAATGGAAAAAATTACAGTAATCCATATAAAGAATTCATGAAAGAGAAAATTGAAATGGAAAGGTAGAGTTATCCGGAGAAGAGATACAGTTGATATAGCTACAAAAATGGGTCAGTTAGGAAAAGATTACGTCCTAGCTGTAGTTTTGCCTGTTAGTCAACAGGAGTGGTGAGATCACCAATACAGTATTAAAAGTGCAGTGTCCTTTCACTATTTATTTTCTGTCCTGGGAGGGGTGTAGGATAACGTACTCATTACTTGAAGAAAGCAAATAGGTTGAAGTCATTTAGTAAGCAATGAAAATATTAACCATCATGTAGGTCTAAGCAATTTATACAACGTTCGTGGTTCTGCTATTTGAATGCTCTGACTAGTCCAGAAGCTCAAAAGCTTACATTTGTAAGTGATGTGACAAATCAAGAAAGGTGCTGAAAAGAAAGATAAGATGGTTGTAGTGTTTCCTCTCCACAAGAAAGAGTCTTTATTCTGTGTAGTTGTCTCATCTAGGAAGTCAAATCATAACAAGAATCATCAGTTGGAAACTGAAAGATAATAAATTTAAATGAGAAATCAAACAGAAGGAGAACAGTGGTGCTGATTAACCTTGAACGAACCTAAGGGAGTGCAGAGGTTTTCCAGGGCTCGACAAGCTGCGGTCAGGACTAGGTGCGTTCTTGGAAGGTCACGCACAAGATTTGAAACTCAGTACTGGAGCAACTCATGACCTGTGGTATACAAGAGGTGTTCTAAATGCCTCTTAAAACATACCAATTTATTAATCTTGGAGAGGGGGGAAGGAAGTTGAAAATCCATTTTGGTCCCACTAAGACAGTGGGCCAAAGCCAAGAGCTCACCCATCAGACTGAAAGCCTGGCTGTGCTTCTCTGTTGAAGGGAGGCAGCAGGGCTGGGCCTGGCAGCTGAGGGCAGGGCCATGCCCAGCTGGCACTGCAGGGACAGTGAGCAGCTGGTTTTTCCAGGGGACTCCTTCAGAAGCTCTTCTCTTAGTGGCTGTTCCTTGGGGCTGCTCCTGCTCTCCTCTGGCTGCAGTTGTCAGCATACTGAGAGCGCTGCTGCTCTTGTGCATAGTCAGAGTTGTGGAAAACTCTACAACAAACGTCTGCCAGCAACACATCATTTCCTGTGGTTGTCCCAGCCATGAATTTTTCACATTGCTCTGCCTTCCCTTGTGCACATTGCTGAGCTCTGGTCATGCTTCTTCCCTCCCCTCTTATTCACTGGTTCAGGTTAGCTTTAATGTAGAGACCAGCTTGCACTGCTGATCACTGAGTCTTCTCCCCCCCCAAACTGTGTGGAAAGATTAGGTCAAGTTGCTCCTCTTGTGCTGCCTGGTTGTGCTCAGTATGTGCCATTCCTCTGCAGTTGTTCTGATTATACCAGTCCTGCTTCATTCCTCAGACCCCACAGAGCCAGGTTTGCAGTATTCTCCTTTTCCTCTGCCTTGTTTCATTCAGACAAGCGGCTCTGCCCATCTTTCCCCGTGGTAAGTACTGACATATCTAGAGCAGCAGTAATCGGGCTTTTCCTGCTGTTAGCAGCTCGGATCATCCAACACTGTTGCGCTGTGCACCCAGCAATGAGAAAAGGAGGAGACCACAGAAATACAGCTGCGTTCCAAGTCACTCTTGTTTACCACTGTATAAACTTGCATGGCTTTTCTATTTAGATATGCTGACTCTCTCTCTCCAGTATTCTGGTAGTTTCTACAGCAGGAAAGCACTTTAAATTGTGCAACTAAAACTAAGTTTTGAGTTCAAACACATGAAATGATCCAAAGTGGTAATTATTTCTGACAAATCAATATATACAAATATATTTTTCTAGTTTGTTTTTTTTTAACTCCAAATTAAATTTTTGAGACATTTGCAGAAAAAGGTTTGCAAACAAAAAGGAATCCCTGACTGGATTCCAGTTGTTCTGGCAAAGTGGCAAAGAATATACTCTGCATCCCATTGAGTTCAATGATTTCATGCTAAACCCACAAAATAGAAGGAAAATATAGGCCAAGAGCCTGTGAAATTGTATTTACGGAGACACTGGGAGAAAATCTGAGATGGGTAGTACAGGAGGGTTTGGTTTGGTTTGGTTTTTTTCCTTCTCCTTGGGAGCTTGTATCTGGGAAGGAAAGATGGATTGAGAGAACGGTGTCCTGAGGAGCGCATAGCCCTCTGAAGTGTTGTACTCTTAGCATGAGAGAGTGCAAAGGCTGCTCAATAAACAGAAGAATTTGGGAAACATGTAAAGAAATAACCAATTGAGCAGCAGGTATACCAAAACTACAACAGTGCTGTCCCTGGGAGATAGAAAAGCAAATTGTAATTTTGACACTCCAAAAAATTAATTAAATATTGACTCCAGAAAGAGGTGGGGCTTTGCTGCTGGTTGGGTTTTTATGGGGTGGTGAGGAGAGGAGGAGATGGAGTGGTGGTACAGAAAATATTAGACATTTGTGAATCATTCACAGGTTAATGTGAGTCCACCTTGTTTCACTGGTGGTTTGAAAAAGGTGTTACATGTGGAGGCTTTTGTTGAGGTTACAAAGTTGTTGCATCCTACAAAATGTCCAAATTTCCTTTTGCAACTGGCAGAACATATAGGGTCCTGCACGACAATGCTCAGCTCAGGAGGGGGCCTGTGCATCTTAATTTTCTTTAGCACAGTAATGATCTAGTCTGAGATAGCAATTCATGTTTAGCAATTCTGATTTAATTTACAACTCAGCTAGAATATAATTATTTTGTGATTATACTTTAGATTTTGTGATAAAAAAATGGTTTTGAAGTTTGTAGGAAGAGGAAATACTCAAAACTTTTTGTAGTCAACATTTATTTCTAGAAAACTGTTTTTTCTGCTAATGCAGAGAAGGCGATGAATTTTTTTGAGTTTTATTTACCTTAATGTCAGAATTAATTTCAAGCTGCTGGTAGGTAAGAGCTAATTACAATTTTAAACCCTAATGCCCACCCAAGAGTTTTGTAAATTTGTACTGATGACTGAAAGATTTGCAAATTAGCCAGTAAATATTGTTAGAAAAAACACAAAACTATGCATTGTAAAGGTCAATGCTTTCATTGCCAGACACTGCATAGGATTTGGATATTTATTAGAAGCTATTGTATCAACAAACATAGAAATAAAGACTTATGAGACATCAGTTTAGCACCACATTGCTGCTTCAAGCAGTTCTTGTGTTCCTGTACCTCTACTAGCATATGTGGGATGGTTTTTTCTCTTGTGCTGTTGCCAGCAATACCCCTGAGGGGAATCATACAGGAAATGTGGAAGACCGAGGATGCCTCCTGTGTTTTGGCAGTTCTCACCTCTCTCCTTGTCCAGGCTTTTTCCTGCCTGTGTCAGGACTCCAAAAGGGTCACTGCTCTACCATGGAACTTCTCTCTCTTAATCACCATTGATTTCATATGTTTAATATAATCCATTCCTTTTTTCCTTTGTAAATCTCATTATATCTGTGATAGTATTATCAAGGCCACAAGCCTTGTCCTTTCAAAAATCTGTACAAATTCCAAGCAGATGCTGTATGCATCTCTGGTTCTTGGGAGAAGCCCTCATGTATCCCTGGTAGCACATTTAGCTGCTACCTAGAAGGCATCAGATAAAATATTACAACTCCACCTCTGGTTTCTCAGGAGTCAAAGATGCAAGCACAGGGTTATTATCCTATAAAAACCTGCATCTGGTCTCACATACTGAGCGTCAGTATGGCTGAGAAATCTCCATTAGAGGAGGTAAGAAAAGATGATTTTCAGAGACAGACCCTTCTGGAGTGTTCTTCTTCCAAGGTATGATTCCTTTCCTCACACTCTGATTGTACTGCCATGTCTCCATCCCAAATCTTTCCTGGGAATGCACCCTGCAGAGCTAGGAACTGTGGCTGTAGCTCCTGCTCCAAAGCAGTAACCACTGCTAGCACAAAATCTAGAGATAGCATAGACTCTTACAAAGTTAATCTATCACCATAATTATATTCTGCATGTTATCCTGCAGAAATCATGATGCTGGCAGACGTATTCCCTCCTCAAAAACCAGATTTCAGGCTGCTCTTCTCGCTTAGTCATGCTTCTGGTGTCAGGGTTACAAGTCCCACACTAACAAGTTCAAATACGGACCCAGGGACCGGTGATGCTTCCACAGAATTGTGCACCCTCCCTGTCTGATGACTGTAACAGCTGTCCTGAGGACAGCTTGGTGTACATCCAGTACACCAAGAGCAGCAAGCTTCCTGTTGTATTTACAAGTGAACTGTTTTTGACAGCTATCACTGACAAAATAAAAGATGGAGAGTTCTATAATACATTATTTTTCTTCTTTACATGCTCTACATTTTTTTTCGTCTTTAAATGGGTGCAGTTTCTGTATTTGCTGACAGAACGACAGTGTGCAGAATGAGAGGCAGCAGTGTCACTCATGAGGAGCCTGTTCACCTCAGTGCCTCCAAAACGGCAAGGCTGCCTCACCTGCAAGGGCTTAAGAGATGGTGAAGCCTCTAAAACTGTTGTTAGGGTTGGTGGAGAGGTGCTCCTTTCAAATTAACCTTTATACCTTTATACATTTCAAAATAACAACACTAGAATATGTGCGTGAATACTTACTCAAGAATTAGGGCCTAATTTATGTATAATAACTTGTAATTTCTGCAAGAGGTATTGACTGCATGCATGTAGCTCGAGGGCTTGTCACAGTAAAGCTTTTCTTCAAGCAGAGAAAAGAGCGCAATGGTCTGTGGTGGTGGTTCTTGTGTAGCAGCATCTGTGTTAGCTGAGGCATGGGTTTCCTGTGGTTTGGGTCGCTGCAGAAATTGTGATTTTGCCCCTGATGGGGGTGAAGGACCAGAGGGGGCTCCTGTGAGGGGAGTGTGGGGCTGCCCCAGCCAGTTCCCGCTGTGGGGCACGGCCAAGCCCCTCAGAGGAGCTGCTGGAGCCTCTGTGGAAAGTGTGTAAGAGCAAGCAGAGCCCCACAGGCTGTGGGTGTGAGGGGAAAAAGTGTGAGGAACAGCCCTGATAGCACCCAACAGAGAAAAACAGGTGTGTGAGAGAGATTTTATTCTTTGTTTCTCACTATCAAACCCTTCTAATTAGCAATAAATTAATTTTCCCCGTGTTGAGTCTGTTTGCGCCTTTGATGGCAATTTATGAGTGATCTCCCTGGCTTTATCTCATACCATGAGCTTTTCAGTCTCATTTTCCCCCCTGCCCTGCTGAGGCAGGGAGTGAGAGAGTGGCACTGGGTGACTGGTGGCCAGCTGGGTCACCCACCACAGCTACCTTGACGTAGGGCTCTAAAATGTTCTGATGTTGCATCAAAACACATCCATGGCTTCTGCTCACAGCAAAAAGGGTATTTGGGGTTTATGACTTCATTCAAAGTAACACAAGAGGAAAACGAGTGCAACGGGGAAACCCTTGTGCTGCAGAACAGCCCTGGTCTGAGGGAGCCGGGCTGGAGCAGGGACCTGTCACAGTGGCTGCAGTCCGTGGGGGAGTTGTGTTTGGATCTGGGGCTGCTCTGTGAGAGGTGGAAGCATGGAGTGTGTGGGAACAGCACTGTCAGACAAGCGTTAAAAGCAAAGCTCGCCTTTGCCTGGTGATTTGAAATCAGTCAGGGACTCCCAGAGATAAGGCAAAAGCTTTTGCATCTGATGAGCCACACTTAGTGCCCTGACAACATATCCTTGTGAATTGGTGCTGAGGGAGGCCTGCGAGATGTGATAATGGTTCCCTCCAGCCGTCTTCCCATCTTGGTCCAGCTGAGGGCATTGGTCACCCTCAGTGCAATACCCCCTTGCAGAAGCTGAGAGGTGACAGGGATGAAATTCACTCTTGTGCAACACCCAAGTGGAATTTGGGATCTTTCTTCACAGAGCTGAACTTAACCCTGGAGGAATAACAGCTTCACAGCTGATGCCAAACTTCTTTTTTTTCAGATCACACAGTTTTTCTAGGGAAGCCACACGGTTAGAAATGGAGGAATGGAAACAGCAATCTATAGGCATGGCTATTGCGTTAGGAAATAGTTAATAGTGTTGCTATTTACATGAAATACAACTTCCTGATGACTCAATAACATAACCCCATAGCTAATTAATAACTATTTTGAAGATTATTATGATGTTGTCATTTACAGGCTTCTAACAGCTCCCTGGGGATAGGACAGCTAGTTAGATGAGCAGATCTTCCTCAATTAGGCCCCAATTTCACATCAGTATTAGAGCTTCTGTGTTGTAGATATTAAATATTAATTTTGATCCATGTAAGGGGTGAATGCTTAGTCTGCCTGTGCTTCCTGTTGATTTGCATGGAAAAATTGTAAGGATTAGAGAGAAATCTTGTAGAAGACTTACATGTACCATTCATGCAAGCATCGCAAATGTCTTAGTTTGTTTTCTTGATAGATAAATTTGATTAAAATTTGCAGTATAGAACTTTGAATCATATAAAAAGCTGATTTATTAAGTGTGTCTTTACATATTTTAAGGAAATTAATGGGCAGAAAATATTATCACCTACATTTGATTATGTCACTCTTAAAATTCTGTTAATTTTCAAAAAAAAGGTGGAGTAGTAAGATACATAGTGTTTAGAAGCTAGTAGATGCTAGAAATACCTTTCATTTCGGTAATGCAAGCCTTTTCCTGTTCCTCTATTTAAAATGGTTGAATTAGATTACTAATGTCCCTCAAAGGATACTTAAACTAATCAGGAAAGAGCTTCTCTCCTCCCAAAAGGACCTGATGGGGTTGTCCCGTCTGCCATGTATTATTTGCATTAGCAAAAAGAGCTTCTAGTACTACTTAATGAGAAAGGATAATGGAATCATGTATATTAATGGTCAAAGCCTGAGTAAGAGCTGATGCCCCCTGAAACAAGTTCTGAGTATGTCCTTTGGGAAGTATTTCCTGCACAGATGTTTTTATTAAATGTATGTGGAAAACGTACTGGGCAATACCACTCCCAGCATTAACGGGTTCACGTGCACTTGTCAGGTATTAAAGGCAAAATCCTGAGACCCGTGGCACCCATAGCCTACAGCCTGTACCAGTTCCATTAAGGGCTGGATCTGATCTCCTTGTATATCATAAATCATGGCATTGCACTTGGTTACAGCAACATGACTTTTAATAGGTTTCTTTAACTGAAACAAGTTGCTGAGCCATACCCAATCCAATCTACTAGTGAATGCTCCACTCCTCCTTACAGTTTCTAATGGTTAATTTAAGAAAAAGGGAGCCCTATTTGTAACTCTAATTTGCTTTGTTTCAGCTTCTAGCAACTAGATCTTATTATCCCTTTCTTCTTGGTATTGAAGAACCTCTTTGTAACAAGTATTTTCTCAGTTTCGGTCACCAATCTGCTTTTGCATATAGTTAACAGATACCGATCTTGGAATATTGGAGGCCTAAAGACCTTCTCTCCAGTCCTCAAAACATTTATCTGGTTCTTTATTGTGATTCTTGATGAGTTAGGGTTTCTCAACAATGTATTGATTCCTCATCTTTAAGGGGAAAAATAATCTAATTCTTTAAATATATGTGAGACTGCCCCTGTGTAGAAAGTACTCTGATGACAAATATAGTTATGAGGTTTGTCCAAAACCATACTTCTGCTCTCACTTTGTGATTTCCAGCAGCTGCCAAGATTTCCTGTTCAGTTTGTCCTTAAGCCCTTCAGCGACGAGGCTTGGGTGAAATAGGGCCCACCTTTTTTTTCCCTCCAAGCTTTGTTTCCCCAGCCAACATGTGACACTTCATTTTTACTGCCTTTCAAATGTCACATGCATCTGTTTCTTTGTGTAGCAAATCTCAAGATTTACATAAGTAAATAGCTTTCAGCTCTCTTGAAGCCACAACAATGTACAAACATGTTTGAAATTGTTGAACTAAAAATTAAATTTGACTGCCTGCTGTGCATAAAGATTTAAGAGACTGAAAATTTTATTAATGATTTCAGTGTAACATCTTCATACTGAGATGATTAGGATGGCAGGTTAACCTTGTATACTTAAGTTTTGGTCCCTTGTTTTCAGTATGAGCTTCTCCTGAAGGTGTTTGAGCCACACTGCAGTGCCTTCATCCATCTGCAAAAATGGTGGCGAGCCAAGGTGTCCTGTGAGCAGGAATTGTGAGATATCCCAGACTCCTCCAATGGTTTCTTTTCATAAAGGGACTACTAAAGACACTTGATTCTTACTCAAAACCTGTTGTGATTTTATTTGGCAATGTAAATACATATTCATATTTGTACATAGAAAAAAGATTCTAGAAACTATACATATAAAAATACAATATCACTACCATTGAAGTTTTCTTACTGGGGGAAATATCCACTGCTAATCTGATCATGGCATGTGTCTGTTTTCCTCCTGTCTTTCCAGCATCTATCTGTTGCTTTTTTTATCTGTTCCTGACACAGTTAATTTAAGGGATGATGCCTTTAATGGTGCTCAGAAGGCACCTGTCACATATGGGACACTACAAGGTGTAACATAATGATGAAAATCAGCCCCAGAACTGAACTGATGTGGTAGTAAACATGAAGCCTGCAGATTCCCACTTCCTCTAAAACCTGTCAGTTATCTTTAAGTAGAAGAGCTGAACTGTAAAAAGAGCATAAAAAGAGCTTCATGTGATAGCTGCAAAATGGAAATAAATGCCTGGCTATTAAAAAGAATAGGTGTCTAATATCCACATTATTTCAATAATATGAAAAAAAAAGAATAAAACCTGTTTACAAGTCCACTTTAGCAAGACTCTAATTTAGACTCATGGTTCTTTATCAGTGCCGTATATATGTAAACACATGCAAATGTGACTCATATTATGATTTTGCTGGTAATTCTTTTCAGTTGTTATTTAATTATATGTAGTCCTTTACTTAAGCACTTTGTAAAAATAAAATCTTTGGAAAAAAACTGGAAAGATTTACTATATTGTTCTGGAAGTTCAGCCTTTAATGTAATGTGCAAACCATTGGATTAAAAGCAGTAGGTATCACAGGTCAACTGCACTCACTAATCACTGCCTCAGCAAAAGAGATTGACTTTGTTGCTAGCTGGCTGCAGTAAGAATAGTAAATCACTTCATAGTCTTTATATTTATTCAGTTCACAGCTTGATCTCTACTGTTTCACCTTTCCTGTGGAAAGCAGTAATGCTCTTTGCTTTGTCCAGGAAATAGAAATTGCTCATGGAACCTCCTCACTATTTGTTTTAAGTGAATGAGCAATACAGCTTATGCCCACTGGTTCCTGAAATGAAGCACTGTCATAGCATGAATATTTCTATTGAAAGTTGGGGTTGGGGTGGGAATTTTTGGTTGTGTTTTTTGGTTGTTTTTTTAGACAGCCTCTGAGAGACGATTGTGCTGCTTTATGCATTCCAGTTTCTGTACTTTGTTATCTGTGGAGACTGCCATAATATAACTTCGCAGGTAGAACTGCAGGCAGGCATGTTGTGAAGGATGAGCCTCCTGGGACACTGATTGCATTACCATGCTAAACAAAATTGCTGTAACAAAAATGTTTAGCCAAATCTCTGTAGAAAAGGGTAACGTTCACTCAAATGCATTTTCAAAGGGAATCTTCTGCAATGGACAAAGTACCTAAATATGCCTTTGAAGTAACTGCATATGTAAGATGGAAAATAAGTGTTTGTTGACATGCTGTTTCAAGCTGTAGAGTTTTAATTTTATTAAGAATGAAAGTGGTATCTTAAATACTTACACCATTGTGTCTTTGCGCCAGAAACACAAGTCTTTATGTCTAGAGCCAGATAGGATAGATTTGGAAGGATTGATTTGGAGAAAAAATTGGGCCTACAGCAAAGAACTGCTGTGGTGAGGCTGTGGGACTGAGCGTTTCTGTGGAAGGTACCTGGAGATGTGGCCATATCCTTGTTGGAGCAAATACCCTTCTCCATTGACTTCAGTGGTTTGGGATCATGTCTTACAAAAGCAAAAGGCTCCCTCAAATATGAGCTACCGACAGGTCTGCAACACCAAGTGGTGTAGCTGGTAGTGCATCCTTTTATAGCAAATCACTACATTAAAATAAGTTTAAATTTGCTGCTTTGATTGTGGGTGTTTCTTCTCTAACTGTTAACCTAATAACTTCTGAGTTATAATTCAGTGTGATTATTAACATCTGGTTATGTGAGCTGACTGCCTTGTAAAGAGGGAGAAATGGTTTCGTTTAGAAGTATTCTAGCTCACAAAATGGGGTTTGGAAGGTGCTGAATCCTTGCCTGAGTACATATTTCAGATTCTGTTAACAGCAAAACAAGCTGCTATTAAACTATGAAATCAAAGGGGTTTGATAGTCCTTTTAAATCGGTGGCAAGAAAAATGAAAGTACAAAAAATCACTGTTAATTTAAGCCAGTTTCCAAAGCTATGTCACACATGCAGTTGCATTTAAATGAGTATGTTCTACACATGCAATTAAGTTGGTTGGGTTGTGGCTAATGAAATACAAGCGTTGCTTTTCACATACGTCCTCCTGAGCATTCAGACTTTAATATATTATTGTGCTTAAGGCATGGTCTTGAAATATGGGAGTGGTGTTATTGTCAGTTAGTCTCAAACATAGGAAAGCATAATATTGCTAAAATATGTTAAAGACATCTTAAATCAGACAAGATAAAAGAAAAACTTTTCAATTAGCTATTATTTTAAATGATAAATTGTAGCATATCACTTTTACAAAATAAGCAAGTAATAGCCATTTGTTAATCCGTCACTTGTCATTATTATTGGAGAGGTTGTGCTTTTTGATAAAAAGTACCTTCTCAGGAATTTTCCTTTGTAAAGAGGTTTCTCTGCCTTGATATTTTAGTGTGCTTCCATCATTCTGACTGACTGGCCTGGGAGTCACATTAAATTCATGCATTTGGTAGTGAGAAGGTGTGAAGTTTGCATCCTTCTGGAACGGAGACTAGGTAGCAATAACAGTGAAACAAGCTGCATTATGTTAGAAAATGCAGATTTTTTGAGAACTGGGGCAGTTACATTTTGGAAGAGACTACTAATGCTTGAATGGAAAAGAATACAGCTTCCAATAGGTTCAGGTGTGCCTGGCCTGGGGAATCAGCTGCTTGATGCTGCCTGAGAGAAAGCAACAGAGAACACAGGCATTTACCACATGCGTCCGTAGCAGATGAACCGAAGGCAGGAATCATTTTATGTGGCAATGAATAAACATTTATGTATCTCGTTATGGAGACAGAGAGATAGATAGGCTTGCAATTAAATGGTTTTTAAGAATGATGTGGGACACATCATGCTATAATGCATATTTAGACTGTGATTTGTACACTTTCTTGGGGATTATGAATAACTCCAGCCTAATAAAAGCATGCCCAAAGAGAGAAAACTATCCCTGCAGGACAGAGGCCGAGCTGCACATTCCTCTGTTCTGTGGTCCTGGGCTTCTCTCCTGCAGGGTGTAGGAGTGCTGAGGCAGAAGAGAGCTGCTGGGTGAAATCCTGTACCTCACCCATGTTGTGTCTTTAGGGGGGACTCCAGATATTCTTGCCTAAAGTCTGCCTCTGAAAGCCACCCCCTTTTCCCTGGGGCAGCGATACCATAGCCAGTAACTAAAGGGAAACGGGGACTCAGTACCCTCCGGGTGGGAAGGAAAAGTAATCTATAAAATGTTTCCATGGTAGTGGTTTTCTATCTCTCTTCCAGACCCTCAGAATATTCTGGTTTAGTAATACTTATTATCTGCTTCTACTTCTTCATTTCTCCAACTAATGTGCATTAAAAATGTTCACTTATCCACCTGAGCTCAATAGAGCTTTATATACCATATGTATTTCTGTTAAAGGCTGAACCTATTTTTATATTACTTCAGGTTTTCAATTAACCTTGCTTCCACGTATTTCACAGCATTAAAAGCAGTTTAAACAGAATTCACTTCTCCTCACACCTCCTCTCCTTCCCTCATAAAACATTAAAATGCAGCTTTTCTATACTGTATGGAACCTTGTGATAGCTGAGTTACGTAACCAATTCGATATTGGATTTACATTATTTTGAGGAAATAACACCAGTAGTAGCTTTCCAGTGTTTTACTCCACTGTTAGATGTACTGGCAGATGTTGCTACACTGAGCTGCACTCCTTCTTAGAGAAGCATGAACATCAATTTTTATTCAAGGTGGATAGATGCAACTTTTTTATGTACGCATATACATCTAAAGAAATAAAAATTTATTATTACTATTTTGGAAAATTCTGTTAAATTCAGTGCATTTGCATGGAAATAGATAAAGAGTAGATTCATGAAGGAGAGGAAAAATGGTGATAAATCTCATTCTAAATTGTTATATTTGGTGCTATTGGATTTCTTCTGTTGTTCCACAAAAATAGTTTGCACAGACTAATCTAATGATGTGTAAATTAATGAGTATTTTATGATAATCTATTCAGACAAGTTAAGGTGTAAAATTAAGCATTGGGTTCCTAGAGGATTTTTAGGGTATTTCCAGTTCAACCATTAGTTTCTTATCTCTAAAGTTTTGAAAGCATTTTGAAAGTGTCAATGTTTGCTTGAGATTCACGTTCCTCTTGCTAAGGACTTTCTCTTTGTTGTACTTGGTACCATCTGTGACACTTCTCAGCAAGCTGGAGTTGTGAGTACCATCACAGATCCTTGTGATTTGCAATAGAAATTTCATTTTTAGGGAATCATCAATTCTGTCCTCTCAGCTGATTGTTGCCCTCTAAATGTGCATTTGGATGTCACTTAAGAATGTCTTTCTTAGAGCTTTTTCACTTAAATTTTTGACCATTTTTCTCATTGTCACTCCTGTAGTCTCACCTCCTGACTTTGCCAAAACAGTGTAAAATTTCATCTGAATCCTGAATAGGAAATACCTTCATTAAAAAAGAAAAATGTATTCTCAATGTCTTACAGTAGTTTACTTTCACTAAGCTTTCTGGACTGTAAGTGCCACTATTATCCCCAAGTTCTCTTTGCTTCCCAGGACTATAAATTTGCCTTATAGAAATCACAGCATTAGCTTTCTCGGACATTGTATCAGACATTTTTCTGACAATATTTTGAGGGGCTCACTGCTGCCTCTGCTCAAAACTCTGTGCTGAAAATCATCTGCATTGCTGGAAATGTGATAGGCATCTTTCTAGCCTTAGAATGGACTTGACCATGAAAAAAATGGAAATTTGAACCCAAATCACTAACTCTTCATGTCCTCGCACTGAAGTATGTCCCATGAATATGAAATATTTCGTATGTTTTTCCTCAAAGTACAAATCGCAGTATTTTTCTGAGGTAAAAAGTGTAGTGGAACAAATACGCCCATATCTTTCAGCCAGTTCAGGTGTCATGTCAGAATATAAACCAGGTATTCAGAGACCTTTTGTGGATCTGCAATCATTTTTGAAGTGCTGGAACTTCATGGTATATTAAATTCATCCACTTGTCAAGTTCTATTCACCTGTGACAGACACATGAGAGTTTTAAATAAAGACCCACTTACAGCTTGGTCTAGCAAGGGGGGAAAATGCCCAGCAACTTCTTTATTGTCTCTCCTCCCTTGCTGTCCTTGCACAAAAGTAAGTGATGTTCTTGAATTGATTGCGTTCAGCATCTGCCTTCTCTCTGAAGCTCTCAAAGCTGCCAAGACCCCTGTTCCTATAGATACTTTCTCTGTTTGTTGCTTTGTGCAACAAGGTATTTCCAGCAGAGAAACCTTGTGACCAAGCTGAACTCCCTTCATGGCACAGCCACTCTTTTTTCTCAATTCTATCAGCTGCCTACATACTGTAATTGAGATCTTCCCCACAGTCCTAATCTCCTCTTCACCACCTTTGACTCATTCCTCAAAGCCTCTTCTCCCACCACAGTTTCTTCTTCTGAGAAGGATCTTGACAATTTATTCCCAGTGAGAACTGATAAACATATGATCTTCATAACTGCTCCCTTCACTGGCTGCTCTGTTTCTGAAACAGTCCTCTAGCGTGTCACAAGTTACAAAGTTTGCCAACTGCTGTCCTCTGCTCACCCTCTTTATGCATTTCCCCATCTGATCCCTTTTTTCCTCCAATCTGTCACTCTCTTCTTTCTCTCTTACAAATTTTCAAGCTTGCCTTAGCCTTTCACTTATTCAAAATATCCCAGTGTTTACCCAACCTGTTCTTCTAAGAGGCTCTCATCCCTGAATGCATGGAGCTTGCTACAGCCATTCCCATCTAATTCCCACTCTTTGTAGTCAATGGGAACTGCTCAAACCAGTCTGTAGTAGCTTTCTCCAGTCTAGTCAGAGTGGGTACTCCACCTTTGCCCTGTGAATCAATCAGCTGGTTTAACGCCAGTAATCATAGTGCAGTGTTCTCCTCTTTTGGCTTCCATAGCGCTACCCTTTCCTCCATGAGCTCCTTGGAGAATTTGCCTTCTCACATCTTCAGTTGTTGGAGGTTACAGGGAAGCCAAGATTCCCTTACCCAACTCAAATAATGATGTTAGAAACATCATTTTCTTAGTTTCTTCTTTTTTGGCCATATTGTTTACTGACCATTTTTCCCAGATGACTCTCCCTTTTCTCTTTTCAGCAGCTCATTTGTCCTTTCTCCACTCTGTGTCGACTTCCTCCTCAACTCTTGTTTTCAAGGCAGCACCTTTGTGCTTTCTCTGGAACATTTCAGGTGCTTCTGCAAAGCTAGTTCTTCAAATCTCTCCTCAAAATGTGCCTTTAGCAGGTTCCCTGCAGAAAGTACTGCTTGTCATAATGGCTATTATCTTCTTTTTTTTCCCCTCTTACTTCATACTGATCTATTGCCTTTTGTCCTCAATCCACCGTACAAATTCTGAGGAGTGTTTCCACTGTGCATTTAGGGAGGGCTGATGCTGTGCAGTCCTGCTCCGTGAGCAGAACTCGGAGGTGCTGTGGTAAACAGCCGTGAAGAGAACAGTAAAGGCCAGGAGCAGCTGAAGTCGTGGCTGTATCCCTGCAGAATGGGCCTGGCACACTGTTCTAACAGTTAATGTTTTTGGCAAAAATACAGATATGGAAACTATGTCCGTGTCCAGATGTGCACACAGAGAGCTGCCAAAGCAGAGTAGTGTACACTGTAACATATGCTGTTTTCATACCAACGGAGAGATGCGAGTCCTTACCTCGGAAAAAGTGAAATGCTGAATAAACTCTGGGATCAGCAGCTATGGTTCTGGGGTGCTTAACCAGCTAAGTCATTCCCTTCAGCACCCTTTCGTTGTAATCTCCCTCCAAAGATATTAAAAATACAAAACCTTGGCCAGGTTGTGGTTGATCTAATTTATAAGATGTTTTCTGGATATTAAAAGCTAGGACGATGCACTTGTAGCTTTTAAATTGTGTTAAATATACTGTAAACTCCCTGAAAGAACTTTTCATTGAAGATTATTGTATGAAGATTTGAAGATTAAAGTGCCTAGATTAAAGATTAATGTGAAGTGCACTGGGATATTGTTTGATGTATAAGGAGCTGTATAGTATATTTATCATGCGCTTTTCAAAACTGCCTCGGGGAATTAGACACCCACTTCCCCACATGTCTTTGAAAATCTCACGCTAAGGAATTTGTTGTTATACAGTGAAAATGGCAATATTTTCATTGGGAGCTTGAGTCAAAGAGGAAAGGAGAGATGTGGAGACCCTCTGTATTCATCTAGGGCTTGATGTTGGCTCTTTACAGTTTTTTCATTGTTTTGAATTTGCTCCGTCATTGTAGAGACAACGTGGATTTGAGTGCTACAAGATCATAAAACTGGTCTGACCCAAGAACATTGTTCTACCTGCCCATGTATTTCTTGTCATCAATTCCATTTCTTTTTTGCTCTCACTTCAAAATAGTTTTCATGTTCTCCTAAACAGAAGTAATTGAAATAGTGTATAAAATAACCATACAAACATTAGTGAAACAAATATATACATGTACATATCTGTATTTACAGTACAATATGCAAATTTATGCAAAAATAATTGTTATATATGTATTTTTTAAAAATAATCCTTTTGCTGGAGTTTTTCTTATTCTATTTTCTTGTCAAAAAATAGCAGTACTTTAATGAAAGAAATATTCCACATATGGTAGAAATTACAAGTTTGCTTGTTCCTGAAGTGTTACAATACAAATAAGCTGTTAAATGCCAACTCTGAATGTTATTTTTCAGATGTTAAGAGAGATAGTCCTGTACTAAAACTATTAGGAGGCAAATTTATTTGAACTTCAAAACCCTTTGATCTGAAAGGAAAATGAACTGTGTATGAGTTGTACGCTTCGTTAATTTAGGGTTGGCCAATTGTGTGCATTTTGGTTTGTTTGCTTTTTTCCAGGAGGCGTTCTTCTACTGAAGTTTACTAAAACTAATAATGCAATACACTGTTATTTTTTTCTGGTAAAAGCTGTTGGATTGCTTTCATAAAAGGACAGTTTTTCTATAGAAAGTACCCCGTGAGAATCAGCATTCAGGTTCACAGTCACTTGAAAAGTCAATGTGCAGGTGTGTTGCATTCAGAGCTGTTGTAGTGGTCTTATCATTAAACCTGCAGTAGGCATTTATAAAGTAAGGCTTTCATGGGTACTGGGTAAGTGTGATTAAAAATAATCATCTGTCTGATGAATATTCTCCTCTGACTTTTGGCAGGATAACTCATCTGAAATTGTGCCAGAGTTTACAGGAACACTGATGCCAGCAATTTAAGGATCTTCACATTCGGTCTCAGTGGTAAGTTCTAAAGATGCCATAGTAAACCACGTTAGAATATTGCTGGTTTCTGTTATGTTACACTAAAATTGAATCTGTGTGAAAAATGAAGCACTTCCCGTTGACCAATACAGCGATAGAGAGATAATAAGAACATATATTGATCTGCAAGAGATTGAGCTCAGGAGCTCAGGACACAAGTTCTGAGCAATTTTCCTCAGACTAAAATCAAAAGGCCTTTTTTATTGTCCTCTCTCCTAATGTAACTGCTCTCAGAAGGTTTGACATTGTACATTTTGGAGAATGTAACCATTGGGCAGACCCCAAAGAGAAAGTAAAACGCACAAAAAGGAAATCCAGTGGCTTCTTCTTGCTGAAAACAAAGCAATAAGTTGTAAAATTACAAATTATTTTTCCCTTCTAATGCTCTCTTTGTTGTAACTAGTCTGATTGCTCAAACCTTGAGTCAGGTTTTCAAATACTGCTGTGGAGAAATTTGTAGGGAGATGTAATCTATCTGCATCCTGAAGCACAGAAGTCCTGCTGCAGAGATGATTTCCCAGCTTTTGTAAAAGAGAAGGGGAAGAGGGAGTAGCTGAATCCTTGATACTTTTGCATCATTTGGAATAGACCTTCTCTGGTAGCTGGGTAGAGTGGAATAGTTCTGTAACTGGAACTTGTGTTGGTGCGTAAGCGCTCGGCTTTTTCAGGAAGAAAGGCCTAATTTTAGATTATGTTATTTGTGGTAATACTGTGGTCAAATTTATTCTCCCTGTTATGCCATGTACCTCGTGGGGTGTTTTGGGCCTTGGGGAGGTGGGAGGTGTGGGGAGGCACCGCACTGCACGGGACACTCCAGCACACAGCAGGGACTGAGGGCCACTGCTGCAGGCTGGGCTTGGCCGGCCCTTGGCCTCCCCCTGGCCAGTGATGCTCCTGCTGCTTTTAGACCACTGTGATACAGATGTCAAGGACCGTCACTTCCAAGTGCTTACAGTTACAGGCTATTGAAGTATATCTCTTTTTGAATTAGATTACACTGCAAAAGCAAGGACTTTTTTGACATGGAAACATTCCTCTAGCAATTTATTATCATTAACCAAATACTTCAATAAAATCTCTGCTTCAGTTTAAAGATGTATTCAACAACAATAGCATTCCTATTCAGTCATGTTCTATTCATACAAAAAATGAGCATAATACTGTGTTATCATGAGTCCTCAAGACAGATTACATTTCATTATTGCTGGGTGACTTTTATAATGTGGGAATGTGTTTCTAATAAAGGACAGTATCTCCCTCAGAGCATACTGTTCTAGCAATGTTCTTTATTAGAAATAAAAGAATGCAGCATTCATATCATGTTACTTGATCACATAACCAGTGTGCAGAACAACAAATTATCAAGGCAGTTTTGTAAGGAAATAATATGATCCTAACAACACTATTCTTAACTTTCCAAATTGTTATTTGACATCACTAAAATCTATAAGCACTGTGACCGAGAGAGTTGAAAGTCAATGCTGTTCTGACAGACAGAATTCATGAAAGTCAGAAGTGACTAGACTAAACCACTAGATCTCTTCCCCTGGAAAAAAGCAAGACAGTAATGAACTAGCAAAGGAAAACAAGAGAGCTGCATTTGTTGTCTCTTAGCTGAGGCAAATGAGAATCCATTATAAGTCATCTGAGGCCCAGCCCTGTGACAAAACTCCCATTCACTTCAGCAACAGCCACTCGGGTAATGGACATTTAAGCACTAAAAACTGTAACTGAATTAGATAAAGTCCTTTAGCATCTAGGAGGAAAATGTGGCCAACTAGAAAGACATAGAGGGAGAGAGAAAGAGGAACTTCCATATTCGTGTTGTCAGTAAATACATAGCATATGCCTCCAAAGGAGTAATGACCTTCAGGGCACGCAGATGACCAGCTCGCTTGTTTAACAGTTACAGAGTTTAAAAATAGTTCAATATTCTGTGCAATTAAAGGAAAGTGTGTACATGGATGGCTGTAAAAATGAGGAAAAAAGAGAGTGTTCCTTCTTCCTGCCTTTCTTTATTTGACCCTCCCTTCACACTTCATTTCAGCCTTTATATGGGTTTTGTGTTCATACTTTATTATATTTTCTTGAGGCAAGAAAGATTTTCAATGAGAAGTTGATGAATGTCCATATTAAATTAGATCCCTTTTTTAATTAAGTTCATCTAAATTTAATTCTGCACTTTTACTTCAGTAAACTCATCTGACTCCAGATGTTGAATGTGATTTTTCTATTCCTTCTCTCACATAATTTTACCTGTAAAAGATTTATGACTTAGGCATTTCTGAACACTTTTGAGTGTTTTCAGCGTGTTTCATGAATGGCTGGTACACATGACAATTAGCATCCAAAAATACCACTCTGCACCTAGGCCTTCTTTCAACAGAATGTTACTTTTTATTAACTTGAACTTTAAACAAATAATCAACTCTTTAAAAAGAATTACCAAAGCATTTAAAATGATAAAGGGATATCGCATTCTCCAGATATTTTAAAAGTGAAAGAGAAGTCTTCAGAAGCTACAGGATTGTGTAAGAAAAATTAAGAACTACTCACTTTGATTAAAGGAAATTCCAAACAATTTGGGGGGTTTTGGACCCTTTTCTTTCATTACAACTGTAGGAGTGAATTGTTTGGAGCATGTTATTTGAGCTTTGCAAACATGGGAAACATGTACTGAAGTGCCTGTTGGTCTTAAAGATTTAAGATTTACTAATTTTTGGAGATTTACTCATTTTATTACAGGAGCAATGACATTGCAGATTTAACTGTCACTGCATACTTTCCATATTCTGTCATGGCTTCTGGATCAGTGTGAATGGCTCTAATTTTAAGAATTACCCAGAATCCACTCCTTAAATCTGGACATATCTAATAACTTTGTATGTGACACATACAAGGCATTGTATCATGGAGGCTCTGGTTCTCATCAAAGAAACAGATACCCCAATTAAACTTTCAGATAATACTAAAAGAGAATAGTCCAATTGTCAACAAAAGGGTGGTTGTATTCTTTTTCTGTTCCTTCAAAATGAAATCACTTTCCTTGAGATTTTTTGCTGGTGCTCTTGATATATTAATTTGAAATACTTATCCATGCAGTCAATAGATCCAATTTTGAACACTTGTGTCTGTTCAAGACTCATGGGACGCAAACTGCTGTGAGTGTGGCTGGCAATGTGCTACTCCAGGTTTGTTTAGAGACTTCTTCAGAACAAGTGGAGTTTCAGAACCGAGCAGCAGCAATCTAAATATGAATCAACTTTTCTATTTTCTCCTTTTATATTCCTTCAAGGCTCCATAATAGAACTTGGCACTGACTAAGGGATTTGAGGAGGTGTTGTTATTCCTGTAGTGCGTGTGTTAGGGAAGGGAAGGAGTGAGTGACCAGCTGAGAGCTCTCAAGCAAGGCAGGCTGCAGAGCCGTGTCTCCGATGGTTTTCCATAGGCAGGGGGGAAGTCAGTTGCAGGGAGCTTCCTCAGTCAGAGCAAGACCGTAAATGCTGGAAATTTGGCTCTTCGTTTGTGCTCATATCATGTGTGTCTGGTGAAAAAAATGACCTTCTAGTGAAAACCTCACTTCTGTGAGAGTTAGATTTCAGCATCTTTCTCATAATGCATTTACTACCTTTATATTAATTCATCTGTGTTTCCTAGAAGGACTTCTCGCCATTCATCCACAGCAGGTGTGATTTGCTCGTTTTTCTGGCCAAAGAAAGAAACATAACAATCCTCCACTGGGTGAAACACTTTGAAGCTCTAAAGGCTTCATGTGTGAGTCTGGATGGGACCCAAAGAAGGAACCACTTAGAAATTACAAAATGACACATTTTATGTTATTGTTAAATTGTTGAGATTGTCTATATATTTGCCGAGATTGTAACCGTACAGGGTGTTTTCAAAGACGCTGGAGAAGGGGATGTTAAACCTCCATGGTTTTAAGAATTCCTAATGACTGCCTGCCAATACGGCTGAATCCCGCAGGGTAATGGGGGAATGCCTACCATGTAAATATAAAGGGGGTTATTTAGGAGACCCAGTGAGCTGTGAATTATTGCCTAGGTTGTCACAAAAAAAAAAAGGAAAATTAGTTGTGAAGAGGAAAGAACGTGTGCTGAGTTCTGAATAGCTTTGCAAGAGTTTTTCTGAGATAGATGAAGAAACTTATATACACTCTCTGCAAAAAGAGATATCTGTTCTGTCAGATTGCAGATGCATCAGCCACCCAGATTACTGTGAAAAACCCATTAAAGAAACAAAACTGGGGTTTTTTATGCCTGAAAAATGCATGAATCAGAAGAAAATAATATTAGTTCAATAACTGCATTTGAGATCTTTGTGGATCTGGTTTCTGGTGAAGTCAGTGGGAGTGTTTCCACTGCATTTAGTATGACCTGGCCTGGGCCCTTGGAGATTAAAGAGTTAAGAGCTGGATTGACAGCAGAGGTAGTAAGGGCCACCTTCCAAGCCTGGTTGTGTTGTGCATCATTAGCACAAAATAACTGAAATTATAAATTTGGAAAGACTTCTAAAAATTTCATTTAATGTGCTGAAGCTCATAATCTGTATCCCAAATGGATAGTCTGAAAATCTATACTGTGCACTTGTATAATATTACATATATGCAAATATTTAATTTTTTTAATGGGAAGAATTTCATCTAAATTATGAAACTCATCTTTCTGCTCACTTAAGGCACTTTTTCACAATTGAGGCAAAAAACCCCAGAGTAGTAAGATCTAAACAGAATGTTGTATTTATTATAGGAAACTCATACTGTCTCTGTATTTTTTGTTCCATTATATTGTAACAGGAACTTATTTGCTTTCAGCATTTTATCCCTTTAAATGGAGCCTGTGGGCATATAAGTATGGTGACAGAAAGAGCATAGGAAATGAAAGAAACTTATGTCAGCTGTGTTAAGTTTTTACAGATAGTTGCTTTAAGCAGATCTGGCTAGGAATAAGGTCTTGGTTTTCAAAATTCAAGCTTTTGAATTTTTTTTTAATCCCACTTCCAGTAAAATAAATACAATTTTATAAAAACAAAGACTGAATAAAAGGGTAAGACTAAGACCACATAACTGCTAAGGAAAGAGTATTTCTCAAGGAGTTGATCTTTTTCAAGAGAAAGAACTTTGAGATTTTATTGCTGAAAATGAACAGCTGAAATTAACAGAAGTAAATGATTTTTTATCTACATCTGAAGGTGGAGTAGAATTCTTCAGATCTCTCAGTAATTGTTGTTGAGAACTTGCCCTCCTGAGCTGGGTGGTTCTAAATTAAATGATTTGTTTTTCAACATGAATAAGATTTTCTTATCAGTTGGCTTACATATAATCAACTTAAGCACAGTTTTAGAAAGAGATGGACCATGTCAGTGTAATTCCCAAGATGAGAAATGAATACCTGATGAACTTCATTCTTTTAAGATAAAAAATAGTGCATTACTTTAACCTTTATACCTGGTGACTCTGTGGAGTAGTGGTTATGGTGTGGGTTCTTGTTACACGGAGAATGTTCACCAAGTTATATAGAAGCATACTTACACTTCTTGTACTCTAAGTCCATTAGTAGTGAAACATCCCCAAATACCTCAAAGATTTTACCAATAGAACTGGTTAAGAACACCAAAAAGTAATTAAAGGCGGGAGATTAGACCACCCAGAAAAGAAGATTTGGTTTTGAACAAAACCAATGGTATTCAAACGTGAAGTATGCACATATATTTGAACTATTGCCTTACTTTTCTTAGGTTTCACCTGGCAAAGGTAAATGTGAAGCTGTAGTCTGAAAGTAAACCCAGGCCCCAGAGAGGAGGGAGAGATTTATGGTAGAAAGACGAAGTGAGGTAGTGCAGAGGATCTGGCATTAAGCTGTTCCATTCCCTTCAAACAGACTGTGAGATGACAGCCCAAACTCTGTGAGAGATCTTGGACGGGTCTGTAGGCAACTGCTTGGGTGCCTGCCATGAAATGAGGGTTAGTCCTTTTCTGTTAAAAGAAATATAAAGAATGGTGTTCAGAAAAGTGTATAATATAAAGGCAGGCCAGTAGGGAATCTTACATGGCACTGGTGCTTTGTGACTACATGTTACATGTGCAGGTGGGATCTCTGCAAAAACAATTCTCCCTTTTTACCAAGGTCTGAGCCAATGGCTCACTGGATTTCCATGTTATGCACTGATGGGATGATACTGTATTCCATAAAAATGGAATCATTCTTCATTCATGACAATTAATAGTACACAGTACAATAAACTCATTAATTAGTTTCTTTATTTTCTTTCTTACTAAATGTTCATAGTCAAAGTGCAAACAATAAGTAGTAATTTAAAACAAACAAAAAACCCCAAAGAAACAACAAACAAAAAAAACCCCACAAAAACCATACTGGTCCTTCAATTGTATCTGTTACATGCTAGTGCAGAATTACTAATGAGAACATGTTTAGGTATAAATAAATCTTTTATCCTCATTATAACTCCGCTGTGTTCCTACAGTGAAGTCATCCACACAGAGCTGATTATGGGTTGAAAGCCTCAATAGCCTCTTTTATTTATAATAAATATTGCATACTAATGTTAACAATGTCATTGTGCAATGTCTCAATAGAGGATTATGACTTCATGTAATGTTAGCTTGATGTCTCTCCTCTCCTGTAATGGAGTCAATTTTCCTTACAAAGGAGATGAGAATCACTTATTCACAAATCTCGTAACAAATATTCTATGTACGTACTGTGTTAACCCAGCATTAAGGTGGCACAATGAAGCTCGAAGACAGGAAACACAGAGTTGAAGTTCAGTGCTTAATCTCAATTTACCCCTGGTGTGTGCACTGAAATGCACTTTAAAGTTAGAAATATCTATTTCCCCCCAAATATTTGAAATGTGAATAACTACATTTTTAGGTATAATTCCACAAATAGGTGTGTGGAATATTCCTAAAATGTGTGTGGCTATAAATAACACAGTCATAAACCCAATTCTGTGGCACACAGCTCATGCAAAGAGAGGATGAGATGTATTTATATTAATGAGCCAAGAGTGAGGCAATCTTCCATCAGCTACCAGAGACAAGCAGCAGGCTGGGGAATAGGGACCCATCTCAGGCTGCTCTTAGGCACATGCTTAACCTCAATTGTGGCATCAACGGGGCTTCACAATCATCTCAAACACTGTGGAGAGAAAGGAACTCATGCGCTGGCGTTAAGACTCATATTTATATAATAAAGCAAAATATTGAGTAAACTATAGCACAGTCATTCGATGCAGGTCTATAGATATCGTGTAATATTAACATAATACGACTGGATGCTTAGCTCCTGAATGCCTTCAAAATAATTTATCTGAATGCTCATGAGGGAAGCTCAGGCTAAGATGAAAAGCATAAATCCACCTAATGGCTAACAAATAATTCACATTAGCTGAGGACATGTACAGAATGCAGGATTTTATGATAACTAAAGGGCAGAATATTACAGCTCTTGTGAAAATACCAGCTTATATTAGTGCAAGTTTGCAACTTAACTTAAACAGTAAAATTAAACACGAGTTAGCCTAAAACAGAATTCAAGTAAAATCAAAATCCTTTTTAGCAGAATAGGACACCTCTGGTAGGAAACCATTTCAGAACCAATTCTATCATGCCAGTTTTTCATGTCTGTACAAAAAAGAGATGTCGCATTGCCTAGACCGGTGCAGGTACTGAAAATACACAGATATTTATTGCAGAGGAAAGAATGTTTGATATTTGAGACTTATTTCCCACTAAAAGTAAACTCATGTCTGTATTTTCATTAGAGTATCACCTCTAACTGCAGTGTAATCCTGCCTGACTTGTCTGGAGATCTTGCACATTAATATTTTCATCTATGTTTTTCAAGACCTATTATTTCAATTATTTATTTTAGGAGCTGCTGGCTAGATTGTCTTCTTTCTGCCAGTATAAATTTGGAGGTATTCCACCCATGTCAGAAGTCAACTTCACATTTACACCAGTGTGTCTATAAAGAATTAAGCATTTGCCCTCTGGTCTGTTTTCTAAATTTAATTGCATACTCATAACTTTATTTTGAGTTTTCTTTTATTTTCCTATTAGTGTGTACTAATTAAGAATAATTTTAAACTACGAAATTAGGTGTATTGTGGTGGAATGAACAAAAGAGACAATATGTACATGATACCCTGTGGCTGGAAGAGATGATGGGCTCCTGTGTGCACAAAGGAAATTGCTTAGGAATTACCTGATATTTTTGCCTGTAATCAGTGGAGTGGCAGGAGCAGAGGATTGAAATGAGTGTGAAAGGAGGGCAGCAGTGAACAGATGCAGTCTCAGCTCCTTACAAGGTAACATTTCAGGGGAGGTGTGCGCAGCTTCTGGTGCTCGGGTAGCAGGATGTGTTTACCCTGGAATTCATTACCTCTGTGGTGTTAGCTCAGCTAAAAAAAAATGGACTTTTTTCAATTAACTCCAAAAAGACAGGCCTTTGACTTCGTGCAGGGCTCTCTGCAGGATCCATGGAGTCTTAAAAATTTCTATTACCTCTGACTCTATTTTGTGTCCCTTTACTTCGGTGGGGACTGTTCACCTGGTGGCAGTCAGGATCCCAGCGTTTGATCACTCACTTCGGGGCTCTGCCCTCGCTGCAGGAGGGCTCAGGCACAACAGTGCTGGAGTTTTGGCACGGGATAAATAACCCAGACAAATGTAAAGCTCCTAACATTGGCCATTTTCACAACATAAAAAATTCTAGGGGTTTTCCTTTGAACTTTACAAATACCTGCTGAAATCATGTAACAGCCCAGCATGAAAGCTGCGGGTTTGAGAATTTATAAATGAGTGAAAACAGGGATTTTTGCTGAGACCATATTTCCAGTTGATGGGATGCATTTCTTACTGGACTTCCACCTCTGGTAACAAACAGGGGCCAAAAGCTGCCTCTGAGTGAAGGATTTCCCCATTTCTGCAGGTTCCTCTGGCCACATTGGTGGACATGTGAGGAGGAGCCCCCATGAAAAGGGCCGGAGCTCTGGCCACTGCTGGAGGCCACCTGAGGATGGTCAGTGCAGGAACTCTCTCCCCTCTCCCAGCCAGGGGTGGTGCTGGGCACAAATCACAGCCTCTGCAGTGAGGGCCACACATCAAAGGAGTCCTTGCAAACAGGTGATTAGCTTCATGTTCAATTATATGTCCAAATGTTGCCTGAAAATTGATGTTCCAAAAAATAAAAACTAAAAACTGGTTCAAATTTTTAGCTGCTCTCACCATACTCATTTAAAAAAATCCTCCAAAAAATTGCCTCTTAAATAAGCCTCCTCTTACATAAATAAAGAAGCCATATTTAGATTCCAGTTCAACATGCAGGAGAAATTTGGCAAATCTAATGTTTTCAAATCAATTTGGTATGTGTTATGAGAATAATGTCAGTGGAAAGGTTGCTTTTTAATTTTTTTTTCTTTAAAAATGTAAAGGAGAAAGAACAAAGTTGGCTTTGATAAACAGAAAAGCAGTGCTTTAAATAGCTAGAGCAGTGATAAGGCAAAGAGCTTCTAAATAAATGAGGCGTGAAAGGGGTTTTTTTTAAAACTCCAAATGAAAGTTGTGTATTCATCAGAACAGCTTTAAATTTTGTGAAACAGGACAGCAATATATTTTAGAGTTTTGAGCAAGGAAGCAGAGAGTCTTGCCATAATTGAATATGTACAGCGTCCCTGCAATGAAGACAAATAACAATATCTAAAGTGCTTTCACCTTGACCAAAGAAATTCTGTAAGATAGAAGTAATGTTGATTTTGCCACAATAAAAGAAGAGTAGAATCTGGAGTTTGATAAAACTGTTCTGTTGGCTGGAAAGTTTGCCTTTCAACTGTGTTTAATGTGATATTTGGTTCATTTTGCCAAAATATTTTATGCCAAGTATTGCTATTAAATCTTTTATATTGCAGAGATTTTTGTCAACAGACACACAAGGATTGGGTTTTAAGTGGAGTTAATCATTGAACCCAGAGAAGAGAAACACTGGGGGAGTTCTTCCCTTGTACAAACAAACCACCATGCAAGCTTCAGCCATTTCTGTAATTATTACCCCGTTTTCAGAACAGTGTAGGTAAAATATAAAATCTGGCTCTCCCTCTGATCTCTATTCATATATAAGTCTTGTAGAACCTATTAGAAGAAACAGATAATTAAAACAGAAAGAGCCATATATTTGCTGCAGCTGCTGGTGTATTGAATCTTTTGAAGTCTGCTTTAAGCAATTATATCTGAGAACTTCTCTTGGAAGCCTAAGAAATAACATAGAACTTTCTCAGATATTGTTGTTTTCTGACTCTTTCAATTCTTTGTAAATATTATATAACATTATAATGAGAGATTAAATATTAATTAATTTAGCCTTTAAAAAACAAATTTTAAAAGGAAAAAGGATTTCCATAGAAAAAAGTAGTGCCTTGCCTTTTTCCCTGTACCCTCCAGCATGTCCAAAACAGTGATTTTTTAAAATAGTGTTTTTAATTGGTTTGTGGATTCGTTTTACTGTTTAATTTACATTGTAAATTTGGGCATCCCTTAAATGGTAAATATATGTAGTATCTCCTAAAAGGTAAACAAATATTGCAGAGGTGTGGTTCAGTGTTGTTGTTGTTACTGTGCACTCAGGTGTGTGTAATCCCTGAGCACAGATTAGCCCTGGAATGGGAGCTGCTGATGTTTGCAGCCATTTGGCACGTGATCCCTCCTCGAGAGGAGGAGTAAGGGCATAGCTGCACATGGGTTATACTGAGTAATGTTTAGCAGATTTTCCTGTGGTATTACTGAAACTTCAGCTTATAATTCTTAAAGCAAGATCTACGCTCCATCGCCAAAAGCAGTGAGGTGTGGTAGTCAGTTGTGGTTGGGATGTGGGAGAGAAAATCTGTGGCACAATCCAAGATAAGAAATAGATCATAGCCTGACAACAGGGCAGCTCTTGCTACCTAATGAAGCTCTAGTTCCTAATGAGCTTGTCCTCCTGAACCATTGAGGATAATGGATCTCTGCAATTCTGGAGGCCTTTCCCCATTTCACAGAGCTGGGCCCAACTGGGAGGCACTATGACATTTAAGGATGACTGCCATTTTCCATTGCTGACGCTTCAGTTAAAATGATTTGTCCTTGTGTTCCGTATTTTCCATGGTAATCGCTGCCATAACTCTGTGTCCAGTGGCATTTGACTGTGAAAGTGACACCCACACTAGGGAATATGTCTAGGGAAGGAGCAGACAACGTGGCAACTGTTGCTAAAGTCGCGTCCTCCCTGGTGGGTTTGTAGCACTCTGTCCCAAGCATGGACAAAAACTTGCAGCATGGACCAAAAGTCAACCTGCTCAGCCCACCAGGGTTAGCTGCAGGCCGTTCCTGGCCTGGATTTGGAATTAGGGGTGAGGTAGTGGTGCTGTCCTCCTTAACAGCTGTCTGATCAGGAGGACCATGGAGGGCTGGAGTGCCAGGTGGGATCTCAGGGATCGTTTAGGACCTGGTGCTAGGGTAAAACACCATATGCTGACGTTCATTGCCTTTCTTTGGGGGGCTGATGGCTCCTTGGTAAAATTGGCATGGCAGCACAGCACAGAAATCTCAGCATGGATGCCACAAGTTCTACAGGAACTGCTGTGTGGATGCTGCGTGAGAGTTTTACAGGAGCTCTAATCTGGCAGCACCCAAAAATACTGGTTTTCCCCACTACTGGCTTTGGGTGCTGCTGTTCCTGCTGTGTCTATAACCAGCACCTAAACCCCTCGGACTCTGTGCCTACCAGCTCCCCATGCAGCCACAGAGGAAGGTCAGGCCAGGAGTAATCCCAGTAAGATGTTGTTTAAGAAATTCCTGTGCCACTTGTGCAGCTCCCTGGATATGACAGAAAAAACTTAACAGTGACTCTTCCCAAAAAAATACAATTCCATTTCATGTTATTTTAAGGAAGATTATGGAACTACCTTAAACTTCTGGAGTATGTACAAAAGAGTATAAATAACAGCTCTCTCAGCTGTTTTAAACCTTTTAAAATTTGTATTAATCACACGGATTTCTGTAACAAACAAACAAAAAAAATCCTTCCAGCAGAGAAACTTCTATTGCAAGTACTCAAAAATAGATCCCTGCACTGAAATTTCGAAATTAGAAATTTTATTTCCAGCACACATTTTTTTTTTCCCCTCAGAGGAAACTTATTAATTAGACTCTCTGCTAACCTGTTTCTGCTGTAAGGGCAGTACATGGTGTGGGAAGGTGGCTCTTCCAATGCAGTGGGTGACTCCAGGAGATGGAGCTGAAGAGCAGCAGGATGAAGGGAAACACCGTGACTCGTCAGCCCACCCACAGACAGGAGCTGTGCCTCGTGTGAGCCCTGGGGCTTTGGTTTAAATTTAGAGAGTGTTTCTTCTGAGGGAGCTACCCATGGAACCCTGCATCCTAGATCACTCTGTTGTGCACAGAACACTGCTTGTGTGGCCTGTGGTAAAGAGCAGAACCTACGTATTTTTAAAATAAAGGAGAAATGCAGTCCAGTTTATTCCTCAGTCCAACTAGCATCTGTTTTGGGGACAGTACAAGGACAGAAATGAGGAAGATGATGCTGCAAATATGGTCAGTTTTACCCAGGGACACTTTTTTCCCAGGAACATGATGTGGTCTTCAAACACTTTAGCCCAGATGCAGAGAATCCTGGGGTACAGAGACATCTCATAGCCAGGGCTCCTTCAACTGTCACTCCTGTGGAAGGAGACACTTGTGAATGTGAATCCCTGGATTCAAGTCTTGAGAAGCCCAAACAATCCAGGAGTGACTGGGTCCTCACATCCTTGTGAGTCCCCAGAAATCAAGGCTTAAGTCTATCACCAGGACCTCTTACTGTTATTTTCATTTTTGCCTGTATCATAACATCCAGATGTCCAGCAGATACAGTCATGCCATGCTGGCATAGATCGGTGAGGAATATATTTCTGAACAGAAGTGGAAACAGCTGCTCTGTAATGGTTTGAGTTACCTTGAAACATGAGCAGAGAAAATGCAATGTGTCTCTTGCCTACAAAGTCCCTCTGAGGCTTTAATTTTCAATCAAAAGGTTTTACTCTCCAAAAATTATTCCTCGCTTAAAAAGAGGAAAGATGCCCTTTGCAGCTTTTGCCTAGAGCCCAATATCTTCTGACATTCCATGGCAGCTGTGGCAGTGCTCTTCTTAATGCAAAGAACATCTGGGCTGCCTGCAATTCTGGGAGAGAAGTGTCAAAAGTGTCATAGACATCCTTGAGCAAAGAAGGATCTTCACTTTTATTACACAGAAGTGTCAAAAACGGCATTATTGAACATCAGGTTGCAATTTGGCAAGCAGAATGTAAGTCTGAATAGATGTGACAAAACCCCTTCTAGGAAATTGCTACTTAGTGTTATTTTTTCATCATTTAAAATTAGCATTTAAAGGAAAAGCACAAATGGGGAGCCTCTAGGTAACCCTGACAATGACAGATCCCAGCATTCTTTTTTTTGTGCTTACTTCACAACCTCATTGCTGTCCATTGAGTGACTGAGATTGATCAGATCATTGTCATCATCACTGAAAAGCACTGCATTGATCCAGCCTCGCTCACAAAGGCAGCTCATGTGACGCAGCTAATTTGACATAATTGAAAGTTCCAGCTCCAGAAGGTCACCGAGCTGGACTCAGGACAGTAGTTATCATTTTATCCTTGGAACAGGGTCAGCTCTCCTGAGAAATACAATGGCTTTTTGTCACACTCTTAATTGTTTCTCCATGGTTTGTATAGGATAAACCCAGGCTTTCGTATTTTGATTGAATTTTTATGGCGGACAGAAGATAATTATCACCTCTTAATGCTAAATATTTTTTTAAGTCAGACTGAGCTCTTTGTTTCTTAGTCAAGTACAATTCTACTAAGAAAAGCTTCAGATAAGGACAGCAAGTCTTTAGATAAGGATGGCAGCGCGATACACGTCATGGAGTACTTAATTTACAAAGGAAAATATGGCACTGGTTAGAAGTTTGTTGGAATAGTGTTGAATGCAATGTTCCTCTCTTCCGTTACCACATCCCTCTTTCCCACGTTCCCCTCTTTTCCCATTTTCTGCTGTTCTCTTCTGGAAGCTGAGTGCTACAGTCGGGATGTCGGGCTGAACCGAGGTTGAGGCTGTGGAGTTAAGCAAACTCAAAGGTCACGCACAGTCAGAGACCAGAGGAGCTGCAAAAAGTCCTGCATCGAGGGCAGGCATCGAGCCTGGGCTGTCAGCCCCTGAGCACTGTCAAGTGGTTCAGCTGAAGCTCCTCTGAACAGGGTCCACACTCCTGATCAAAGGTTGGGCCTTCAGGAAAATGGCCATCAGGCCATATGCTCCATGCTTTGAGATGGACACCAAAATCCCACACCACTTTCAAAGACGTGTGGTTTATGTAAGCAGTGCAGTATGAAAATGCTTGTGTAAAAATTCTTTCTCTTAGAGAGAAACACTGAAGTGTTTGGAAAAAATTGTTTCTTTTTACTCAATAGAATTCAGTGGGCAAAGCTAGGAATTTAAGTAGATCTTACAAGCTCTGTCACTGCTTTGTTGGCCCTCTGCTCAGGGTCAAATTAGCAGCTTATCTTTTATTTCTTTCCCTGCATTTGCTGTTAAAAAGTCAGCATATCTCATAGCTTGCATTGCTTCCCGTTCCAAAAGCAGGACAAAATGCCAGCTTTCTAACAGTGAATGTCATGTATAATTCCTCACAGAAAAGAAAAAGTGCTTGATAAAATCTCTGCAATAGTTTCTTCTTGCTTTGTTATTCATATAAGGGTTTTATGTGTTTGGGGGTTTGGTTGGTTCCTTGGGTTTTTGGTAGTGTTTGTTTGGTGGTTTGGGTTTTTTTTATGGAAGCATGTCTTTGGTCATCTGTAAAGCAAGCACAAAAGGAGAGGCACTGAGGTGCTAAAATATGAGGAAATAAAGGGGAGGACAGCTGTGGTACTGTCTGTGGGACAGTGGCTTGACACAACTGTTTTGTAGTGAAATTCTGCAATGTATCATAAATTCTGTGTTGTTCAAAGGTGATTTGTGAGGAAGGATTGTCACAAAGCAAGCAACATAGAATTGATACGAGTTTGGCAATGCAACATTTTTAATGGTGATTAACAGAACAGTGAGTTAAGATGGTTTATAGAAAGACAAAAAGCAAATCAATCTTTATATAATTTTTTAAAAATGTAGTATTTTAACATATGCATAGAAACAGGAAGTGGATCTATACTGAATACATAACTCTCCAAAAATGAAGGTCTAATGCAGGCCAAAGGTAAATGACAAGCAGTAATTGTTCTATCTTTTGTGAGTCTTTCAAAAGTTTCATCCTAGCAGCTTTTAAAACATAACTTGCAATCGACAAATCCCACTGGGCTCCTATTTATAGTATCCTAATTTTCAAAGAAAGCAAATCAGGCAACTGTTTTTAACATGAATAATATTGCTCCCAGCACTCTGCCTCCAGCCCACACATTGTGTTTTTTGGCATGATCGTGGCAATTAAAAAAAATAAACAGCTCCTTTTAATATTTTTTATACAGTCAATGCTGACACAGCTGGCAAAGAAACTCAGTGAAAGGTAAACATTCTGCTCAAAATTTAATCTAACATATTGTTGTGTTTAGTTGTTAAAATGTAATTTTCCTGAAAGAATATCTTAAAAGTAAGTTGTTGGGTTTTTTTGGTATAGAATTTCTAGTATATTGAAATCTGATTACAAAAAAATTACACTCTTTTAAAGCAATAGCACTTGCGACACTGGGTATTTCAGTCAATGGCTTATTGAATTTTTAAAAATATTCTTAACAAAAGTCAGGAACAAAAATTAGGTATGATGTCTTATCCTTCAACAGAATATAATAGTCTGAGCTATTAAAATCAATTCCTTTTAATAAAATTCTGTCAAAGCAGAAAGTTCAATAATAAATGTCTCCGACTATTTAAAGGGAAGAAAACTTCTAACAGAATTAAGAATATTTTGTGATTGGTTTCACTAACAACAAAGGGTTGTCTAGTTCCTTGACCTAATTACTATGAGCATGTATGAAGTGAGATTATGGAGTGATAAGTATTTCACTAGAGAAAAAATATGAATCTATTTCTTTTAGGCAGGGACATAGGTAAGTAATTATCTGTCACACATGTCCAGAAGTTCTCAGCGCACTTTTATTTTTAAAAATCATGACTTTGTGTGATAGCTTATGATTAAGATGCTGTACTTCAATATTTCATTCCCTGTCGGAGGCCAGTGCAGAGGCAGCCAAGCAGAGCTGGGTGCGTGCAGGACTGGTGCACTCCTCGAGGCTCAGGAGGACTCTTAGCAGGAGCTGGGTGGTGCCTGTGTGTTGCAAGAGCCACCCCTGCCCCAAAGCACAGCCTGGGGTTCTTGGGACAGCTCTGTGGGAGGGCTGCATAAACAAACAAGTGCAGGAAGCACCCCATGGACGTGCTGGGGAAACTGGAGGGTTTGTTATGGCTGCATGCACAGCAGCTCAGCACCTGCTGAAAGCCCTGCTTGACCTCTGCTCACCTGATGGGTGAGAACAGGAGATGTGCTGGTTTGTGCTCCCTGGGCAATGGGACCGTGGCTCTCCCAAACCGTCTGAGTGGCCACCATATCTGGTGTCCCTGTCAGCTTGCTTTCAATTGTTTTTAAAAGGAATTATTTTAAAGATCCACCTTTTCCTTTCACTAATTACCAGTGTATCCTTGGTATCAGGGTCTTCCAACTCCCAGTTGTTTCTCCTTCTCTCAGACTGAATTGTAAAAAGAGCAGGTATGCTGCAAAAGAGGTATCTGCCTTTTATAATCTGTAAATTGCCTTCTGGGTACAAAGTTTGAGTATATGGATTTAAGTTTATAAGAGCATCTGAGCAGTCATTTGTAATGTGTATAACATGAGGTGAAGAGAAGCATTTAAAGTTTAGAGCGACCTTCAGTAGAGAAGAAAATTATCTGGTGACTGCTATTGTTGATCTTGGAATGTGTTTCAGACGTTAGGTGTGGACTTTATATCACCCTCGGGGCACTTAATAACAACTAAACGAGCATTAACTGCTGAAGTCAGTGCAGTTCTATCAGTGTGAATCCAGGGCCATTGTTGTCTTTGTCTTGTCACAAAATAAGTTCAAAATAATCATGCAGAAAAAGGAGTGGAACAGAAACATTCTGAGGTCTGATTCTCCAGTCATTCCATCCTGTTACACCAACACATTTGTGGCCAGGACAATCGTGAACTAAACTTGTCCTCTCTGACTAGGAGAAAGGTAATGCAAAAGATTTCGATTATGTAGAAATTTCTTTCTAGTGAAAATACAATTAAAAGAGGAAGAGCTTTTAGGGGGCAGGTGCTAATCCTGG
Organism: Pomatostomus ruficeps; assembly: GCA_013400735.1. Taxonomy (NCBI): domain Eukaryota; kingdom Metazoa; phylum Chordata; class Aves; order Passeriformes; family Timaliidae; genus Pomatostomus; species Pomatostomus ruficeps. The sequence continues at coordinate 1,215,118 of VYZT01054259.1, forward strand.
AATTTTTGTCTAATTGGCTTTCAGCAACCTATGCGCTCTCTCTTCATGGAGATGATCATACCTGGCATAGTACCATAAAAATAACTGAAGACCAGAACATGATGTATTTATTTCATGTGAAGACTCAGTTGCCCTGATCTGATCCTCATGTAAGAACAGATGTTTGAGTACAACCTGAACTGTGGGGCATCCCACATCAGGTGTTCTGGTGATTCCCAGTCTCAATAGATACGCCCCACGCAGCTGTCCCAGTGCAGGTGCTGGTGGATTTGAGAAGAGTCACACACTCCTGGCTGGGGCCAGTGTCTCACTGTTCTTACTGAGCTTCAGAGCAAGCCCTTTGCCAAATGCAAATCCCAAACAGGATGACCAAATGAACTGTGTTGTATGAACCCAATGTGCTACAGACCCTCCAGGGGCAGAACAGCCGGGAGTTTCGTGTGCTCATGCCTGTTGGTGTCAGTACCTTCGGTCAGGCTTTCAGAGCCATCAGTACAGGTTTGTCTGCTCTCTGTGATGTTCCTGGCAGCCCAACACAGGGAAAGGCCACCTGCGCTGGGTACAGTCCTGAGGAGCAGATCTCAGCTCTGCCTCCTCCCTGATACTTCCCACTGAGAAAGTTGGAGCTCCTTGTGGGGCTGCCCATGACAGCAGGCTGTGCTTTTCAATTCTAGCCCAAAATCAATAGGAAAGGAAGTCCTAGGCAATGAAAAAATTAAGTCTTTTGTAATATACAGCAGTATGATGATGATTATTATGGACTCTGTACTAGACGCATGTGAAATGAAGTTGTTGATGTTAAACACAAAAATATCTGAGATAATTTTACGTCCATTCAAAACAAATGGGGGTGGGGGGGAACAAAAAAGGGAAAAAACAAGGGTTCGGTGTTTGTTTAATAGAAAAAGACAGCATCTGTAGGGAGAAAACTATAATTCTAGGGGATTTTAAGACTATTAAAAAGAATAAAGAATAAAAATAGAGCTGGAAAAAGCAATAAAATCTATAAACATTAATTTATGGCCAGTTTTTTTGAAGTATATGACTTTTTTTTTCCACACATCCACTAACAGGGTTCTAAATATGAGTGAGAATAGAAAATTGCTTTTTCCGTCTCTTAGATCTATAGCTTCTACACTTGAATAAAACCCTTAACCATGAGGCAGATACTTATTTCTTTTGTTTATGCTCAGCCTGAGGATTTTTTCAGCTGAAATCAATAATTAAAATGTTTGTTAGCAATGGTAAGTGTTATAAATGAAACTTCGTTAAACATGGACTATATATATATATATACACATATGTCTTGGATAACTGAGATATTTATGGTCAAATTTTTTAGCCAAGTAATAGAATTTGGGAGGAGAGTCAATGTATAACCTCATATGTGTTCAGTATATGCTGTATTCACTGAGGAGATTCAAACAATTCAGTACCTTTCATTTTCTTTACATAATAGAAAGCAGTAATTTGTTCTCAAGAAAAACAGATTCACATAGGATTTATTTCAAGTGTTACAGAAAGCATGGGGTTTAATGTAAAAGTTTGTAAAAGATCAGAGAAGAAATGATTGCAGGAAGGAGAACTCCCGATGCAACGGGAATTTTGAATATCCACCTCTGATTAGTAAAAAGTACCGGTAATACCTACCTAGGATTACCTGTGTAATTTTAGATATGCATAGGGAGCAAGATTTGGGTGTATATTTGAAAAGGGACAATGAGAGTTTGAGTCCATGTTTTGGATAGAAGAGGGCTCATGTGCCCCTACCCAGTCCTCTGCCACAGAGGGGCAAAGGTTCAATAGAGCCACACCTCTGTTCCCACTCTTCCCCTGGCACTCTGGCCAGGAACAGTTCTATTGCTAAGGGATGAAAAGATGGCATTTAATTGTCAGGCTCTTGGGATTGCAACACTGAATACAGTGAAGTTGGTCTAAAGCTTTTAGAAGCTGGAATACCTGGTTTTTTAGACATCCATAGAAATATTGATCTGATGCGATTTGGTTTCTCAGCTTTCCCTGAACAATTCCATTAACAATTCCATGATATCAAGTACTTTTTCCCGATAAAACAAAAACCAGTTTCCTCATTTTGCTTTCTTTGAGTGTGTCTAGCTCTGAAGTGTAGCTGCACATCCAGCTGGCGAGGTGCTGGCCTGGGGTGCCACTGCTCCAGCAGCCTGCTGCTCTCCTTTGTGTCCAGCAGCAGCCTCTTAGTGAGAGTCAGTCAAGCTCTGCTGGGTTCTTCCTCCCAGCCACAGAACCTAATTCATGAAGCAAAATAGTTCAAAATGCTGCGTTGCCCCCTTGCCCTTCTCCTTACACCAGTTGTTCTAGCTTGGGGTACTTCATCCTCACATGCATCTCTATTTTCACTCCATAGCTTTCCAAGTAAAATGCCTTAGTTTAATGAACATGTGAAATGCTCTTCTTCTCTGAATATCTCCTTAAGGAAATGTCTGCTATGATACCATGAGAAGTCACACCAGGGTCAGCAGGGGTTCTGTGATAGCCAAAGTCAAAGATGGAGATTTTTGTTAAAAGCTTTCAGATTATTTTAGAATCATTAAACTGTGAAATAGCTGTTTTGTTAGATTACAATTTTTTCTACCTATAATGTTTATTCCTCTTCATCATTCCTTGTATTTGCTCCTCATAGCTATTTATTGCATCTTGCTTCCAATGAAAGTGCAAACTCCAAATAAGCCTCAAATCTTCTTGCTCACTGACCTAGCACAGCGATGCCACCACCACATCCCCATCACTGCAAACAGTAATCAGCTGTCCCAAAGCAGGCATAGCTAAGCAATGCCCTTCTCAGTGTGAACACTCACCAGGCACAGGAGTGGTTTGTGCTGTTGTCAAACATATTCCTTAAGAATCATATTCTGTGGACTGGACTTTAATATGCATTTCTTACTATAAAGCAATTAACCTGTAAGCCAAATTAATGCATCCACGTTTTAAAAGGGAACTATTTATTTGAGTTTAAAAGCTCTGTTTTGTGTTTCCAAGAGTGGAGAAAATTGAGTCTAATAGGAAAGCCATTATCATATATCTGGTATAATAAACACTAGCAACAAATTTCTAAAGGCTGTCCAGAACTAGCAGCTATGTACTCTCCATTTTGTTCTCATTTATGGCACTGATAGTACAAACAAAATCCATGCAGTTCTTTGAGTTTGCTTCCTCTGAGTTGTGTCCAGAGCTGGGCCTTTTGTTAGTACTGATACTAACCTGACCTTACTAACCAAAGTTTCTGACTGACAAGGGGCTCTTCCAGGTTTTGCAAAGGACTGAGGAACTGGAAGTCCACTGTACTTCTGCAGTCCAAGGCACTCTGTAGTTGTCGAAAAACAAGGTTATTATTTTTACCTGTTTTTTCACTTGATTGCTAAAGCATTTATCCAGAACAAAGATAAAATATTCATACTGTATGGGGGCTGTGAGATGAGTGTGATTTGAAATGCTTATCCCCTCTTTTTTATGTCAGCTATGTCAGGGTTAATGCAGCAAAGGGAAGTGCAGAGCTGGTAGACTCAGTTGTATTTCCAGAATGCTAGATACATTGCATGCAGCCTGGCATACAAGCGAAAACATGGCAAAAACAAACAAAAGCAAAACTCTAACAATAATTAATAATTCTCAGCTAAAGGGAAAAAGCATGTCTGGTGAAACCACAAAATAGGAAGGATACTGAGCTCCTGCTCTGCCAGATGGAGAGAAGATGGGTTTTGAATATACCATGGCTTTCCCCACTTGGCTTGGAAAGTGCAATTCTGTGTGCAAAAGAGCCAGCTTGCCTGTGCCTTTCCGTGCCAGACCCTGCTCAAAAAGGAAAACATTTATTAAATGAGAAATAGAACATAGGACCTCAAAAACATGGCCAAATATATGTTAGTCTAAGTATATAGTAAGTATGACAAGAACCCATTAGGGTAAAGAAGATCCTTGTTTTTTTCTGGACTCCGTACAAACCGTGGACAAAGGAAGGTTAATCCCTAACCTGGATACCTAGTTTTGAGATACTGTGGTAGGAAGTAGCTCCTTCCAGCCTGATTTCATCTAGGTTAGCCCATGGGGACCTCTGTGCCCATAGAACTGGACTATTTCTCATCCAGCAAAACTCAGTAAAGGGGGAGGTATTCCATACAGGGCGCTGGTCAGGGCTGGGACTTCTCATTACTACAGTAATACAAATAATCCATTATATCAAGAGTCTTTGAAAGAAAAATGTTTGACTGTATGGAGCAAGTAATGGTGTTTGATGTACCTCCAAGGGGGCAGTCAGTGGGTGAGCCTTGCAAAGCTCAGCTGCTTCTCTCAGCAAGTTTCCACCTTGTAAACAGTGCCTTTGTTTTCTGTCTATGTGGGCTCTGATGCCTTCAGTTTCCCTTTGATGTATGAATGAATCCAGTGCTTCACAACAAAACTCAAATTGGACCTGGAAAAGCACAGAGGGAGAGAAGAAAGAAGGGAAAAGGAAAAGGTAGTTTTAAATATCCACACCACAAAAGCTGGTGAAATGATCTCTGTTCAGACAGGATGATTGTGTATTTGCTCTTTGTGGCCATTTGGGGCAGTTGAAGCTTGTGGGTGTACTTGAGGTTGGATGAGTGGTTTTTTTGTTTACTAGCACCTATGTGTGTGTGAGCAGTGACAACATAAACCAGTAAAAATTATGACCAGTGACTCGCTGACCAGAAATGGTCTTATTTGTACTGTCTGAAGCATGGAGCTGTGGAGACAGAGCATGAATGATAACAGGGAACTGTCTGTAAGAGTTCAGAGGCAGAATTTGTCTATGCAAAGCATCTGTCCAGCCACTCAATGCAGCAGCTAATTCAGGTGATTACAGTAACCTATCTCGGACAAACTGCAAGAAGAGAAATGGGCCCAAGACCAGGCTGCTGTGGCCTGTGTATGGCAGGAGCAACCTGTACTCTCCTGATGCTTCTTTCCTTGCACCTGTCCGTCCCCTGGCTCTTGATCTCTAAGGATCTTTTAGCTGCCTCGTTATCCCATAAGGAATTGGAAAAGAGGGGATATTCCCTGTCTTTCCATTCCATGTCTGTGTAAGGGAGGTGGGGCTTTTCCCCGGGCTCAGTCTGGCAATGCTTCCCAGGACAGTGTGCAGGACAAGCTGCCCTTCTCCTTTAGGTCTCAGGATTGTGAAACAGAGCCCAGCTGTACTGGCCCTCAGTTTGTCTAACAAAGTTGTGTACTATAAATGGATTGGCCAGTTGTGACTGGAACCACAATCCTCAGAGAACCTTTCAGCAAATCTGGTTTGAGTTTCAAGTTGCAGTGAAATATGAAACTAGATGGGTTTCATGGGGTTTCAGGTTTTGTTGAAAACGTTTCAACCAGCTCTAGTCAGTAGCTGTTGCTTTTTCAGTTTCCTCCCTCTAACGTGTCTTTGGTATTTCTGGTTGAATATGCCTCAGATTAAGTGCTAACAGGAAAAGGGTTGGAAATACAGCCCCTAAATGTGACTCAACTCACAGGGAACTCAGAAAGGGTGCAGAGAATGTCCTTTCCTTATTAAATTCCTCTTTTGGTCCCCCTTCTTGTGGAACCTTACCAAAATTTCATTCTTGTGTGGAGCTTTTTGGACTGTTTAGCTAGCTGTGATAATAGCACTATAGATCACCTCCTAACTGGCTGGGGCAAGTGGAAAAGGAGCCCTGCAGACTGAGTTTGGCAAGTGGACAGGAGACCTGGAGAAGCAGTCAGATTCCCAGCTGGCTCGGGGCGCTCGCAGCCGGGAAAGCAGTCTGCGTGCTGCCTGCCGCGGAGCCGGGAGCGGGAGGTGCTCGCCTTCCCAGCTGGCAAGGGGAGCGCGCGGCCCGCAGAAGGGGGCTGCTTTCCGTTTGGCTGCCCAGGTTGAGCGAGAGGCCAAGAAATGAGGTTCAGTTCCCATTAGCCTGTCTGGTTCTTGATTTGCTTCCTTTAGTTAAAAGAGGCAGAGAATACTGATGATGTTTTGCCAGGCACAGGATTGAAGCTGAGTGGCATGGAAGAATAGAGACTCAAATAAGCACAGCTCGCTGTCTCCACTTGCTTTTGTCAGTTCGTGTAACAACCTTGCTGCCAGCAACCTTCCTTGCAAAGGAGAGGAAAAACCCAGGGTCACTGGGAGGTGATTGTGCAGTTCTACGTTTGGTGCTTAAGGTTGTTTTAAATTATTACAGAACCATTTAAATTGGTAGAAATACATTGTTAGCCTAAGCAGTGTATTGATGTTTTAAATATTTAGGAAAAGATTACTATTTAGTGGTTCCTTCCCAGGTGTATTGGAAAATACATTTAAAAGTTCATCTGTTAAAAGGTTATTTAAATACATCACAGTTATTTTATGTGCAGGTAATTGAAGTTTCATCTCCTCTGAAGGCATATTTGTAGAATATGAATTCTTTTTAACACACAGTAATTAGGAGAACAACAAGAGGTCTTCTGTTAATATGTGGCTAACGCCATTGTAAAACCTGATTTTTCATTTTTTCCCCTCATTGCCTTTAGTTATTCCTTTGGAATTTGTGATCTGTTTTTAAAAATCGTTCCTGATTTCTGTGCCAGTCTTCACTGGAGTTTGTAATAACATACTGTAATTTAGGCAGCTCTGAGAAGTCCCATGTGTAAAGTTATCTGTGTAGCGCTTGCATGATCAGAATCCAAGACAGCCCCATTTTCACCAAGTGCAAGATATTAACATTTTAAACTGACTTCAGATCCGTGATTCAGTAAAAGCCAGCGGAACCTGGACTTCAGGGCTCCCTGCACTGCAGGCAGTAGCACATCTGCTGCATCACTTGTACCACGGTGCTAATAGCCAAGACTCTGGCAGCACATACTTCAGCCGAGAAGCACCCAAAGCCTTTGGAAGGTACGAGCAGCCTGGAATGAAGTTTGTGCTGATGCAATTCCCTCTTGGTATCTGAATTGGCCAGTGAGTCTCACCCAGGATATTCACAGGTGCCATTGTGCATTTACATCTGGTCCCAGTGTAGAGACACCATGAGATGCTTTAGAGTTTTGCTATTGGTTTTTTGCAGATAACACCCATCCATGTACATAGCCAGTGCTCTTTTTGTATTTGAACGCCCTTTATAGTCAGAGTACTGTGAAACCAGTCTCCCAGCCTCATCACACCACAGCCAAATCCAGGGCCATGAGTGAACTCGATGAAGCAGTGACGTAGTGGGGCACTCCTGGTCCATCACCAAGTCTGTCTAGGGAAATGTGTGTAGCTGAGGATGTCTCCAGGGTGCAACACAGAATTCCAGGAAGTTGAAATCCAAGCTGTTTCAAGTACTGCTAGCAATATGACCAGCTTTCTCTGGCAGTCCCTCTGGACTCGTTATTCCATGTTATTCCAGGCGTGTGGGTCCTGAGTTGGCTACTGGGCCCTCATTCTGGGGGATGAGTCACCAGCGAGAAGCTGTGAGACTGTTCATCAAACCCCAGTGTCTTGAAGCAAAGCTGCTCAACCAGGTAGCACCTTCTGAGCCATGGAGGGGGGCTGCAGAGAGCCTCCGAACACAGTGCTCTATGTGAGTAAGCAGAAACAACAGACAGGCAGTGTTCTCACTACTAAGTTACGTGTAGAAGGGCAAGTATTGAGGGTAAACTACAGTCCAGAACAGGCACTCTCAAGCCTTCACTGAACCTCATCAGTTTGATTTTATTACAACACACAACATCCATGAGGGGTATGAGCAACCTGCCCTTTGAAAGCACTTGAAAACCTTTCTTCAGGAAGCCAGCTCCAATGACATTTGAGGAGAGAAGAATGCAACACCCTGTGTTCTCTCACTGGGAACCAGTGTCCTTGCAACAGAAACACGGCACAAGAAATTCCAGGGGATTTAATTCCAGGTTCACACTTTGCACCCCCGGCTGGACTCCCCCATTCCCTTGGGGGAAGTGGGTTTGTAAAGCTCAGCACATATTCGTTATACAGCTCACTCGCATAAGGAAACATAGATTTGCCTGCCTTTGCTGTTGCAAAGTTCTGCTTTTTCCATAATCAGTTTTAATCATAGTACTTATAAGTTGTTTCATTTTACTTTTTCTTAATAACAGTTGATTGCCACATTATATAGGCAATAACCTATAAACTGGAATTGCTTTACACTCATAAAGGCTTAAAATAGCAAGTCTAATTTGTTTATTAAAAAGTGATAAAAAAAGACAATGCCCCATGCTGAGACTTTGTACACCACCTTTCATTCTGTAGTACGTCTTTATAGCTGTGTTATAAACCCCTCATAAATGGGTTTTGTAGTAAAAGTGCTGACACAACTTTAACTATAGAATCTTGAACAGCAGCAATGTAATAAAAGATCAAACTGTAATGCTAGATTATCTAGAAAGAATCATTATATGCAAAACAGTGCAAAAGGTTTGCAGGAGTAATGGATCCTAATACAAAGATACTAAATATTGACAAAAGAAATAATCTGACAAAGTTTTAAACCAGCCTTTGGAACATTTATCATTTGAATTTTGGGGCTGTTGATTTGCATTGGTTGGGTCCTTCAGAGAACTGCAGAAGCTCAGCTCATTCTGGTGGGTTTGTGTTGCCCCCTTTTAGGCATGAACAGCTGACTGAGCATGAAGGACACTCAGTTTGCACTGCAGAAGGAATCAGTAAACTGATGACCTGAGAGAAATGTGCTTCTCTGAGGGGTCTTTAGTGAGACAAATCAGGTGTAAGACATTCCTGCAGCAATACAAGCTGGCTGCTGTCTGTCCATGTTCTCGACAGCAGATAAAACAGCACCCGAGTCAATAGCAGTTGTTTGTGTTTTAAGAGAATCCTTCTGGGGTAGCATATGCCAAACAAATTTTTACTATTGCCTCTTATTTGTCAGATTAAAGGTCTGTGAATTAGTGGGATTTGTGAGGAAAATTATGACTTTAGCCAAAGGAAGATATCTAGCAATTGTGTGTTGTAATGGAAATGGCTGGGGGGCACTTGTGGACACGTTCAGACTACGTCAAGCCGCTTTGCTGTTGTTCAGCTTGGATGTACCTGTAACACAGTTTACCTCATGCAACTGAAAATCAATTTGTTCTCTTCAATTCTAAGCTACCTCTCAAATTAAGCCCTATAAAACATTTTGAACAGAACAAAGAAAGCTGACTGAAATAATACTTCATCTTCTGAAATAAGGGTTTGTCAAAGCCAGTCGCTTTACACGTGGCCAAGGAGAACACTGCTCATTTGAAAGGCTATTGAGACTCTGAGAGCTCATAAGTTCAAGTCCATCTGCTGCAGACTTCATGCACTACTAGCTATTACAGTAGCTTGACAATAATCTCAGCATCATCTTTTATTCCAGTCACAAAGGGCTGTCAGAAACCAAAGAGTAAGAATTACTATAAACAGCAATGATTCAGTCTCAATGGCAATGGCTCTCTATATTCCAGCAATGTAATCTACTGCTCTACCCTTAAATTGGATATAGCATATGAAGTCCATCAGCCATGCAGAAAGTGAAAATGTATATTGTCAAGGCCTTTGCTGTCTGCGAAACTGCTGATGAAGAGTCACAAAAGGAGTTTTAAATGCCCTAGAAGAAATTCCAAGTAACATTAAAGTCACAAATAGCAAATTTGACAACTCCCTCTGGACTAAGAAACCGCCTTCAAAAGTTTTATATTAGCTTCATGCATCATTGTTATAATTTATTAATGTACAGTTTTTAGTTTTTCAGAGTGCATGGCTGGGGAATGGTAACTGTAACTTCTTTTTCATGATAAACAGCTGTAGAAAGATTTGCCAATATTCCCTCCTCTTATAATTCAAAAATGCATGCATTGCTTTTTGTATTTCTGCTTCCCCAAAAGCATAATAAGATACTATATTTATGATTTAATCGATGAAACCTGTTCTCTGTGGGTATTACTACATTGTTTAGTTTGCTAATGTGCATATTTGCACCTAATCTATTAAAAATCAGATATCATGGCTGCATTAGGGCATACACTGTGTGAAAGCCATCTTTAAGGCTTTGGCTTTTTCAGTATTCAGTAATTCTCTAGCAATTCCTATTCATCTTTGATTACAATCTCAGGAGCCTGGAAGAAAGAAACAAAATTGATAGGCAGTAAAAATACAGAATTTTGAAAAGGTCACCTGCTAGCAGGATTAAAACTTTGAATCCACCTGCTCATTATAAAGAATGTACCAAACATGAAATGGCATAACTTGAATCTGTTCTTCCAGCAGTGATTGGTTTATGTGACTACCAAATGCCATTTACCCCTCTGATGGCAGTCTGTGTGCAGGGAAATTTCTGCCCTGGCTGGGTATTGATTATGCCAACAGCTGATGCCTGTTCTGTACTAAGGAAGGACATTTTACATTGTCCAGCCCCTGCAGCTGCTGAAATTCTTAGTGCAGGTCTGTTCCTGCCCCCTCCAAGTGCAGTGCCTGTCCTGCTGCTTTGCATCCGAGTTTCTCCATGACCCATTCGACTCTTATTTCCAGAGCCTGTAGGTGTATGGTCTGTCCGTAATCTTTTCTTAATCTCTGTGTATCACAACAACCAAAAGACCATGGCGTTCTTTCTATGAAATATGTTTGAATTCTGGGATCCTTCATTTAACCATATAACAAAACTCAGCTCTGGTGATATTTCCATATTCCTTCAAAAGGAAAGTGTTCAGTTAGAGGCCTGACTGAAGTACTTTAGAAGTTAATTAAATGTAATGATCTTCTTAGTATTTATTATAGTAAAATTTTTCATTTGACCTTAAGCAACTCTCGGGGTACATTCAGGTAAATGGTAAGGGGAAAATACACAATTTTCTGTTAAATTCCACCCAAAGTATTGCAAAGGCAAGACAGTGCATGTGCCAGATTATTTCTTCTAAACTCAATAACAAATTCTTGATTTTATTTCATCGTTTGTGGACTAGTTATTATGAACAATCTGGTTTTTGGTAATAGTTACTTGACATCCTTATCTCTGTTGCTGAAATAGAATGCTGTAACTGGCAACAGTTGATCCATGGTACAGTGTGATTTAGCTACTGATACAGAAATGTAACACTTTTCTGCTTCCTTGCATCACTGCGCATAACACTTTCTGCTTCCTCCTGTGCCTCCCTCAAGGATGGATTCTTGTACTCCTGCAACCCCTTACTCATGTAAGGAAGTTCAGGAGGTAGCCCTGAGGATTCTGCGTTACAAACCCTGGTTTTTGACTGCAAGCTCCCATTGCCCTTAAAGATGGAGTGAAATTTATCTGTTTCACAGAAAGGTTAGAGAGGAAGGCTGCAAAAGATAATTGAAGGAGAAATGGAGTCACTGCCAAGGAAATATATAGTGGGAATGTGTGTGAAATATAAAGATAGTGACAAATATTTTTCTTTATTTAAATACCTTTCATTTCATGATACCATTACAAAAAAAAAAAGGAAGGTGGAGCGACCCCCACTTTTGGGCTTTGACACTAAGCCATTGTTCTGTAAATCAGTTATCTAATATTCCTGTTCCAACACAATTTATTTAAGTAATTTAAAAAATGACTAGTGCTCTGAAGTCCTTTGGTTCACTCTGTGTTTTGCTTTGCCCTCCCATTGAAATCACTTTTGCTCCTTACTTGTTATGAATTTTCTCCTCATCTGCAGTGTTCTCTGCCTTCTTGCTGCTGTTCTCGTTGTTTGTCCTGGTCTCTGTGGTGGCTCCTGCTCCTCAGTGGGGCTGCCTGTGCCGTGCCTCAGGTGTCAGAGCTGCTCTGTTCTGGCAGTGCGAGGGTGCGGATGGACAGTGAGCTCCTTGGGAGGGCTGGGATGAACTGTATGCACTCACAGGCAGATCTGGGTGCCTTTTGATCCCAGCTTACCTGGTGTACAGCCTCACAGGGCTTTTTGGAAAGCAGAGTGAAGATTTACATACCATGTGCAGCACTCTCAAAATAATGACAGTTCTAGGGGACATGAGCTTTCTCAGAGAATTCCTTCTTCCATTCAGCTTCTCAGTCCTGCCTGCCTGAAGTCCAGCTCATATGGTATGAAGATGTCTGTCTGGGCAGAGTTGCACACAGCTGGAAATTGATTCATTTTTTCTCACCTACTTTCCAGAAGTTTCAAGCTGATACAGAATAACCCGGGGAGAATCCTGGGCCAGGTGAGGGCTTTGAAGGTCAAGAAACAGATGCTCAGGAAGAACCCTCATTAAATACAAACGGAGCAAAACTTTTCAATGAATTAAATTAAAAGCCCATATAAACATCAGGGACAAATTAATGGTGCAAGAAACACAATAACTGCCTCTTTGACACACCATTCACAGCACTACAGCCAACATCCTGTTCAATGAACCCAGTGTTCAGCAGGAAACCTTAGAATAGCCCTGCTCTTAGCTTTCCACGCTAAGAATTTGGTTTGGTGTGGGCAGCTGAATCCATACGCATATTTAGGCCCTTTTTTAAGCTTTGTATCAACCCTAGAGACAAGATAGAAGCTGACCATGGCACTGGGAGGAGGTTTGCAGAGTGACTCACTGTTTAATTTGGTAGCATATCATCTTCCCCCACACCTGCACTAGGGTGCCATTGTAAGCAGCTGAAATGACTGCTTGAATAAGCAGGATAATGTCAGATTTCCCAGGCTAATTCATTGAAATCTGCAGTGCAGTCTTGATTCTGGGGCACGAATCATGCAAGAGAAAATACGATCTCTATTACCTAAATGATTTTTCTATGGATTGTGATCCAGAAGAGAGCAGCACCCGGTTACCCAGCCATAGGCCTTCTGTGGTTGCATCTCATGGTCTCACCACCATTTAGGCAAAAAGCTGCAAGCCGGTAAGCGTGGTTTCAAAAGCTGTGTGATTTTAGAGCACATTGTTCATTCCTGTGGTTTCATTCTAGGTGAGTGCACATGAACAATTACAATTCTTTCTGTAGATAATTGGCTTTAATGGTATTCTTAGTAGTAATTATGAAGCAGCACTTTGACTGCTCGTACAATGGCTGTAGGTGCAGTAGTGTCAAGAATCCCCTGATCTGGCTGCAAAGCAATTCTTTCAAGATAAGCTTTAATGCTCACCATGCCTGTACATCATTTTCCCATCTTCTGCCTTGTGAAAGAAAAGTCAGAACTATTTGTTTATCTTAAATGAATGTAGTTCTCATGTTGGTTTACAGTGTACAGTACTCTGACTGTAACTGCTTTACTACATTTCAAATGCCTGTTTTGGTAGGTGTGAACCACGGAAAACACTGGCAGCTCATTAGAACTGGGCCCATAAATGATGCTTTGGGTTTACCAGGCCTTTGCAGGAGAAGATACAAATAATACAAAGTGAAAACCCTTTATACTTCTTTCTTGTCTTACCCTGAATAATGCTCAAACTAATATCCCTTCTTATTATTTCCAGTTGTTTTACACAAAGGCTGTTATATTTAAGGCCAGAATATGTGCAGCATATGTTAAGCTATTTATAGATTTACAATTACCTCATCAGACAGAATCAGGCAGATGGTAAACATTACTACCAGGCATAAGTACATTTAGAATCAGACATTTAAATAAATTCAGATCTGTCTCAAGCTTATTTAAAGGGTTTTATCTCTTAAGCCATTTGAGGTGTCTGGTTTTGCTGAGTATATTTGTATCACATTCAGATATCAGGCTGTATGACAAACAGCCTATAGATAGCCGTAGCAATCAGATTACATTAATTCTTGTTTTTTGAATCTGACATGGGCAATTGAACTAGTAAGCCAAATTAATTTGAAAATAAAGAGAATAAAACTTTTAGATTGAAAATGATAATGGCTGACTTCTTTTATGGTGTTGAAAGAATATACATGCTTCAGGGAACATCAATTGGTCTCTCTCTAAAGCTGAAAGACGGCATATAGAGATTAAAAAACTGACAGAGATACATGCCAGAAGGCCAAATTATAATCTTTCAACTTCAAAACCCCAGGCTATAGCTGCTTTTCTCATGAATCTTGAAGAAGAACAAAAATAAGAGTTCAAACTAGATCTGAGAATTGAGTGAGCATTTTAGTTGAATGTGATTAAAGTTCCTCCAGACTGCTTAAAAACATTTGCATTCTTCAAAATTGTTATTTTTTAGAATATATGTACAGTTAAATGATGCTGACAGATGAAACCGGGAAAAGTCAGAAAAGCAGATTTTGTCATTTGAATTGAGCTACCTGGGTTTGGGCTTTCTTTTTTTATCTGTCAGGACTCGTTTTCTGTGTTTCTTCAGAATTCCTCATCTGATGCACTGTGATGCAAATCTGTTAACCTGCTTTTTCTTTGGATGGCAGGGAAAGAATGCAGTGATCCAAATTCTACCCTTTATTATTACAGTGTTAATCCAGAGCAATGCAGTGAAAGTCAAAGCAATTCCTTCAGAACAGCTGCATTGTGGCTGAAAACAGAATTTGGCCTGAGGTCTCTTCAAGACACAGTCTGGGCCAGGGGCCCAAAAATACAATACAAACCTGAGGAAATAGAAAATTATGTATCCAGAAATGTGCTCTCTTAAGGTAGATAGCATCCCTCAGATGCTGGCTGCAGGAAGGGGATGTGTGACTTCGCGTCAGCTCTGTGGTAACATCCTGGTCCGTGCAGCAGCCCGAATGAGAGCAGGAGTACAGTTCTGGCCAGCGAGGAATTGCTGGTGCCCTGGGCCACACTGTCACAGGCTGCAGGGAAGGAGCCCTTCCAGCAGGGACAAGCTCCCAAAGCTTGTCCCAGGTGCCTGTACCAGCCCCAGCCCTGGCAGACCCGGTGAGCTGCTGACAGCTACTGGCATTTTCTGAACGATCAGCTGGGTTAATTTACAAAGTGCCCTGAACCAGTGCCCCTGGGCACCCAGCGACAGAGCAGGGCCACGGCAGCTTGCACAGAGCCCACAGTGCTCCTCTGTGCTGCCAGTGCTGGGAGCAGGGAGGAAGGTGAGCACAACCTCCACCTCCATGAGAGAGTTCATGCAGTTAATTCGGCTGTGTCTGTCTGTGCTATCACACACAGCCCTCTTCACCAGCCTTAGGTAAGAATTTCTTGCTGGTAGCTGATCTGTAAAATGAATATCCACTAGGACGTGCCCACAGGCTGGAGCTATACCTCACTGATCAGTCAAATCATCCAGCCTTTTGAGATACCCTCTGGATTTTTTCAGTTCTCAACTTCACCGTTAAGTTCAGGATGCACTCCACTCTCTACTTGAAGGGTAATTGTTTGTACATATCTATCTTTTCTTCAAGTATTTTCTCAGGCTCTAGTTACTCTTTGAAAGGTCTCATCAGAATTATAAGGCGCAGAGTAGTTTTGCACAACCAGAAGGAAAGAAACAGTGATATATTTGCAAGCATTTTTAAGATGACTGTGGTAATTTGCCATGCCAATTGCCACATGACTGCTGGGGTGTTGGATGGTTTTTTCCCTCCAGTTTGCCCTGTAACTGTATTCCAGAACCTAAGCTTTTTCTGTAAGTCTAAACCTTCAGCTTTTTCAATGGAAAAAAAAAGTCTTTGAAACACTGAATTTATCTAAGTGTGTAAGAGGATCGTGAGCATTGCTGTGATAGCACAAGGGTTGGTTTGAGAAGGGTCATGAGGAAGACAAGCATGAGCGGGGACACTGCTCTGTGACAGCAGGCTCTGCACCTCGCTGTGGATGCCTGCAGAACATTCTCATTCTCGTTATCACAGAGAGCCACAGAACAGCTCACATTGGAGGGGACCTTGAGAGACCATCTGGTCCAATCTTTTGTGGCAAAGGGAACCTAAATAAGATTTTCTAGCACCCTGTCCAATCGTGTCTTGAAAACCTCCAGTGAAAGGAGCTCTACCAGTCCTGGGGAGGTTGCTTCCATGAATGGTTGCTCTCACTGTAAAAAATTTATTTCTTATATCAAGATTAAATAGCTTTGTGTTATATATTGATAGAGACTGCACGGGACACGCATTCATCCTAGACGGCCTGTGGATATTCAACAGCTGATGCATATTACCATCCCTCTTCCTGCATATTATGAGATAACTCACAAGATATCTTTATTTGGTCCATGAGTGTGTTAAATCCTAGACAGAATTGAGTCTGAATACAAATAATCTTCATACTGCAGCAAGTGATAAATATGAATTGTTTGCTCAGCACTGTCATATCTATCAAACTCTATTGTTAAAAATACAAAGTAGAGTTAGTATGAAACTCACTAATGCCTTTAAATGTTATACTTGATTTCATTAAATATATTTGCAGGTCTGTCTTTGGATATATAGAATTGTCTGGGGCCTTTAGACCTTTTTATTTCATATAGCATTAACATGCTAACCCTAATCTCTCCTGCCAAAGATGAAGAATGAACATTCTTTTGGAGAAACTGGCTGCCTGTGGTTTGGATGGTGCACTGTTCACTGTGTACAAAGACCTGTAGATGTGGCACTTGGGGACACGGTTTAGTGGTGGATTTGGCAATGCTGGGTTTACAGTTGAACTCTTACAGCTTGAAGTTCTTTTCCAACCTGAAGAATTCCGTGATTCCTTAACTCTATTATCATAGGTGTCTCAATCCTCATTTCTTGTTGTTTGAAATTCATTCTGGTCTTGTATTGCTGTACTTTGAAACTTTCCCTTCATCTTCCCTTGCCTTTTTAAAAACTAAAACTATTTCAGGAGGGGAAAACAAAATAATGACACTTGCAGATAAAAGAAGCTTACCTCCAAAATCTCCCTGATAGTACAGATAAATCATGGTGACATAGAAAGCATAGTATAGTGTTGCTAATTATAAATGGATTAATACTGCATGTAGTCAAACCCTAAACATTTGGGTTTGTGATCACACGGCAGGTTGTTACTATGGAATCAATACTATCACTGTACTGATATGCAGAAAGCATAATTTAGAGAGTCATGTTTTGTCATGGTCAATTTATTTCTGATAAGGATGCTGCTTTTTCTTTGCTGCTAAGGAAGATCTTGCTAAATAACCCAACCATCATTTCTTTCCTCATGCAAATATAATAAGATTTCATTTAGAAAAAGCTGGTCAGTATTATGCAGTCTTGCTTTAGTAAGTTGTCAAAATAATTGCTAAATATAAGTTAATCATTTTGGTTCTTGATGTGTTTAGCCTGTTTCTCATTAGTTGTTCTAATTTGTTTTTATGTCGTTAAGAGCAGGCTACTTTGATCTGAGATTGCTCTATTTTATTCAGTATCTTTAACTTCTAATGAGTGTAATTTTAGTGATAAAAATGGTTCCTAGCAGAAGTGTTGTTTCAAAGTCTTTATAAGGAATTTACTGTTTGTGAAGAGAGCTAATCTTAGGAGCATTATGAATCTGGAAGAGAAAGGGTGGAAGTTACTTGAGTTATCTGTAAACCAGCAAGGGTTCTTTTTTCTGAGCTTTTGAATTAAAAACTCTGAAGAGAAAGGAAACTTTCTGCTTATAGATCCAGAAGTTTTTCAAGGAATGCAAAAAAACTATGTATGGAGAAATTGAAGGAAACATTTGTGTTTTATCAAGTAATTATAAGTACTTCAAGTAGTGTAGTCTCTGGACTGCATTCAATGCAATATAGTTTTGAAATGTCCAAAACCAATAACTGTTTTCAAAGGAGTTCAGCTCACTTCTAGGTCCTTAAGTGAGTGGAAAGTTTGGAAATCTGGCCAGTGGTGTCACACTGAGAACTTGAAGTGGTTAAATGCTTTGAAAGTCTGTCCTTAATCTTGTGCCAAATGGGAGGTGAGCTCTTTTGATAATTTGGCCCAGAGTTTTGTAGTTAAAAGTTTGGTTGCAACTCCATTTGGAAGAGTGGTCTTTAATGAATTTTCTAACCTTGATTCCTAACTTTTCTCTATTACCAAATGCAATGGTAGAAACAGGAAGCCTTCTCTAATGCTAGGATTCATAACTAGGTCTGTTTAAAAAAGATCTGGGGTTTCTTTCAGGTTTTTTTACAAGATACACAGTGGAAATGAACTTTTCTAGTGAGGGTAGCAGTAAGAAGCTGCGGAATCTTTTTCAAACAGTGAACATTACTTTCTAAAACTCAAGGAAAACTATTTTTTGGACTTTTTTTTTTCCACAATTATGCAGGCTCTATGCAGAGCATAAAGCATAAATCAGGAGAAGAGTTTGCATATTTTGTATGTCAGCTGCAGACATGTGCAAGAACAATTTACAGAAATTCTAAGACATGAAGCCAGAAAATATACCTTCTGCCTCCAGCAAAAGTGTTTGATTTTAAATGAAAATTGGTGAGAAGAGATGAAGGAACAAAAGAGCTGTGAGCAATCTCTTTGCACTCTGTCTGCCACAGAATCTAGGGGAAGTCCCTGGAGATACAAAAAGATATGAAATATCTTTTGCGCTATGCACAGCCTTTTGGTTGTTGCTGCTGCAATTCTTGGTGATATCTTCTTGCCAAAAAAGGTCTTGTATGATAAAAGTGACTTACTTGCTCTACTCACCAAGAGTGAGGTTGGCAGAAGACAGCTGGTGCTGTGCCATCGAGGAGCCTCACAGATCTATTACATTGTGTGTGTGTGATACAACATGGGTGTCTCAGCTGTGTGCTGACAAATGTAACATGCATACACATCGGTCTAGAGTAAAAAAAGCCTGTTGCCATTTCATTTTCAGATGTAACAACTCATTGTGCTGGTGCAAACCAAATGTTTTCAGTGATAAGCAGACCTGCCCTAGTTTTCAAGGCTGCATGGGAACTTCAAGATTAACAGCAAGGCTATCTCCTGAATATATTCCTGTTTATCTTGATATCACTGATGATATTGGAGTCATCAAAAGAGGGAACTATTCAGCCTGCCATAAGGAAAAGTATGTGACAGGAACATATCTTGCAAGAGAGAGATTTCACAGCTGAGAAAAGCTGAGCACTGTTCCCAGAGGCAGAGCTCCTTGCACAGGCCTGGAGACTGCAAGGCCACTGCTCCATGTCCCAGTGAGCTGCACATGCAGCAGTAAATTCTGCCCTAGGACGGCTGATTCTGTTAATTGGGATTGGCAGGCACAATGGGGCTATGATCACAGCCACATTAAAGTGATGCATACTGACTGGGCTGGAAAAACACCCACACCAGGACAAGCCCCTAGTGACATTCCTCAGTTTTGAGGGTATCTGAGAGGACACCACTAAATGTATTCCTGTGTTTCCTTCATGATTACTAAATAAGCTAATTAGAAATATTAAATGTAGGCTATTTGATTGCTAGAGATTTAACAGCACCTGCAAATAATTGTATGAATAGAGGCATGTGATAGTTTGCCATGTGTATACAGTAAACAGTAACCAGAAACTTTACAGAAATATGCAATTGCCAAATTTTAAATGGATAAGGAATTAATGGCTTTATTTAAAATGGTCATCAAGGAAAACATAGATTGGTTTTGGGACACAGTTTTTATGTTCTTATTCTGTGAGGAAAGCTGAAATGTCGTGGTGGTTAGAAGAGGTCTCCACATGAGAGGTTTTCCAGAGCATTTTTTATTTAAAACTTGAGCTACTGGGTGACACCCAGATGTATCTGCAGAATTTCTGAAGGTGTGGACATTGCAACACCAAGGTCATGTCTGCATGGTGGTTCAGGAGAGGGGGAGTTGGAAATCTCTGAAGCTAGCCTTGCCTGTGGAAACACTGTCACATAAGGCCCACTCTGAGGCTCGAGCAAAATACAGTTTGACATTTGAAAAATGCACATTCCTCAAACAGAAATCCAAGCTCTCTACTAATGCATCTTGCTTAAAAGAATACAATTCACATAGATGAAAACAATAACATTACAGATAATTTATTTGGACTGTATGGTAAAAACAGCTGATATATCTTGACATTTAGGTAACTATCATCCAACTAGTCAGCTGTGGGTCCCCACACTATGTTACAGGATTTCACCACAGGAAAAAGTAATTTTAGGAATAGATCAGTGCCATTTCAGCATGGTTTCATGACAACTGCAGAAATTTGCAGGTTCTCAATAGGCTCCAATGCCAGCTGGTGTTTGTAGGTCACCACAGCCCTCTGGACCCAGCTCCGCTCTCACAGCCAAGATCCAGGTGTCATTCTGGGCATCAAAGTGCCCAAGGATGGGTCAGGATGGCAAGGCTGGCAGCTGAGGGTGTGGAGTGTACATGGTCTCAGAGGCCGTCTGTCACCAAGCTCTGTGGAATCTGGGATCCTCCAATAGGTCCTCAGCTGAGCCCCAGGACCTACAGTTCACCCAATTCACACACGGAGTATTCTGAGTTGGAGGGGATCCACAAGGATCGCCAAATCCAACTCTTAAGTGAGTGGCCCGTGCAGGGATCAAGCCCACAGCCTTGGCATCGTTGGTGCTCTGTGGAACCAGCTGAGCTAATCGCAGGGTCCAGCACAACCACAAGCAAGGGGGAATCCTGGTTTCTGTAACACAACATGAATGGGCTAATGTTCTTTCAAGGGTTGCAATTGCACCACAGAATTAAATTAGACTGCACTGTGAATTAAGCTCATGCCTAATTTCAAGCACGAGTCATACCGGTGAAGATTTCAGTGTTTTGCAGAACTGGAGTCTTGAAAAAGTTTGGATTCCTGGCAAAGTTTGTGCTGTTTTTCTGTAAAGTTAGCTAGATTCAATGGAGCAAGTGTAACTTACTCCGAGTAAGGGCAGCAGTGCATAGTGCCCAATCACAATGTGATCTTTAAACACCAGAGCGATTATGTCAGGGGCTAAAAATCAAGACATTCCCATCTCTCCCCCTCCCAAAGAAGGTAATTCAAAAGAAGGCAAATAGTTTTGCTTCTGCCTTTCTCCAGGCTATGGCCAAGCATAGAAAATTTTAGCATAAAGGGACTTTTGAAGGTCTTTTAGAATGTGTGAAGTGACAAGGTAGAAAGAAAATGTTGTCTCAGTCATAACTTTCAAGTCTTTATTAAGTTACATCTTTAATTTCTTTTTAATTTCTGTTAACTGTAAAGTGTCAATGTTGGAGTTTTAAATTATAAATAAAATGTTTGGTTTGACATATTTAATAAGATCTCGTATCAACAGCCTGTCTGAATTGTTAATAGTTACCATAGCAACTTCACAATCTTTTTCTCAGTCATTATTTTCAGCCTTTGGTCACATCATTTTAAAAGTTTTGTTTCTGTGATAGCATAGCTTAGTTGCAAATTTATTCATGCCATTCTTTTTTTTTAAAGGGCTACCCATTTCCTGCAGAAGTGTCAGAGTTTCTAGCAGTTGAAAGCAAACTTGCTGTTGCTTTTGCAGCACTACACAGGCAGTGGCTAAAATAATGGTTTGGGACTAAGCAAGAAACAAGCTGAGTCCGTGGTTTATAAACTGGCTGGTGGTTAACTCTGATAACCTTGACAATGTTCCAAGTCTGAACTGTGGGATTATCAGGTTTAGGCTTTAATGTCTGTAGATTCCAATTTTCCATCTATAAATACTTAAAGAAGCATAACTCTTTGTACGTATAACTGTGCTTTTTTCCCCTCTGTGCTCACTGCTTTGTATATTAAACTGGATATTTCAGAGAAAATATCACACACCCACTTCATGTGGTCCTCGCTTCAACCACCCCTCTAGGGTCCCTCTCTAGGTTCTCCATCAATCCAAGATCCAGCTACCCAAGATACAATTTCTTTTTCTCTCCATGACATTTCAAGGCAGTTGGGATAATTTTTGAAACTCAGGAGTAATTGTCACAGGTGATTGAACAAAGGAGATTTTACAGTAGTAAAAAGCCATCTTTGAAATGACTTTGCTAAACTCCATTTGTCTCAGAGTATTTGTTTCATGCCATTTGAAAAACATCCAATTAGAAGGCCTTTAAGGGATATGTCATAGTCAAGATTTCTTTTTCTGAGCTTTGGGGTATTTTTGAAGGGTTGGGGTTGGGTTTTTGTTTAGGTTTTTTTTATATGTAGTAGGTGAAGGTGGTGGTTCTTTTGTTTTGATTTTTTTTTGAGGAATATTGTTGGCAATTAGGCTGCATTGATTGAATAAGGAAGGGTTTAATTATTAATCTGTGAGATTCACAAATTTTTCTTTGGACACTTGCCAACTATGAATGGATGGCTGTAACTGAAAGTGAATATGTGAAGCAAATAAATGGCACAGTCAGTGAGCTTTACTTGCTGTTTCACCTCAGATGATCCTTTCTTTGGCTCTGTTCCACTCCTTGGGGTGACAGCACACTTCATCCCTTTCGTCCTGATATTTTTCAAACCCTACACACCCCCAAATGTTTTAGTATTTACGTCTAACTAAGACAGTTCTTTATACATACTGCTTCTGGCATGTCCCACAAGTTCCCGCTGTATTAATTTTACTTTTGCCTTTGATTTGATGTCCTTGCATCTATGCCTGCCATCTTCCAATAATGATCAATATCCATTCACCACTCATCTACTCCATCTACTTTCCCAAATATTTTTTGCTTATAGACAAAATTATCACAACATGGATATATAAAATCTTCAACTCAGCCACATGGGCAATCTTATTCTAATGATCCCAGGTTCTTCAAAGTTTTGACTTAGCAAAGTTTAACTATTTTTATGTTGTAATGTATGGAGTCCAAAAATAGTTAGAAATGCATCATATTTTCTTTGTATTTTTTCTCTAAACATTTGTCTACTCAGTGATCTCTTTGTGAGTCTTAAAGTAGGATTAAATCTCTTAATAAGCAGCAATTGCCTGGCACATTGTGTCTTCCCTAAGACACAGAAACAGTAAGAGGTATAAATGCTTTCAAGGCACCTTCTCTGCTTTATACAATAGCAAATATTTTCATCCTTTTTTAAATACTCCTAGAAGCATGTGAAGGCAACTCAAAAGTTGGGCATTGAATGCTGGACCTGTTAGCACATGTTGCAGTAAACTCTGCTTAGCTGGATTTTATTGGCATCCCACTGACACATGAGGTAAAACAAAAAGCAGAATGGGCCCCACTTTACCCAGATTATCAGGACTGAAAGAACAGCCAGGTACTGCTCCTTGGAAGGGTTGGACACTGAAGAGGAAAACCCAGAGCGACCTTGAACTGTGCTGCCTGTTGCTCACTGATTCTGTTCCTTCCCTGGCACAAATCCATCTCAGCATCATTGCAGTCTTCCAGAGGGTGCTGCTATGGACACAGGCAGAAAAGAGCCAAGTGTGAGATACAGAAAAGGCAAAGGCAAAAAAAGGGAAACCCTCTACCAAAACAAAGAGCCAAAATGTGATGGCGGCTATGGGTATTACTGGAACAGGTCTACAATTTCAGTTTAAGTCCTCCCACAAACACGATTTTCTACTGCTCTTCCAAAAGTGTTGGAAAAAAACCCTAGTCTTTAAATAGCTAAATGTTACATCTGCAAATCATCTGTGGAAATAATCTGTCTGTATTTTAAAATGGAGAAGTATTACCCATGTCTGTTTCAAGAGCTCAGGCCTTAAACTGTTTTACTCTGCAGCTGTCCTCCAGAAGAACAGCCAAGAGTGAAATGAGATGAATGAACTGAGTTTGGTTTGCATGTATTCTGCGAAGTGCTGCTTTGAGTATAGACATGGAAGGGGTCTGAGTATTTCAACAGATCTGATCATCTTCCTGAGTATCTTCACTCTTACAGCTGCTTTCCCTTTAACATTCTCACAGAAGAAATACTTTCCGTGTCTGTTGAAATCTGTTTCTTTCTGCACCCTCACAAGCCCTCTAATGGCTTTGTTGGTTAAAAGACTATGCAGTAATTACTTTTGTTGCTACAATACTGTGATAGATGAGACTAGGTGTCGCTCCCATACAGATTCACCACAGAAATGTATTGTTCATATTCGAGGACATTTTGAAGATAGTTTTCCAAGTGTAAAATCTCACAGAACTCTGTGTATCAAGTCTTGCAATTTTGTGTCTTAAAATACCTTTGACCAAAAAAATAATTGACATAGATCAGTAGGCCTGCACCACGCAGGAGAGGACAACCAACAGCCTGCTCTCCCCTGCCCCCTTGTTAAAACAAAAACACAGGTAGGGTAGCAAGAACAGCCTCAGCTGCAGACCCAGCCTTAGAAATGGCTGAGCAAAGACAGAGTGCTGGGGAGCCACCAGTTGTTTCCCTCTGGCTATCTTGGCCCAGGAGGGGTGTGACAGCCCTGGCCTGCTGCCCTTTCCCGAGAGCTTCTGTGCCACACGAGCCCTGCTGCCCTGCACTGTGTCACTGGCCAGACGTGACACTCTGCACACGAGGTCACCACAATGTGCCATGGGAACCTGCAGACAGGGGGATGGTTTGTGTGCTTGGGTGGGAGGGATGAGGGCAGCCCGCGGGCTGGCTCTTGTTCAGATCTGCCTGCATTGCAGTCATTTCTTCGAGTGATAAAGAGCAGTTCACATGTTGCAATTCCAGCTCATCCATAAATACTCCCAGGCCAGTGCCAGGCAGAAACCATGGCTTCCCAAAGGTGAATTTGCACGCAGCAGTCATTTGAGCACTAAGACATTGCTGGTGCTAGTGCTGCCCTTGGGCTTCTCTCACTTGTCCCCAGGGGCCAAACCCAGTGCACGGCTGGTGCTGCCTCGGGGGGCTCAGGCAGGGGATGGAGCTGTGTGTGCAGGGACACATGTCCCACCTGTGGCTGCATGGCGTGGCACAGCACAGCTCCGGGTGCCTCCTGGCTGTGCCCAGGACAGCTCCCACACAACTGTAAGGTTTCCAGTGTGCAGGTGCAGCTGGCTGTTCCCCCTGTGCTTCAGTCTGTTTTGATCTGAAATTGATTAGTGGGATTTATTTTTCAAAAAAAAAAAGGTGTAGGAAATTGATTTGCAAATTAAGGTAAATCAAACTGGCTTGCTACATTATCCATCATTTTGTGAATAAAGTGGGCATATGTTGATTTACATTGTATCTTCTGGTAGCTCTTCACCACTCAAAACCCTGTATGTGACTGGATAGTCAGCGTCGTGTTCCTGAGGACATAAGTTCTTCTTTAGACTTTTCCTATCTTGTTGTGTTGTTGATTGCCTTGTGTCATATCCCTTCATGTTACATCAATTTCTGTGCCAGTGTGGCTGAAGGTCAACAAAATAATACTACATAGTGGTAAAACTAGAAGGCAAATACTCCTGTCTTTGGATGAAATATTGTGCCTTCTATCAGCTCAGATAGTGCACAGTCAATCCCAGTTTAAGGCAGATAGTTAGGATTCTGTTATCTGCTAAAAGTGGGTAGTTTTCTCTAACCTTGAACCATCCATGGGGACTGAATACCTGTCCTCTCTATCTCTAATGGGTGCACTGCAGATGTGGCCAGTAGTTTTATACATTTTTCCCCCCACCATGAAAGATAAAGGAAAAATAGTTCTTGCGTAACAATCATCATTCCATCTTCTCAGCTCCCCAGGCAGGGACTGAGCACATGTGCAGCACAGCCCAGGCAGCATGAAGAAGCCTTACTGTAAGGGACAGGGAATCTGTCCCTTTCTGCCAGCAAAAGAACAGGAAATTGGACAAAATGGTTATAATAAATGCATGCTGACAATGGAAAACAGTTTGCAATGATGCTTCCACCATTAGGCCTCATTCAAGAGCAATCTGTAACACAGAAGTCATTTTGGATGATTGCTTACTTTTTTTTCTGTTCTGTGTACATTAGCCAGAATTTTTAATGTGTGCGTGGTGGGTTCTTTGAGGTTGCTTTGTGCTTTTGCTTAGTTTGAGGTGAGTTCTATTTGGGGAAAGGGAATTTTGTTATTTTTTTACTGAGGATGATCCTTGTGGGTCCCTTCCAACTCAGCATATTCTGTGATTCTGCAAAATAATTTGTTATTTGTTGACTTGTTGAAGGTACACATAGGACCCTATAGTTTAGAACCCCAGCCCAACAACATCGAACACCACAACTTCAGGTCAGATTATTTTCAAATTTAGTAAAATCTAATTTCTCCTCAGCCAAAACAGACTTCACAGAAACCTCCACATGGAGTCCCTCAGCCTTTGTAGGAACCATCTGATCTCTTCCCACCTGGACCTGATAATTGAAAAGAGCTGGCTGGCCCCAAGCCCTGTGGCTCTTCATGAGGTAGACCACCCCCAATACTCATACCTTTTTCTCAAAACAACTTACATTTTTTGGAAAAGGAAGAAACTTTTAAATGAAAGATGGCAAATACAAAAATACCCAGCTCCAAAAGCATGTCTATATTTTTAGAAGCTGTAAGATATTCACAGATGAGTTTTTGGAACGCAGACATGCACAGCACCTGTATGTATCCATGTACATGCAGGCACAGCTGCTTGATGGCGCTGGTCAGATACCCGTGAGGAGACATCAGGTAAAACCCACAGGAATTGTATCATCCTCCTGGTATTTCAGACATAACAATGTGGACCTGCTCACCCCTTTCCATTTTGTACTGCTCTAATACAAAGTCATGAAAGGGTTCAGAGAGATGGAGTCCAAATGATGAAAATTTGATGGCCTGTCCCACTCTCTTTCTGACTCTGCTTAGCACTGTCTTTCATGGCACCAAAGTGAATTGGGAATGCTGGTTTTAGATACTAAGAGCACAATATCACCTTCCTTTTTCTAACCTAGTGATTTTTCCATTTCAACCTTGACGCTCTCCATCTTTTAAGGAAATTCATCCCTATAAGGAAAAAAGGTACCAAACTATTCTACAAGTTATATAGAGAAATTATAGAAACAATTATAGTTTAAAAACTCTCAGAGGGGTTCTGATCCTGGTAATACTCCATTAAAACACCCAGGACTCCTAGAAAAGGACAGGTTTAACAAGGCCACTTGGTAAGTCTAAGAGAAAAAGAAAAGGCAACTGAAAAAGAGCATCCAAAAGTCAGTTAAAATCACTTCCTAAGTTCAAAGAAGACAAGAGGTCAGTAGTCAACAAAATGACATTTTGGCTGTAAAAAGTCTTTATTGCACCTTGCCCCTGTATCACATGAGGAATGATAAAGGCTCTTTTCAGTGGGAATGTCAGGTTTGCTTCTCTGTCTCCTTTTTTCTCCTTGCTTTAAGTGTACCTCTGCTGATTCTTCCGTGGAGAGGCCTTGAGTTGTCCCTGATTACTAAGAGATATAACTTTGCCTCACATCATTTCTTTTCTGGACTGTGAATCCAGAATAACCTTGAGGGTATGTGTGAAGATTAAAAGATTTATCCCATCCTTGTTCCCATTTTCCATAAGGCCTTAAGAAGGTGTCAGAGGGCACACTTCATCAGGCTGTCTGTAGCAGCAGCATTTGCTAAAAACAAACCAGTGAGAGAACAAGGGGGATGTGACAGAGATCCCCAGATAACCCGCACTGGAACTTCTTGCTTCTTTTTACTGGCAAAGTCAACAATAGCCAGTTGTTCTTTTTTCTTTTTTTCTTTTTCTTTCCTAAAGGAAATTAAATGTAAAAGATATGTTAGCACAGCCTTAAAGCTGAGATTTAGACAGGTTTTCCAGTGTTATGATTCCCACAGCAACTGTAATTCAACTTCACTGCACATTCTACTGCAAGGCATAAAAATTAACATTGCACTGTATACAGCAGGATATATTACCACAGCACTCGGAAATACTGTCGCAATTTGAGAACAGCATTAGGTTGTGTCTACTCCAAGCTCTTGAATGAGTGTGTAACTTTAAGTATTCATATCGAAGTTACTTGGTTTTGGCTTATGCTTACAGGCCACAGTTCCAGGTTAGCAAGATTTTGTACTTACATGTAACTTGCAGCACATGATTTTTTTTTTTTTGGTTTCTTAGGGATTACTCAAGTTCTTAAAATCACATGCCAGCTTAAATACCAACCTTCTGAGACCAAGACCATTTCCACTCAGGGGTTATTTGAGCAGCTGTTTATATCTTCTGGATCTTTCTCTTTTCAAGCAAAAATTTCCCATCCTTGGTGACCCTTTTTTAATCACATTTAAAAATTAATTATAATAAAGTTTGAGAAAAAAATAGTTTATTGTTTTTGAGAATGAGATGAAGCATAAAGGACACTTTCCCCATTATAAAAATTGTATGGGACTGTTAAAGAACAACGTAAAAGCCACAGCAGTTGGGCTAGGAAGCTTAAATTTGGCAGGTGTTTGGAGGAAGAGGTGCCTTCGACTGTTCTGGTAAAAGTTTATTTTGCTTTGCTGAGCACTTGGAAACCATTGCTCACTCACACTTGGAAGTCCTTTAGCAGCAGCCTTCTCTCTCTGCTGCTGTTCCCAAAGCAAATGGGCTCCATGGCTAATGAAAAACAAGTCCATTAATGGCTTAGGGAAAATATGATAAATTTATGTACTGGAAGAAGTAGAGATGCGTGTCATTGCACCCACTTTTACTGCTTCTTCTGCTCTCCCACTCTTAATCTACTGTGGCATCAGACCTTCTGCTAAGTATGATTTTATACTACATAACCACACCTGGCATGTTCCTCTCACTAAAGGGCATAAAATATTGTCAAGTCCAAGTTTCTTGAGATTTAAGCCACTACTGTACTGCTCCAACAGACGGAACTTTACAGTACTGTTTTATTCTGTATCAATAAATTGTGTGGTATCTCAGAAGCACAACTACGGTTGTAGGCAGTTTGTAGACCATTACTGATTTTGTATTTGACACACAGGATATGGAAGGCCAAGTTTTTAGAGCAGAGCTTATTATTGCTGCATGTGGAGACAGCTGGTGCTCTGCTGAGAGGACTGCTGGTTTCTGCATCTTTTATTAGCACAGAATACATACTGTAGCCAGAAACACCTCTGCCTGGACTAACTTCATTTATTTTTCTGGCCTCTTCCTCCTTGAAGTGTATGAATATCCTGGGGAATGTGCACACATGGCAGCAAGGACAGCTGTACGTGTGAGGAACACTTGGTTCTTAGTCCTGCTGGTGGAGACGGAGCCATGCAGGGCCAGATCCCACTAATCCTCTAAAGGGTTTTCCTCTGCCTGGGACATGGATCAGCCCCCTGAGGCAGCATGAGGCTCAGAGCCTGACTGGACAGGGACTCTGAGGACATGGAGAGCAGACCCACTGTGAAACCACCTCCAGACCAAACAAGAAGGCAGGAGCACAAGTGATTCTACAGAGAATCTTATTACAGTAAATTCAGGACCCTGGAAATACAAGGTGTGGGAATTGTTGGATCTTAGTACAAGACGACATGAACCCTTTCCCATTTGGAAAAGCAGCTTCCTCTGTCATAATCATCTGCATGCAAATAATTCAAATATTTCTTCCTGCATTGTCAGGAAATTAGAGCATTTAATATTAAAATAGTGAAATAAAAAATTAAAAGTTTTCCTTTATATTTCTCTGCAGAAATGAGGAGGAAAAGGCAAAGGATTTGAGCAATTTTTTAGTCCCCCAGTGAACCTACGGACTGCAGAGTTCATGAACAGATGAACTAATAGTGCCTTTCCACAGTGGAATACAATGTTTTTGGAATTACAATAGCATATGAATTTAATGTCTCTAAGAATAACACATTTTCATTACTGGGTGGATACAGAGAATCTGGATTTTTCAGAAAGGGCTGAGAACATGACATAGTATAAAAAGAACAGGCTAACCAGGAGGTTTATAGAGCTACAGGCAGTTTCCTCTGGAGACTCCTCAGAGCCTGCTCCTGACAATAGTAAATATGATATGATTGAATAGATGCCAGTTTGAACCCTGTTGAGGCTAATAAAGGTAAATAATTATTGTGATTTGGGTTTTTCAGGCTTATCTGCAGCAGGCAACCCCCAGCCTCATGTGCCAAACATCTGTTTCAAGAGCCAGGTGCTTCGAGACCTCCCAGTGCTCGTTGCTGGGGATGAGCTGAGTGTAAGGAAAAGTTTCCCAAGGAAGCTCTCACTGAGGCATTCCTGTAGCAAAGACAGGAAGGCTCTGGGTTTCATTCAGCTTTCCAGGGGACAAAATCAGAATGGGTAATTATAGTCAGGCGAAATATTTGTGGGTCTGGATGAGAATAGTTTACATCTTTAAACTGATTTTTTCTAACTCTTCTGCAATCTCTCATATCTGCATTGACTGAAAGAAAATTGTTCAATCACTGCATCCCAGATTTGGTAGGAAATCCAGTTATAGAAGTGTTTGAGCAAGGAGTTGCCAGATCATCTGAGAAAAAAAAAAAATGTGACATTTATACTTTTGTCATGGATTTTTTCACATTTCTGATGTTCAAATTATTGTCCCCCTCTCCAAACTACTATCAGGAAAGAACATTGTCCAAAGAGTCACATGGAGTTAAAATTACATCTCCTCAGCGTCTCAAGGAAAGCTGATGAACCAGTCTTTTGGCCATGTGTTTTGGTTCTGTTACCAGCCAGGTACTCACAGGCGTCTACTCTTAATATACTTCTGTGAGTTAGGCATTAAATTCTACTTGTACCTCTGTTTTGTGGGTTTGACTCTTGTACTTAGAAGCTTTTTTGACATCACCTGTATTTTGAAGGGATTCCCTATGAAAGATTTCTTCTAGCAGCATTTATACTGTAAATCAATGTTTATTCTGTGGTGCTCTAAGATGCATTGGTATATACAGATTTTTCAATTTGTATTTCTTATTAGTGTTGAAAATGAAGTAAGTGGGGCAGACTCAGAATCATTAGATTTAGGGAGTCTTCAATATTCAGACCCCTGAAAAAAACAGCTGAATTCTTCAGCAGATTATTATAATAATAAATACAGCTTTATGGAACATCTGTGCCCAAAGGCCTCTTCAAAAGCACATTTAAAATGTTAGCATATTGCAATCTCTTCTGCTTCTCGTCACATAGCTTTGAATTGGGAAAGAACTGCCCACAAAATACTCCTGCAAAAATGTCACAACAGTCAGAGTTTACTGGGAAAAAATAATAAGGGAAGATACTAATGGATGAAATATATATGATTAAAGAAGATTCTTGGTTTCCATATAAACAACACACTATCAATGTAAACTGCCCAGAAAATATTGGTAATGTAGGCTTAAGGTTGTGATGTAATGCTCTTGCCTTGCTGAGAGCAGGACATCTGGCTGGAGAGCAAGTAGGACAAGAGAACTGCCCTTTCCCTTCTATTTGGCATTTCTGAGACTGCATCTGGAGCATTGCAGCTGGTTTGGGGTGCCTGAGGACAGCGAGAGTCCGGTGGGGAGCCAGGACAGGATGGTCAGGGGTGGAACATACAACCCGTGGGGGAGCTCGGTTTGTTTAACGTGGAGAAGAGAAGGCTGAGGAGGGGGAGCAGTCAGTGTTACACTGCCTGAAGAAAGGGCTACAGAACACATGGAGCCAGACCCCTCCAGAAGCGCACAGTGAAAAGACAAGAAGCTGTAAACACAAGTTGCAGCAAGAGAAATTGTAGTTGGACATAAGGAAATAATTGTCACTGTGAGAGCAGGGAGCAGGCTGCCCAGAGAGGCTGTAGGATCTCTCGTTTGGAGGGCTTTAAAACACAGCTGGGCAAATCCTTGAGAAATATGATGCAACTTTGAAGTTAGACTTGCTTTGAACAAGAGTTTGGACTTGATTATGATCTTCAGTGGTCCCTTCTAACCTCATTTTTTCTTTGCTGTGGTTCAATTCAGCTAAGGTACAAAGTGACCCTCATAGCTGTTTACCAAAAGATGTAAACCCAAAAGAGGCTCCAAACTCAGGCAGGAATTTGTTCCACTACTAAATACCCGCCCAAGCTGCCACAGCACTACTGTTGGAGATGCCTGTACCCTAAGTGATCTCATACGTACTTTGTTACATTAAGACAAGTTTATACAGTTTCTGTCAGGAAAAACTCGAGATGAATAGACTATGATAGTGCCTCTACATTGCCAGCGTTTCTAATTGAGTGGGTGATGTTGGCTTTAATCACAATATGATTTGTGGAGTCTTTGGGATGAAAAAGGTAATTAAGGCTTGATGATGAGCCTCATAGATTGACTTACAGATCCCAACTCATTTTAGCAGGATACCTTGTCATCCTACAGAAATAAACATGTAGGGCTCTCATTCTGATCTGGCAGCATTTGACACCGGCCTTGCAACAGGGTAAAGAGCTGCAGTGGCAGGGGGTTGTGAGTTAGGCTCCCAGTATTTTTGGATGGACTGGAGTTATATAGAGCTATTAAATAAATCAGCTCAAGAGATTCTAATTCGCTGAAACATCCTTTATGTTAGAATATAGATAGGTGAAACTATTGCTTCAAATTTTTTAGTGTTCACTTACCTACTTCATCCAGTAAATCCCTAATACAGTAATCACAATGTGATATGCACAAGGAGGTAAAACACTGCCATCATAAACACAGCAAAGAACCAAGGTGTCTGAAACTATTACTCTAAAACTATTATTCTGTGGAAGGCAGGAGGGGAGTGGGGATTTGTGTTGTTGTGGTTTTTTTTAAAACACAGCACATGTGGCAGCCTTTTATGAAGCAATATTTTACCTTCCACCGCAGGACACAATGTTTTCAAACATCCAGATGAAAGCAAGCAGGGCCTGAGGATCTGCTGTCTCACTTACGAAATTGGTTATAGACATGTAGATAAGCCCTTTCTTGCAAAGGGAGGCATGCCTGCTGCCTCATTAACTATAGCTGGTGTAAGCCCTGCATTCACTGACTAATGCCCAGCAGAATGCCAAATGGAGTCTAATCACAGTGGATTCCAATTTATGGAAGAGATGAGCCAGTGACTTGAGGTTGCCCTCATCAAAGAGTGCTGATATTGTTGTTAAATCGTATTTACTCATCTCTGACATTAAATTGTAATCTGAACAATGTTTTTTTCTCTCTTTTTTGGGTTGTGTTTTTTTTTGTTTTTTTGGTTTTTTGGGTTTTTTTGTGAAGGGAATCAGATATGGTTTGAATGTCCTTACCAGTTTTAATTGTGCTTCCTTGCTGAAAACTGAGCCCATGAGCCTCTGATCATAAACCAAAAGCAGTGTCTCTGGGAACTAGGAGAGGTTTCTGCTGTAACTGCACAGTTAATGCACTGTGTTTGTCTAGCACGAGCATATGTATGTGTGCACACCATGTACATTGAAAAGTATGAATGAAAGGGAAATGTATATAAGCAAAGTGCTGGACAGGACCAGAAATGTGACACCCATCTCTGGCTTTATTTTTGTCCTGGTGTGGTATTACCAGTCACCCAGATTTGTCAGTTCATAGATGGTCCCTGTAGCCACAGATACTGAGAGCACAGAATCCCTCCTGATGGGTCATGACAGGCTGTCAGTTTTCCTGTAGGAAAACTTGATTAATCTCTTTTTACATGGCACATTATGTTTGCATTAGCATGAGCTGTTAGGCAGGCTATGTTGTTACTGCCCTCTTGAGCTATTACTCAACGATATATTTAGTGCATCTTACATGCAAACTTTTACAACTTGAGCTTTACCTTTCGTTGAAAAGGTCATGAGTTCATTTCCCAGTGAGAATGACTTTTCAACCCACTTACCTGAAACACAGTGTTGCCATTTTTAGCTGCGCTGCGATGTTCATTCCACCCGAGAGAAAATCATCTTGGAAAAGCACTTAGAAGTAAAACAAAGAGCTGACCTTACCATATTCCGCTTTGTAGGGGCTTACCTGGTATCTGTGTAAATTGTCCCTATAGTCACAGCTATTGAGAGCACCGAATAGCTCCTAATGGGTCACGACAGGCTGTCAGGTTTCCAGTAGGATGCTAATTGATTATCCAGCTTTCAGACTCACAATATGTTCATCCAAAGCCCAGCATTCTACCTTTTTGAGTTGCACACTTTTCAGTCACATCGTGCTGGGTTTTATGGTTTTGGAGCCAGAAAACAGACCAAGGTGCATTTCAGGATTTTTAAAAAGTATATATTATTTGAACCTAAATTACGTGTTTTTGCAGTCAGCTGCTGTGAAACTAATTATAAGGAGTCTATATGCATTCAGTTCTGCTTCTTTAAACATGCAAATAGGTCTCTTGTCATTATTATGGTTCAGTGAATAGGAACAGGGGCAAGGAGGGAGTTTAGCTATTGATTTTTGAGGGGCAGGAACTTCACTACAGACCTCTCACTTTTCTGACTTGGGTGGAAATTGTGTAAGACCATGATAGTAATTATTTTCATCTCTGCTATTTCAGCAATGTTTAAACCTGGGCTTCAGGTTCCCTAATTGCAAAATGGGGGTGGTGATCTATGCATTGTGCTGAAGAAGGTTTAGGACCAATGGGTGATTCTCGCATCCGTGCCAGTGGTTACTGTGCAGATGAACAAGGTGAGCAGGATCTTAATTACTCAGTGTGAAATGCCAGGTTGTTGTATTCTCTGACTTGCTAATTCTTAGTAGTGTGGTGCTAATGCTATCCCTCACCATATACAGTCAAAAGATGCTGCAAATTAAATACAGTCACCATAGTAGCCACAATTAACTGAAATCAATTTGCCTGTTTTTCTGAGAATTTCTTCTAGGGATTTTTATTTTCAGCAGCACCCAGCTTTATCATTAATTTCACAAACCTGGCATGGACCAGAGCGCACACAGAATTATTACTGGTCTCTAAATAGGGGAGCAGCCAATGGGAACTAAAACCTATCCCTGGCTGAGATCCCACACTGTGGGTCTGCTTCCTCAGCTGACCCCTTGCATTTTTCAAGTGTTGGGTTTTCCAGTGTGAATTTGCTCAAACCAGAATGAGAATTACTGTCCCTGTAATACCCATTATTGGAAGCGAATTGAGAACCTTCAGTCATGCTAGAGAGAGAACTGGCACTGCAAAATGTCCTTGTTTGTCTGCCTGGAGAAAGCATTTCATAAAAAAGACATATATTTTAAAATATGTCTTGTAAACTATGTATTTGTAGTGTTGACTGTCACTTTTCTTGTAGTCCAAAAGGATATACTCGTTTCTCCATGGGGTAAAGAGCCTTCCCTGACCCTTTGTGCAGGGAGGCAGGGGCAGTGCAGCCCTCCCTGGTTCCAGGGAGCCAGCACTGGCTGCCGGAGCCCAGGGACGCTGTCTGGAGTGGCTGCGTGCAGGCTGAGGGCGGAGCAGGCTGTCCCAGAAATGAGGGGTTTGTGACGGGCTCCTCGATGGCTGACCAGCAGAGTGCACGAGCACAGGGCGAGTGCTGAGTCCATACAGCGTGGGAATGCCATAGTCCACACACCCTGAAGGACTGAGAGTTCCGAGTGACCATTTTTCCTGTGCTTCAGGCTGAAGGGAAGGGGAAGCCTGGTGACAAATACACAATACAGAATAGTTAAACCTGAATAATAAGGTCACGTGGCCATTCTTTGAATCCATATTACCAAACGTTCTCATCTTAGTCTTTTGCATCTGTTTATGTCAGCTCAGAGCTGTTGCCTGAAGAAAGCCTGATGTGACATGACATGATGCAATGTTCATGTCACCTGGTAATGCACGCTGAAAGGGACCCTGATTTTTTGAATGTGTCAAACTTGGAGAATATTAATTGCAAAGCTTTGCTGCTGTATTATTTTGCTGGTAGTTGCAGCTGTAACAAAAGCATCCAAGATTTTATGGCTAGTACAGTTCAGCTTTAAATTTATATATCCTATAAATGCCATAATATTGTTATTTTAATCTGTAAATCAGGTTTGTCATGGACTACACATTAAAAATGGCTCCTGTGTCCAATATAACTCCTAGCAGTCCCAATTTTGGTGGATAAGTGTTGATTTTAAAAGGACTCTTATGCCCTGAGCTCATCATACTCCTGACTGCCACAGAGCAGCCATGTTATGGAAGATCAAGAGGGAAAAATATTTCTGTTAGTGAAACATTTATTCTTGGCAGGCACTGAAAGTTTGCTGGATTTTCAGTCCTATCATTCCCCAGAACCAAGACATCAGTCTTCTTTTTTAAAGCTGAAACAAGTGGGAGTGATGGGACCAGCCCAGGCAGTTCTGTGTTATTTGATTAAACTCCTCGAGTTTCTCCACAAGGAACTGTGAGCCTGGGGGTGCGCCACAAGCACTGCCCATGCCGGCCAGTTACAGCCCAGCTGCACTCTGAGAGGTCACAGCAGAGCTCTAGGCCCAGAGAAATTAGCTTTATTCTGAGGCTGGCACTGGTACCTCAGCATTGTGCTAACACTGGTGTGCCTCGAGAGCAGAGCTGGCCTGTAGTGTGGAGAGCACGGGGCTGTACAGAGTGGCATTCCACCGAAAAATGGAAAAAACAGCCTTGGTAATTTCATATGAACCTGGGTCAGTGAAGGGTCAAAAACGACAGAACAGGAGCCACATGACACAGGGACCTCCCCTGGCAGAGCTCATAGGCAGAGCGTGAAAATTCACCCTCCATTTGCAGGAGCAAGGCCCAAGTGAAGAGAGCTGGTTACCAAAAGTAGGCAGGGATCCAGGGAACAGAGGTGAGCTCAGATTTACAAGGTGCCTTTAAGCCTTGGCTTCCAGGGTAGGTGAGTGTGTTGGCTGTGTGCTGGGAAATGGGACCCTACAAGCTGTGACACTGGAGACCTGGAAGAGAGGAGGCTGCAGGAAAGACAGGAAAGGGGCAGGTGCAGCGTGAGGATGTGTTCTCTGCTGTTAGATTTGGCTTGCCTGTCCCTAGAGTGACAGGCAGGGGTTGCTGATAACATTTCCTCTTGGTTCCTTGCTTTGGCCCATCATTGGCTTGACACTGAGGTCAGACCATAGAGAAAGAGGTTGAGGCTTCTTGACTGACTTAGATGTCATCTTATCTAAGAAAGGCAATGGGAAACATACCACAGCGAGAGACACTGGCACCCAGGGTCAGCCTTGCTGGAGCGACAGCAAGTGTGTTTCTTTTTGCCATCAGATCTAGGTGAATGTGTCAACAGTTGTTAAGTGTCTTTTAGTTGTTTCCACGAGTATTCAAAGATTCTCCTGAATTAATTTTGCATAGTGTCTGTTCGGAAGAGAAGGTTGCTTATGGAAACAGGCTGGTGAGTTGAATTGAAGTGAATTAGAAGAAATGTTGCTGCTCACAGGTATGAGCTGAACATGTGCTTTCAAAACTTTCAGGGAATCATGAACTTCGGAAAACTTTAGGTTGTCTTTTCATGTTATTGATTCTGCTCCTTTTCCAGTTTCATTACTTAACACCAATCCCACCTGGTCAGACAAGGAGCTTTACATTTTTTTTAAAGTAAAAGGAAAAACTACTTTTCAGCTGATATTTTTTCAGATAAGAGTTACGGAAACGGAAATGCTCTCATTCCCGGACAAAAGGGGATATTGGAGAACAAAAAGTAGTGTAAATTGCCCTTGATTTCCCAAGTTGTGCGTG
The DNA here is from genome assembly GCA_013400735.1 of Pomatostomus ruficeps. NCBI lineage: Eukaryota > Metazoa > Chordata > Aves > Passeriformes > Timaliidae > Pomatostomus > Pomatostomus ruficeps. The sequence goes on from VYZT01054259.1 coordinate 1,252,350, forward strand.
GCCTTAGTTACCAGGGAAAAGTTCCACTTAGTCTGACCGTTTCCTTCCCTAGAAGGACAAAGAAGGTGTTTTGCAGTTGCTGATGAATGTTGCTGTGGTCACAGCTGAATAGAGCACGACACCATTCATTTGAGTAGCGAAGCTAATCCTGTTATTCAGGACAAGGGCCCTTCATCACTTGGGCTGAAGGAAGATTCCCCAGACCTTGGTTCCTCTCCCACACACACTCACAGAACTGGGGCAGCAGCAGCAGCCCTGGCACCTGACCTGAGCCAGGTGCTGCTGCCTTTGCCCGCAAGGGATTCAGTGAGAGGCAGTGGGCAGGAGACCACCTTCCCTTCTGCAGGTCTTATTAGTTATTTTCCATTCAGGCACTAAAGAAAAAGAAATATTTCTTCTGGTGTAATTTCATTGGTTTTCCAGTTTATATACCATTTCAGTAGCATTGAATGCAAAGTAGTAGCCCCTTTGGACTAGCCTTGTAGTGGGAAGGAAACAAAACCCCTGTTCCTAACGTAGGACAGGTTTTAGATGTTTCAATCTAGAAAATAACTTGAGTTACCTCTTTGTAACACATTGGAGAATAAAAATCTGTGCATTTCCAGTAGCCTGCTTTTGGAAAGGTTCTGATCATACGGTGTGGTGGCAATAAAACAGATTGTGCCTTGCCTGTGCACCTAAATCTCAAATGCTTTATGATTGTTTTGCCTTCTGATGCCAGCATGCCTTAACACAGAAATTCTTCTCCTCCATCCAGATTTCAGAACAGGATGTAAGACATGATAGACATGCTATTAACTCTATTTACACAGTAATTCCCTCTTGAATATGCGAGTAAGAGTCATGCAGATCTATGGTGTGGTAGTGAAAAATTTTGAATGGGCCCATGTGGTGCTTGGCCAGAGAAGAGAGCGAGAGGGAGCGTCAGTGCCAAACCCCAAACGTGTGCCTGCTGGCTCTCAGTGTGAGGAGTGTGTAACCTGCGCTGCTCTGCTCTGCAGGCATCACGGTCAAATCCCGCTCCCTTTGACTTAAGTGTAATTAACAAGGGCAAGGTTTGCCCTCTGAACTGCAGAAACCCATGTGCAGCAGTCCTTTTAAAAGCCTTCTCGCATCTGTATTTGTGGATAATTTTGATATTTTAACACTGTAAATTTCTGTGCTCCATTACTGGAAGATGTGCCTGACCTTAGCCCTCTAATTGTGCAGTAATTAGCATCTAAATACCATGCAGAACTCCCTGCAAATCAACCAATTGGAATATTAATTCTTAATCTAAATATATCCTTAAAAAAAAAAAAGGAATTGGAGAAGTGCAAACTCAGTCAGTAGAAAACTGTTTTCTCTGCATCTGGTATTTCTGTGCCATGAGGGCGTTTGTATTTTGAGTGCATCCATAGACACAGGAAAGTGTCTCTGGAAGTGAGTGGATCTCCTGCCTCCCTCCAGTGTCATGGGTTTAGGCCCAGAGCCCCAAATACTTTTATTCTGTGTATACTGACTCCAGGCAAGAAAATCAAAATGTGCATCCAGTCAGATCTGAGGTTCCATTATTATTGCCCATAACCACGTGGCACATCACAAGTCTTGTTGATGTAGCGGAACTTGTGTAGTGACACCGCGCTTTGGGAGAGGTTATAGACACAAGTACTACTCTCCCAGGATATATCCAAATAATGAATAGTTAAAACCAGAGCCTCCTCATCTCACAGCTCATGGAAAGGTAGCCATGTCCTTCCCACTACCTACCCAAGATCTAGAGGAGCTCTCACCTGGTGGGTGGCCACGTTTTAGTACTGAAAAGGCAAAATGTAATGAAGTAGTTTTGTGAGCAGAGAGTTTAAATTTTTGCCTTTTAGGGTTTTTTTTATTATTATTTTTAAGAAGACAGACTTTTCAACTATTCACACTAAAACTAACAAGAAGATGTTCAAAAGGCATGGGGGAAAAAAAATTAACCACAAAGGTGAGTCAGTCTCAGAACAGATAGTGCCTAAGGGAATTTCCCTCACTGAGTGCAAGGTTAATTCTAAAAATCTACACTTGGAAATGGGGAGAAAAACCCACAAATATCAAACTGTAAATAAGAATATTCTGTCCTATTTTGGGCCATTTTATCAAGAGGCACACCTAATATTCATTACTACTTTCATAACACCCAAACACACCCCACCCCCCCACCTCCAAAGCTGTGCAAATACTTTGATCTGTATGTACATTATGATAATCAGCAAGGTTTGGGAGCTTTGGTCACTTTAATAATGTGATTTTATTTAATATATGCAAGCCTGAAAGCTTGATGTTGTCAGTAGCAAAACATGAAATACTATATGAATTAGGAAAGATCCAATAACAAACAGCAGGATGCTCCATGCATACATATCACTGTTGTGGTTATGAGAAAATACAAGACTGTACATGATTAACCACAATTTATTCTTACTATAAACTCAGCAGACAGATGTAGAAGACATACTATAATTGCATACACATTTCCTCCCAGAGCTTAAGACCCATAAAAATATGGTAATTTTGTATAGCTTAAGACACATTCTTTACCGCTTTTAAATAAATAATAGGGTTTTAACATGCTTCCATTGTTTTGTTTTTGCAGTTTTTGAAATAGACTGTGTTTTGAATGCTGGTATGTGATGAATTAGAAACAATATTACCTACAGGGAGACTGATATTGCTGTAGAGAAAGATTTTCTTGGTTAAACTTAGCAACATATAGGGGGTTTATTCTACGTAGTCCCAGCTATTTTAACACTTTCTGATTTATCTACTATTCAGAGTTTTGACTGAGATGGGGTTTTTGCGTCGTATTTTGCCATCTCTGGAAAGGAGATTTTCAATTGCACAAAGTGTTTTGAATAAAGACAAAACAAATATCCAAGCCAAAATCAGCCTCCAGATCTCAGAAAGTGGATACAAATTTTGACAGTAATTAAAGCTATGGAAACATCAATTGTCTCAGTGTTATTTTAAACTAAACATTTCTATACAGACTCTAGAAGTATAATACAAGTATATCTAAATATACTGTTAATTGCATCAAAATAGTGCATCCATCTGTGAGTTTTGTTCTAAGCTTGCTGAGCGAGTTGAAAATACAGAATGTGATCTGCAAACCAAGCAAGTTACTAAGTAGCTGTGGAAAACTTATCTAAAGATAAAGTTGGTTTGCTGAAGTTTCTTGTTGCCGTTCTGACTGTGGCCTAATGAAACAATTTCAGGACAGTCTCAACAAATTCCGTGTTTACAAGACAAGTGATTATATGAACTTGACCCTCTTGCCTCTCCTTTCCCGCTTCCACTTTCCTTGAAGATTTCTTTCCGCTGGGTAAGGTAAGCACCTCTTGAATATTCATTGCCTCGGAGCAGTGCAGATGAGAAACTTTCATCGGCCATCCATGTCCTTGTGCTGTGCCAAAAAGGATCTCTTCCCAGGGCGTTGGTGGGAGCCTTCTGGAGTCCACGAAGTTTGTTTGTTTGTGTTTGTGAACTGGGGAATCCAAACAAATGAAATGGAATGTAGCTGCTGAATACCCAGATCTTTAGCTGGAGAAAGCCAGTTTTTGTCTTTAGTTTTCCAGTCTGATTAATCCTTTTGTAGAGCTGAAAGCTGCTAACCTCTGTAGCTGGATCACATGGCAGCGCCCTTTTGTCTGCCCCGCTAATGCCGCAGAGCACCTTCAGGAAAGCCAGTTCTGCGGGAGGGTTACAGCAGGTCGCCTCCACAGATCACTGTAATGGTATATTTTAATTATGGTTTGCCGTGCACTTCAGACACTCCAGTAGGACTGCCTAATTAACAAGGTTGTTCGGCTTTCACACAGTATCAATCAACTAGTTGCCGAAAATGGCTTGATCTCATTTTCTGAGATTAAAGTATAAACGAAGGACACTTTGCTCCATTGTTACTAAACTAAGGCACTACCATCTGGTTTGCAAATGTGATATTAAAATCTCTGGAAATGTCTGAGGCCCCAACTCAGGAAAGCAGTAAGCACTGGCTTACCTTTGAATACACAAGTAGAGCCATTTATTTCAATGGAATACATGCATAAGGTTGAATGTATGCGTAAGCATTTTCTTTTAATCAGGATTTCATCGACTCATTTTGAAATACCAAACTTTTCAAAATAGATAGAAGTGAATTAACCTATTTGTATCATTCGGGGAATCACAGCCTAAATAAATTAAATATCCCCAATAGCTTGTATCATATAAGGCTCAGTAACAGTGCCTGATAAGATAACGTAAGTTTAATTCAAAAATCTTGTGCAGTGTTTTGTAGTTTGAGTCAAACTGTTAAAAAGGTAATTGCAAGTTATACACAAAAAATGAGAGTGAAAGAAAATGGTCATGATTAGAAATAGTTTTTATCCAGAATATATGATATCCAAACATTTAATATCTGTTTGGAACAGTGAAATGCTGCTGAGGATGGTTATTACACTAGCAATCGAGTGATGGTTTAAGTAGATTCAAACTAAGTTTGAGCTGAAATATGAAACTTACCTCTCCCTTTTCCCCTCCCAATTTGCTACATTATTTGGAAAATTCTGACTTGTGAAATAGGCACAGATGATTTCCCCCAAAATCGGGGAACAGTTTTTGCATTTGCCACTGGCCCCAAGAGGCGGTGCCCTGGATGCAGGGGTGTGTGGTGATGCAGGCAATCAGCTGGGTTCAGTGGTGCTGCTGTCATGTGCCCCTGCCCTTTCCCTGGCTCAGGTCCCCCTCTGCAGGGGTCCTTGCTGGGCACGGGGACCCCTTCCTGCCGTCCCCGAGCGCTGCTCCGGGCCAGCACAGGAGGAGCAGAGGCAGCAGCAGGAGCAGCAGCCTCCTGCAAAGACCAGCCCCACTTCCCACTGCAAAGCATCACATGGAGAGCACATGCAGTGGAGACAGATGGTGCTCGCTCTCCCTGCAGTGCCATCACTTGGCACTTGCAGAGGAGAGTGTGATGGAAAACTGGATTTCAGGGCTAGGAACTCCAATTTACCCCTCTGCAAAGAGCAGGAGCAAGACCTCTCCCCCACGAACGTGCCACTTCGGGTCTATTGTGGTGGCCGATGCGTGAACTTAAGTGGTGCTCAGGGACAGATTTTACTCATAAAATCATAAATGGATTTCATTAAACCTACGTGGTCTTTAATATATCAGACATAGTTGAGCCTCAGGAATTTAAAAAAAAAAGAAAAAGAAGAAAGAAAATAAGAGAAAAAGATATATTAGTTCATTCCCCTCAGTCCCCTCTCCCCCAAACATGAATCATAGATGTTTCTATGCACTGAAAAATAAACGAGATTAGAATAAGAGCTGCATAAAGACAAGTTAAAGTGGCCTTCTTGGGAAACAGAAGTTGTTAATATGTGTATGTAGATGTGGTTTGAAATCAGTGATAACATTTTTAAACCTAATTAAAGAAATATATAATCCTTCCTCAAGAAAAGCAAAAACAAAAGTCCACAACCGGAGAAGGCTGAGTATTCAGTGAAGCAGAATAGAATATTGTCTTTAACAGTTTCACTGACTTTGAAAATAAGTGTTTCAGTATCCTCTTACCTTCAGACATACTATTTTCCTTAAGTTACGTTCATTGTTGATGTCTTCAAACCTAAATCAAAGGTCAGATGCATACAATTTCCTTATTCTTAGTCCTTGCTCTTTGAACAAGTTTTTACAGGCACAGCATGTGTTTCCGTATTACCTTGGACTTAAAAAAAATTTAAAGAATTATTCCTACATTTAATGCATGGTTTTGAAAGGAGAACTTTTTTGTAGTAAACACTGATATTTTATTAATGTTCTGCATATGAATACTGGAGCAAGTACTGGCAGATGTAATGTGCTGTATAGTTAGTAACTATTTAGGTTAAAAGAAACCCTTCTGCTTTTCTGTAGTGTGGTTATCTTGAAAACCCACGTAGCGGTAAAGCTTTGTGGATTAATGCCTTTGAATCAGAAAAACTGCTTCAGATTAACAATTCTTTTAGCTGGTGCCATATTTTTTTTATTCTATATAATAACAAACATGATTAGCACAGAAGAACTATGCTTTCCATAACCTGTTTGTAATTGGGAGAATCTGCAGTGTGTGTCCTACAGTCCGTCTCACACTGAAGATTGAAGTGTAATTACAGGGCAGGCAATCTCATCTCTAATAATTACAGCTGTCACCATTGATCCAGTTAACCAGGATCACTAACTGCTGAGCCAGAGTTGACAAAGCTTTCTGGCTAAACACAGATAGCAGTTTAAGAGAGGGTTTTGTGTTTTTTGAGAATTTTTGATTACCCAAACACTGGTGCTTGAAAAAGTAGATAAAAAATATTGTGGATTATGGATTAGAAAGCAGAAAACACAATCCAATTTCACTTCATTCTCGGTACTGAAACTTGTAGACTCACCTTGCAAGGCAAACAATGAGAATGCAAGGCAAGCCCTTACATCAAAGAGCTGGATGCAGAAAGGGGCAGGGCTGCGACCCGATGCACAGCTCAGGGATGTGCCTGGTCCCTGCCAGGGCCATGCAGTGCCGAGAAGGAGAAGGAGGCATTGCCTGCCAGAGGGCACATTTGCAGTGTGTAGAGAGGGGTGCAGGGAGCCCCAAGCCTGTCGGACCTGCCGCCTGGGGTCCCTGGCAGCCAGGGTCTGTCCCAGTTCAGCTGCAGTGCAGACATTACCTCTGTCTTTGCTCTGTCTGCACACTGATTTCTTCAAGTTGGTTTTAAGTACTCATCAGTACACCACAGTCTAAATTGTTTAAAGAGGAAGACAAACCTCAGCCTGTAAGTCAGAGTCCTAAAGTGTAGGTTTTAAGCTTGGTGGAAAATAAAACCCAGAAGGCTGCTCAGTTCTGACCAGGAAAGGAAATACTCAGATGCCTCTTCAAAAGCAAATTAATGTTTTTCAGAAGTTTAATAACAAGAGTACAACTTCCTCCCCTATCCTGCAGTAGAATTGTTTCCTTTCTGTGCCATAACTCAGAGGCAGCTGTAAACTCCCCTACAGGCAGCTGCTACTGCAGATTGCACGGTGTTACAAACTGGTGTCTTGCCACCTTGTTGGTTGTTACACTCGATTTAGGACGACCAGTTTTGTGTAACTGGGTAATGGTTCCATCACAGGGGTCCGCAGTGAGTTCACTGGGGCTACTTGAGGACTAAAGCACTCTCCTGTGGGTTTAGATGAGATTTTTGATAACAGAGAAGAATTTAGCATTCTTTATATCAGGCACTTTTCCAATCCCAACTTGGACTGTTACAATATGATGTACTTAGAGTGCCTGACTTTGTGTAAGAACAAGTCATGAAGATGTAAGCAAGCAACAAGATTTGATACTTGCTTCTTTCAGAAGACTCTAGAGTATCACTATGGTAGGCTAAAGGCTGCAGAGTTGTGTTTCTGTGTCTCTTGCTTTTTAGGGAAAAAAACAGGGTTTGAGGAGGTTTTCTCTTTTCAGAATCTTTCCTAGTTTCCAAAACTACCCCTTGAGAAAGGTTTTGAACAAAACAACAATTTAATCTTTTCCTCACACAGTTCTATCTAGATCTTACTAAACCTAGCACCACTCTAAAATATGCAGAATGGGTGTTATACCAGTGTTAGCAATGAGAGTGACAACTGTAAACTCTGAAGCCAGAAAATTCCGAAATAGTTCAGCATCAGGCTTAACACATATCAAGAAACTTCTTTCCAAAATGTCACCAGAAGAAACCAGAAGAAAGTGGCAGATCCAAAATTTGTCTTAGCTGCATCCCTGACTGTAGCGATAGCAGGACAAAAATACTGTAGGTAGATGGTTGCCTCAGAGAATGCCTCAGAAAATTTTTTTGGAACATATTGGCCATGGAGAAATTTACCTTTCCATGAACAAAGATATCAATTTATTCAGTGTGCTATAAGACAGAATGAATCCACACAACCAAAATCCCCAGCATCTTTCACTCCTCACTAAAGCAATATATAGGCACCTTATGTGCAGTACTTTGCCTTTACTTGTATTTATAGCCCCATTGAAGAAAAAAGTCTATTGGATGTACTCACCGTGGGACCATATATACTCCAGCATCTGAGCGGGATATAAAATTATCCACCAGATGCAGTGACTGGCTGTGCACTATGCAGTCATCTCTGTGTAATGTCAAAAAAAATAAAATATAAAAAAAAGAATTGTGAAGCCATGTCCCATCAATAATACAAGGTATTGTAAAAGGGCTGTAAATTGAGAGGACAGCTTGTTGGTTTGGGCTTTGGTTTTGTTTTGTTTCTTCAGTGAATGTGTTTGTCCAAGAAAAACCTTGCAGTGAATCAGTGTTGTGGTGGTAGCTGTTTTTGAAGAAATATTTTCTAGCTTTTCAATGAGCAGCACAATGAGGAACCAAGTTTAATAAAGAGGTGTTGTAACATCCATTCAAGTCTTTTTGGTTTTCTGCATTTGCATATAGAAGACTTGTGATAAGGACACCTGAGAGGTGTGTTTGTAAACTGTGCAGCCTTTCCTCACCCAGTTCGACCCTTTGCTGTGCTGCTGCAGCATCCATCAGAGGGTCTTGAAGCCTTTGGGGAGCACGGATTATTTGTGTCCGAGGAGAAGGGTGGCAGCTGCTCCAGCATAGGAGGTAGTTCTGCTTCCAGGGATGTCAACAGTAGAACTCCCATGGACTTCAGCAGAAATGGAGGCCTGCTTGTCAGGAGAGAATTTCCTCTTCCAAAGAGAAAAAAGCAGATGCATGAACTTGCTCCCTTTCTCAAATATCTGTACACAGCACAGTGATAGATTGGGTCAAAAAATCACATGTGAAGGATGTGACAACATGGAGCTGAGCCTGTGCTGATCCTGTACTTCAGCCACCATCTCTTGCTGATCCTCAGTGCAGGACAATGCTAATTGGCTTTATTTCCTCTGCTTTAGCTTCTCTTTCTTTTAACCAGGCTAACCCTGTTAAGTGATACATTTGTCTCATGCTTGAGTGTTTACAAATGCCCCTGCATCTTGGACTTTTTCAGGTACATTCCCTGTTCTACAAAACATTAGTGGAGCACAGCTACCACATTGAACTGCCTCAGCAATAGCATGCTCTGCTGTGCATGTTTTGTGGCTATACAGCTTAGTATGCATGTTTTATTAATATTCAGAATGAGATCTGTAAACATCTTAAGAAATTCTGGAGGGGAGGGGGGGAAATATGGTCCAGTATCTCTTTGTTTAGGTTTTCATTAGAGAAAAATTCTATGACTTTCATTCCTCCCAAAATGTAGATCCATATCCTCTGTAAAAAAATACTGTCTTTCCCTGTTCTGCACAGCTCATTAGCACTTCCCTCCATACACTTATTTCTGGTGCCATTTATTTCTTCTGATATCATATTATGCAAATGTAATACACAGCCTTGGTGTATAAATAAGAACCCTTCCTTAGCACTTATTTCTTTTTTCAAGCTCCACAAAGTGCATTTCACAAGCACAGTTGCTCTAAAACAATTGCACGAATTGGATAACAGATTAAAAATACGTGTGAGAAGAAAATCCCCAAACAGTTAATCTTAAAGGTCACAGACTAAAGTAGTTTAACTTCATAAAATGGGATCCTGAATCCTGAAGGCTGGCCAGGAGAACCTTGGAATGTCTTATGTGAGGAGAGGTGAAAATCTTTGCATGCCTAATGGCATATTTATGACTAGACAAGCTCAAAGGAAGTCTGTGGTTGGTTTTTTGTAATCCTAAACACATCTGTTTTGTTAATTGGAAAGAGCTTTTAATGAAACTGAATGGTGGGTGCTTCTTAAGTAACCCAATTCAATAACTACATCCTTGTTTGAAAGCTGAAGTAACAATTGCTGCTTGTCCCAATAGTGTACATATTTGGAAGCAATTGTTTAGTTTTATACATTTACCAGGATGTGTCAAAATTAGAGCTGGATTTTTCTGCTTGTGTCTAGCCTGGAAAGAATATATTTAAATGTCAGTCTCAGCTGATGCAAAACATTTTGCCTGACCTGAGAGAAAGAACTTTATTTTCTAGGAGTGTTGTTTACGGGTTTTTTCATCCCAAAAACCAAATGGGTCTGTCAGTTTCAAAATGCAATGTCATTTTGGAACAAAAAGTCAAAATATTTCACCTAGAAAATGTCAATGAATAACATTTATACTTCTCTGAATTTACTCTTTTGGCCAAACTGTTTTACAACATGATCTGACTTTCTGAATAGTTTCATTCCCTCTGAGACTGCGTATCTGTAAATTTTATGTACCCTGAAAATATTTTCAATCCCCTCTGCTTAACATGCAGGCACTGCTCAGATTTGTGTTAGCTTCAGTATCCCTCTGCAAAGGCACATAGGTAAAGGTGTGCCCCAGGCTGCCCACAGGGCTGTGAGCAAGGGCAGTCCCTGGGAGGGTTTGTCTGCAGCCAGGCAGGATCAGGCCAGGTTAGGATCTCTTGCTCTCAGAACGCCTGTGCCGGCTTGTTCTGCAGCTCTGATCCTGTTATCTCCACCCAAAGTTTTGCATTCACTCATATCTACACATATCTAGGGCCTTATCCTGGAAATTCCTGCTCGTGCCAGTAAATTTCTTTGCCAGGAGATTCCTTGGAAGGCAAGGCAACTGTTCCCAATGTGACCAGGAGCAGCCCTACAACGCAGGCAGAAACACCTGTGCACTGTATTTGCGTATGTTCATCCTCTGCAATGCTAAGGCAGTTGTGCTGGTAAAGCCCATTTTCCTTGAAGATTGTCAGTCTTAATAAGAACTAAGAAACTAGAACAAAGCCATCATGAATTCTAATGTATTTGAACATATGGCCCTAGGACCTGTTATTACCATATCAGTCAGATAAAGGAGTGGGAGAGTGGTTGCAACAGCACAGAAGGAAAAATGTTAACACAGCAAAAGGACTCTTATAATTTTAAAGAAATATTCAGTCTGTGAATTTAGTTTCCAACTTTAAAAAGTCTTGTGGATAGTATCAATTTCTTTTAATTCTTATTCAAATACTATTTTTTCATTATTGTTGAATTATTTTCCTTTCCTGTTTAAAATGGAGCTTTTTCTGCCTTTAGAGTGAAGGGTGTTTGAAATACCATATTTGCTCACTGTTCATGGTAGGCTAGGGAGGTAAGTAAAATAATCTCAAGCAAAAAGTGAATTCAGGTCAGAGTCCATTTCCAAGGACTAAATCAGTTCATTTAGTCTCTGTCCTCCAGCTCTGAAATGTATATCAGCAGCAAATGTACAGCTCCCAGGTCTCCAAACAGCAATCAGCTGATTCTGCCAATTGCATATGTGTGAGTGAGAGAGGGAAATGTATGAAAGCATTTAATTACATGTATCTGGAGCAAGAACTGGACCCGGGGTTGCCATGAGCTTAATGAGAGGTTTAATCAAGTTTAGCTGTAACTCAAGATCCTCTAGAATTCCCAACCATCTCAAATATGTATAGTGTGAATTTTTCCTGTTAATTCATTGTAGGCGTAAGAGTATTTACAGAAATTTTGGAGGAAGCAGAAAAGGCTTTCTGAATGCATTTAATAGATTTATACATCTTGCCATGAGCGTGGATGCCTGGCAGCAGGTTAGGCAGTCAGGGTAAGAGGTCTGGTTGAGTTTCCTGGATGCAGATGGTGCAGAGCCAGGATCGATGGTGGTGTCTTGTGATGAACTACTACCACCACGTTCCAAAGCATTGCACCATCTGGATTGTGATAATTTGAAAATTTCTTGGTTTATATGTCATTAAAACATTTCTAAAGCTTTACTTGAGTTTTATACCAATCTTTCTGCTAAGTTTACAGCTGAGCAAATACAGAAACATTTGGATAATTGCCTTTAATACTTGCATTAGCCTGCATCAGCTTTCTTTAAAAGGACTTTTCTTTGAAAATGTTCCAGTGTCTTCTTTCTTTCCACAGATATCCACATAAATCAGTTTGCTCACGATAGAGCAAATTATCTAAGACAGATTTATCCTGTAGAGAGAACCATCACAAAGTCTGTATCATTTAAGTACTATGTTTGTCTTTGAAATAGACCTGAAGTGACATCTAAATGCAGCTTAAGAGATGCACAGGCTTTGAGATGACCTCACTGGGGTCTTCAGCATCCTCACAAGGGGAAGTGGAAGGGCAGGTACCAATCCCTTCTCTCTGCTGACCAGTGACAGGACTCAAGGAAACAACAAGAAGCTGAGTCAGGGGAGGTTTAGGAGGGATAACAGGAAAAGGTTCTTCACGCAGCGGGTGGCTGAGCACTGGAACAGGCTCCCTGGGGAAGTGGTCACAGCACCAAGCCTGAGAGAGTTTAAAAAGCATTTGGACAACACTCTCAGGTACATGATGTGACTCTTGGGGATGGTGCTGTGCAGGGCCAGGAGTTGGACTTGATGATCCTGATGGGTCCCTTCCAACTCAGGATCTACACCCAGCTGTATTTTATCCAGCTTGTTGTTTAAGTAGAATTCAGGTAGAGCAGGGCAAAAAGTAGATTATTCCCCGATTCACTGGTAAAATTAAGAAACTTGGGGTAATCTTTTTGACCAATGACAGTCTCTACATAAAGGATACGGTAGCAATCCAGTAGTATTTAAGGGGTCTGGACCTATTTGGGAACAATGCATTTAGGGTATTAATATTAATAAAATCTAGTGATAAGAAAATGTCTGCATTGTACAACTAAGAGCAGACAGCAAGCTGTGTGCTTTTACTTGTTTTTCTGTTACGAACTTTTCAAGTGTTCACATTGTAGCTTCTGCCAAAGGAGAGGATGAGAAGGGAGCCTGGCAAGAGCTGAAGTAGTTCTTGCATTAGATCTGTTTTCCAACAGCTCCAGCATGAAGGAGAGTTGATGGTGGATTCTGGTTCTGGGTTTGCTGTGCTTTCTGGGGACTGGTGCCTGGCATTACCCTGCCTTGTGCAGCATAGCCACATCTGTCACCAGGGAACGTGACTTTTGCACTGAAATGTGCCCACTCAGTCCAAGGTTTTGTCAACAGGATTTTCAGTCCTACCTTTTGTCAATGGGATTTATGTTTATGCAGTAAGGAATATGATTTTAGCTTAGAAAGGAGAAATAAGAGGTTTTTTTCTACTATACTCTACTTTTTCTACTATAGGGTTACACTGAACTAAGCACTTTCTTCTGTTAAGGTTTAGTCCAATAGGATTTACAACAGGCTAAACCTCACTCTAGGAAAGACCTTAAGGCTACAAGCCTGATTTTTTGCTTCTGACTCAATTTTGCAGTTAAATCTTAGTGCAATGGCCATTGGTTTTGTTGGGCTTTTTTTTTCCTTTGATGTCTTCTTTTGTAATGTATGTTTGTGTCTTCATGATGTTTTAAGGAAAAATTTTTCATTACCCACAAAAAAGGCAGGCAGAAACTATTGTGTAATGCTGAATATGAGCAAGCTTAATACTAATTGACACCTAGTCAAAAGAAAGGGATGAAAGCCTCCATGAAAATTTGTCAACACCTCTTGAGACTGGAATATCCCAAAGACTTGCTAAAAGCTCACCACATACAAGTATAGAATTACTTGCCAAAAGATTCTGAATGAAGCAAAACAAGCTGTAAAATATTCACTGACAGATCACAAACAGAACGAGAGGCTAAATTTGTTCACTATAAATTCACTATAATTTGTTTACTCAGCTTCAGCCAGTTTATAGGTTGTGCTGGAAATCTGCCATGTCCTGGTACAGCTGAGGTTCAGTAATTCAAGAAGAAACCCTGTTACCACTTACGATAAGAGCTTCTCAGTGCTCCTCGTGATGGAAAGTCAAATAGAATGAAAGTAGATCTTGATATGCTCCACACTGAATTTCAATACTGCTTGTGGGCAATTAGGTCAAAACATCATCACTAGATGTGTGCCACCAGTAGGGCTCGTGGGCCAGGCTGAGGGGTGGGTGCCGTGTGTCAGACACCACAGTCCAGGAAACAACAATGATCCCACACAGAAAACACAGAGGCAAGAGCCGGGTAACGGGGAATGGCCTGGGATGTTTCCAAGAAGAGTATTGCAGGGCCTCATGGCCTGAGAAAACTGAGCCCAAACTGTTGAGGAATTTCTTTTTATGCCCTTGAGTCGTGCCTGGCTTCTGCACGTGCTGGAGAACAGATTGCTGGTAATACAGCAGAGGGCAGCAATGGAGAATGACCCTTTGAGATTCCACGCTCTGTGTATTTTGCAAACAATAAACAGGCACAGGGTAAATAAAACATAAAAAGACCAGAGCAGAACCAACCCGAAATAGATCCTCTAGGAGTAATCCTCCAAAAGCAGAACAGTCAGGCAGTGGCACAACTTAGAAAATGTCAGTGTAAATATTCTTTTCTCCTTATCCTCAGCCTTAAGCAAATCTTCTGTTAAAAGGGTGGGGGCCACAAATCAAATTGTCTCTGGGACACTTGAAAGCCCAGTGGTTCGGTATCATGCTATTGCATGAAAAATACTGTGTGAAAAGACTGTTCACTTTCCATTGTCTATGCAAGAGACATGAAGAGAGCATATTCATAGCAATGAGAATCAGAAATTCAGTATTTAACATCTGTGCACAGCAATAACTGAAAAGGGTGTTAACACAGATGACCAGCTGATGCAGCCTCTGTACCAGTGGTGGGTTTTGTGGCCACTTGCTGAGGGGCAACCTCAGCACAGTTGCCATGCCCTTAAAAATCCAATATTTTCAATGAGACGATGTCCCTTGGTTATTGAAAATAAAGGAGTTTATTCTATCAATCTGATACATTTTAATCTGATAAAATGTAAAAAACACTTCTCTGACTATTCCCCAGGTTTTTAGGGTTAAACAATTTTCTGTGAGTCAGCGAAGAGTAATCTGCTACAATCAGAGCTCTGGATAATGGCTATATTTCAGACATACATTATGTGCACTTTAAGCAGATAAGTGTTAAAAAAAGAAGTTGAAATAGCCTTCTTGTGAACTGTGCTGATACCGAATGGGAAGGATAGTCTAACTGTGAAACTTGGACAAAGGGGGAAAGAGATCATTGAAAAAACTTAATTCTGAAATCGTGAATGTGCGTGAGGGACACAGGAAGACAGAGTTATTACTGTGTCCTAGCACTTCGTGCCCTGCAGAAGCAAAGAGGGTAATTTGGATCCATTTTCATTTACCAATCATGCCTTTTGAAGTGATGGAGTTTGGCAAGGCTGTTTATGACTTGTTTAACAATTACTAAATGAGCCTTTCTGTTAAAAAATCAAGCTGACTGTGCCTCAGTAGCATCTCAGACGTTACTGCTGTTTGATTGTATTAGATTGAACGATGTCTTGAGACTTGCATGGCCCTCAGAGAACTGTCATTTACAGTATTTAACATTTATTCGATGAGCAAAGATTATGCTGAGCTAGAAAACAGTAAGCAAAACAAAAAATCCTGGGTGATTATAAAGATAAGTGTGCCGGTATTTGATTTGGAGAGCTCTGCTCGTCTGCTCAGACATGCAGTGGAGATTTACACTTCCTTCCCAAATGTTCTTTTGGAGATATTTACTGTACCTACAGCAGACTTGCTGAAATCGTATTCTGGAGGATACACGTAATGTGATTTGAAATCAATAAGATAACTCCAGTGCTTCATTTTAAAGATGAAACTTTGTGAATTTTAAATAAATTCTAAGTAAAATGCACTCACATGGCAAATATTGCATAAATCGTTCCCCAGTTTTATCTTGATTGAATGGCAACTTGTTAGCGCCAGTATTTCCCAACATATTTGTTTCATAACCATATGAATGACAAACGATGCTTGTTAAATATATACATTGATATTTTTTACCTTCTGTTGCTACTTGAGGTAATCTTAAAATACATGCTTCACCTTCAAATGTGACAGCTGTGTCGTTTTGTTTTTCTTTGAGAGCTTCAACCCATATTAGATTAGTCAGTCTTTGGTGTTCTGCAGAAGCTGTCTGTATTTCAGGCTGCTAAAACAAAGAATATTTTGTATCTGGCACATTAAAGCCAGCATATTATAAAATCAAGCAGAGTATCATCTTTACAATATAAAACGTGTGAATCATTTATACGTTTTTTGCTGTCAAATGTTGTTTGACAATCATCATATGATAATGAAATGTATAATTAATAATAAAAATGCCAACATCTGTTAGCTTGCTATTACAGACTGATTCTAAGTGTACTACTTGGAATATGTCATCATTAACTTAATTAATATTAAAATCCTTTAAATACAATTTGTTTTCATTAGTTGCTAATTTAGGAAGATACAAGGCATACAGAGTAGGTTCTATTTTTTCACTTTGTCAATAACCAAACTTCACGAATGCTTTTCAAACTGTTTAATTAATGTAAATGTCCTATTAGCAGATGAATCCAGTTAGATGAATGTTGTGTTCAACTGTGATTGACTCAGCCTTTGCCTTAGCCAGGTTTGTTTTTTGTGGACACCCTTTCTTTGGGAGATGTTGTTTTGCCTGGTGTCCTCCCATTAACCTCTTTAATTGTTCTTTCTGCTTTTTGCTGCCAAAATAAAACACATTTAGGTGCTCGTGCAACTCCTCCTGCAACATGCAGGCCCTTGAGCTAATATTATGCAGTTATACAAAGCATGTTTATAGCCCTGAGACACTCTCCTGCTCATTGAGGAGGAAAGGTTCTGAGGTCAGGCTCCCCTGGAGGTCTGATCAGCAACTGAATGAAAAAACTCCCCAGGAATTTATGCATACATACATACATATCTATATATCTGCACTTACCTGTGTATCTCCGTGTCTATTTACTACATTAACACTTGCCAAGAGACAAGTGTTACGGGGCACTTGGAAGATTGTGTGGTGAACAAACAGAGGCTGGTGTAGAGAGGAACTTCCCGTTTCTTCTATCGTGCCATCTGCAGGGAAGGTCTCATCTCGGGGACAAACTGCGAGGGACTGCAGAAAAACAACCTATAAAGCAAGTCTGCCTGTCTTTTAATATGCAAATTAAAGTCATCCTCCAGTAGTCTGAGGGCGACCTAGGGATTTGCAGAGGCCATCTGAAAGCTGCTAAGCTTCTCAGTAATGGGGGTGAAAACATCTGGCCATGGATGAAGATCTCCCAGAAACATCCCATTCTTCTGGTCACAGCTGAATTGGGAGGCATTCTGTAATTTTTGTGCTTGGAGTCTGTTGGCGGTGTGTGTCCCTATAGTCTTTCTCTGAAAAGCAACTTTTGAAGGCCATTGAAAACAGTAGAACCACATAGACACGTTTCATTTTGATTTTTGAAACTGATATCAAAATACTTGTGATAATTGATAATTATGTTTAAATAATCCCTACATTTTTGCAACAGTGGATGTTGCAAATTTTCATAGGAACAATGCATACAGCAGAGATTGTCCACATTGTTCTTGACATGCAATCAAAGCTGTCCACAAAAAGTGCCCAGATCTCCATTTCCTGCCTGAGAAGAGATTGAGCTGGAATAAGTGAGAAACCACTTCTTTTTTCACATCCTTTTCCTCTTCATTAAATTCTCCATCCACCATTCTGTAGTGAATGCAATAGAAAGCAACTATTGCTGGTTTTGCGAAATTACAATAAATAATTCATGAGTTGGAATTAACAGATTGTAAAAATACACTAATTAGGAAAATGAAAAAAAAAAAAAGAAAGAGAAAACCCAGCATTTATGCTGACCACAGAGATAAGACAGCTTTCTACAGTTCACAGTGATGTTAAGGAAATTAAAATCATCAGCGAGGTTTTGTAGGTAATTGAACAAGGAGAGCAATGTCATATTTCAATATGAGCTGTAGGAGTTCAGTCTCCTGTAGTACCTTTGCTTTTGTAGCATTCTTCCATCTGCAGCAGAAAGAGGCTGATACCATCTGAAATGAAACTTTTCAAGCTAAGCTGGTTCACTTTGATTGGCATAAATTTGGGGAGCTCCCAGGTGTAGCTGAGCTGGGTGACCTGGAGGAGCCTCCAGAGGGGGAAAGGAGAGACCTTCATCCTGTGTGCTGAGGGCACTCCTCTCTTCCACCAGGACTGGGCTCTGAGTGGCTGTAAATTCCTGCAGCTGCATGGATCAGTCCAAATGCCTATGGCTGAAGGTAGGTGAGGTGAGTCACACCTTTTGTTTTCATCACTCATGTGAACAGCGACTGATTTCTCCTATCCACACTTGGGAGCCAAGACAAGTTTAAGATGCAAATAATTTGTAACAGCTTTAGTGAACATTAAAGCAAACAAAATAAGCCAATACTAAAAGCAAACAATAGAAAAGGATGCAAGAAGCAGGTTGCTCCTTGGCTTTGTTTTCACGTGAGCAGCTTCCCTGGTGTATGATTTGTGTGGGGCAGTAGGATGGAATAATATTTTCAGACAGGCTATTAGCAGTGGGTCAGAGGATTGGGGTTGGTTCCACTCCAGAAATTTTTAATAGTGGATTGTAATTCAGCTCTGGATATAAAGACTGCCTGAGTCAATGATTATTGAAGCTATTTACTTTAATGAACTTTGGAATGGATTTTTATGTGAAAATCTGGAGAAGAAAAAAATATTTTTTGCATTTAGTTAGTTTTTTTCCATTCTGATTTTTAAAAAGTCACAGTTCTGGGCTCACATTCCCTATGGCCTCCAGCATTCTGTTCCAACCTGACTGCAAGAAGTGCTCCAGTCTGCCAGTGGAGCTGCTGTGACAATGCCTCCCTCCTTGCTCTCAGTGCAAAGCAAATCCTTGCTATGCAAAATGTGCAGACTTGAGGGGGGGGGGTAGAGGTGAGAGTTGGCTGTTGAAGAAGCTTCTCTGGTTGATCAAAGTGAGCCATTACCTCTGGAGCCAGGAGTGGAAGCGTATCCATGGCTAAGTCACCAGACCAGAAGCATTCTGAGGATGTGTGACTCCCCCTGTGCCTGACCCTGTTAGTCCCTTTTCCCTCAGTCTCCCCCTTCCATCACTTTATTCAAGTGGGAGCAGCTTGGTATGCGGCAGTTGATGTTAGGGATGCTGCTGTTACAGTATATGTGTGCTTTCATTTAAAAAAATGAGAAACTAAGACATTTGTAAAATTATCTGATATTGCTAAATACATTTTTGCCATATTTGAATATATTACCCTTTAAACAGTTCAGCCAATAAACATGCTCATTTCTAAATAGAGATGAGCATCCTTTAACTGGCCACATGTTTTATGCAGAGGAGGTCAATAGTATTTGTTAGTCTGCAAAAAATGGATAAATACAGTATTCTGCAAGCAGAGTGTGCTGGGTCTGCAGCCTGATACCACTGAAATGAAAATTAAAATGTACTGATTTTAGTGAGAACAAGTGTCAACTTTGATAAACAGAAATATGGACAAAGCCAAATCAGCTAGGTATTCTTCAAAGAATAAGTGTTATAAAATAAAACACTTACTGTAAAGGAAAAAAATTAATAATAATCCTGCCACAACTGTTCTATAGTAAGTGTAATATACTAATGCAAATATAATATTTCTATTGGCTCGTGTACCCGCTCTATTTCACACATACAAGAATTGCATATGCCTAATAATCTGTGCTTTTAGCATAAGAGAAGCTGGGTGTGGTCTGGCTGCTTTCTTGCAGGAGTGAATCTATCCACTGCACTTCTGCCACTATCATTATTACTTGTCTATCTAATTCCCATCAGGAAAAATGCAAGCAAAAGGGCTTTTGATTTCTGCATTCTGTATACAGAACTATGTACCCTCTACCCTTTCCCTAGTCCAGGTGAGATTGTTATCTTAGATAGTATTGTTTAATCAGTGATTGAAATGTAAACAAATCCCATTTTCCCTTTGTGCTGTTCAGGGTTATAGTGCATCTTTGCAGCCTGCCTGCACTTCAGAAGCCAGCGAATAGTTTCTGTGCAGAGGGTGAAGTTCTGCACTTCGTGCATGAACCATTGGCCATTTGAGGGTATTTCATAGAGCACCCAGGAGGTCTGAAGAAGAGAGCCCATCACATGAGGGACTGTAACCAATCTATCAGGTTTCATTTCTGGGTGTTTTGCAAACCACCTCAAATCCTCAGATTTCAGTGTCCTGGCAGTTCCAGAGTATTTGTATTATTGTTTTATTAAAAATAAAATAAAACAATAATACAAACACTCATACTGTTCTATGATTTGATATTCTGTCTATACATTCTCAAATAACAGAAGAAGTTCAGTGTTCAGATGGAATCAACCAAAAGTATGCATTTACTAAGAATTCTCCATTTGTCAGAAGTTTTGCCAAGGAAATTTTAAACATTCAGGAGAGAAGGGCAAAGTGGACAACCATGCTATTTAGATATCTGCATTGCCTATTTAAATCAGATTTGATCAGAGCTTGTTAAATATAAACCATTGTAGCTCTATAGCTCTTCCCTGACCATACAGCGATTCCCAACCAATGCTGTAGAATAAAACATACAATGGACTGGCAGCTAAAATTAGTAATTTTGACAATTGCATCACCCTGCAGATCCTTTCTGTAAGATTTTCAGATCTGTCTCCCTTGGAGGCAGGTTTGTATCACGACTGTGGTTCTCCAGCTAAATCTATACAATATTAAAATAAAGGGATCTCTAAGTGACCCATTCCCATTCTTGGAATGCCCCATCACCCTATTCCCTTCTTTCCCTCCCAAAGCAGCTGTAGCTCATATATTTCTAATGCTGAATGTATTCAAATTGATGGCAGCAGTTTTCTAGGGCTTTTAGGAATTAGCTCTGCTCTGACAGGAGTCAGATCACATGCTTAAGTGGTGCAGGTTCAGCTGTTTTGGGAGATGACACCAAGTCCTACAGAGAGGTGGATGTGAGCACAACCAAGCAAAGGACAGGTACCTCAGTGAGATACACTAGTGCCAAACAAAGGTTCTGTCTGTGTCTGTGTTTTGCCTCTCAGTATCCGGACTCAATGATTGAATCTTAATTCATGTGGTAACTGAAAGACCCTTCTGATCAAATTTTGAAAACCACAAGCCAGTAACAGCTGCGTGGGTAGATGAGAGGTCGGATGTGCATCAGAATAAGACTTCCTGGGTGTTTTGGTAGTTCATAAAAAAAGCAGCAAGCGTAGCAAACCACATCAAACTCGTATAGTTGAACCAACTAAAAACATAAGCAAGTCATCTGTGCACTAAAGTCCATAAAGGTTAGTGAGATGAATTATTTCCTCCTTAAGGGCCACCACGAATTGGAGGAAACTGGTCTATCTTCCTAAACAGGACATGTAATATTTTCTGTATGTCTGAGTTGGCATGGCAGCGTGGAGCTGAAAGCAGAGGCAGAAATAAAGGAGTAAAGAGTGTCAGTATTCATCACTGTGGATTTATTTATTGCTTTGCTAGGCCAGTGCACACCTTTCACATAAAGGTGGTATTAACTGAGGGAAGTATTCATCATCTCCTTTGTTTGACATAAGATATAAATCTGGTCTAAAGACTGCTTAAAGGAAATTATTTTTGAGGACTGTGTAAAAAATCATGTTGGTTTGGTTTTCATCAAAGCTGCAGTTCTGGCCACAAACAGCTAAGCAGAACACCACTTAATTGGGCTGGAACTGGCAGCTCGTTGCACTGCCCTTGCTCCAATGCTGCATCTTGGGCCACTTGCTCCTGGGTCAGTCACACACATTTAGCTCCTGATGGCTGCTCAAAGAGCAGGTAAAGCCCTTAGCATCACTGTATTTTTTGAGTCTAAACTTTGTGATTACAGTTTTCCTGAGAGAGTAATATTTCCTATGTAAAGTATACTTTACAATGTATTGGAATTTAACTGCAAAGATATACACCTTCATAAGTACAGGCTATTAAAACAATTTACTGGTATGTCAACAAGTACCGATATGTACATAAAACCAGAATAATTTGGTTTGTTTTAATGCACTGAGCCAATCCAGCAGTGTGCTGTCAAGTGCTATTGAGAATCACTTTGCACTAACAGGATGACATGACTGGAATCACATTCACTGCACATCTTAGTTCTATTGAATGATGCAGAGCTGAAATGAATGACTGACACTTTGTGAATAAAAGAATAAAGCAATTGTGCCATTCACACTGCATTAAGGGTGAAAATTTACTTTCATTATATTGGGTGTTAAGATCCACTCTTAGAGTTCATTAAAGTAGGTGGGAGAATGGGACTCAGTGAATAATTAACAATAAGTCATTTATCAAGGAAATCTACTTTTTCCTTCTGTCTGTAGAAAATCCATAAACAAATCACAGCTGTTTCAGAAGTGTTTGCTATGCAAACTTATATTAAAAAGAGGATTTTTTCCCCCAATTCTTAGCAGTTTGGATTGATTGTGATTTCAATGTGAGGCTGTAAGGTACTTGCCAGTCATATAGCATTGATTAGCTAGTTTGTCAGAAGGGTACATGATTAGCTGTCTCCCTCCTAGTTGGATGTATTTGCCTACTTCTCCAGAGCAAATACCAGTGTGTACACATGCAAATGTAAATTTTTTCTTCATCAAAATCTCGTCAATGACACTTTGAAGGCTATTTGCCATGAATGCTGGTGCCAAAAAAATGACGTTTCTTGAATTTCTGTGAAATGTAAACAACAAATCTGATGCACAAGTAAATCAATTTGACATAATGTCAATATTTGCGGAGTACTTTTACAATATTTCACTTTCTTTACAAAGTTGTATCTCTGCATATTCAAATTTGAAAGAAATTAGACAAAGAAGCCAAATAGTTAAAAATAATTAGTCTGACATGCAAAATAAGCAACAAATAACAAACATCTGCATTACAGTGTGCAGTGCTTTGTTACAAAATGCATATTTTGAATACAGAGACCGTGACAATATTTTTCCCGACGCTTTTTTGTGTTTATGGCTCCACTGAAGTAATTTTGCCATTAAGAGCAGTGAGATCAGCATGTTACCCCAAACAATTGACCATTGTCCTTTCTAACAGCCCAGTGCACGTTGTTCTGCTGGCTTCCTCCTTCAAATGATAGGATCCCTCATGCCACAAATGTAGCTTTCCTCTAGAAGTAAGTGCCAGTATCTGGTTGAGATCAGTGGATTAAAAGCTTTACAGGAGTGCTGAGAGTTATTATTATCTTAGTTATCACTGTTTTTCAGAAGTGTTTCCCAGGACTGCAGACACTCTGGGCCTCTAGATTGCAGGGTCAGACAATGCTGAGTGCCTGACACTGTAATAACAAGAGAATTCATTCAAATAGAAATGGTGGTTGCCTCCTACTAATTCTGATAGCACTCAGGTAAAGGAAAGATGTCAAAGGATGCCTGTGGGAAGAGATCTCCAACCCAAAACCATCCATAAAGTCAATAAAATTAATTTCTCATTCATAGCTGATAGAGAAAAAGGTGCATTTACAATAAAATACAGGTCCTGAATCCCTTTAGCAAAATAGCACATCTCTTACACTTAAGTATATATAAAGCCCTCTTTGAATGCCTTTCCAGAGCTCATGTTGCCAGCAGTTATGCCTGAAGTCTTTTATGTGACAAACTTGCCTGCACACCTGGCGAGCAGCGGGCTGGGCTCCCTGACAGGGTGGATTGGGTTACGGGGGGCAGTGCCGCCAGAGTCTCAGGAGGGGTGTCTGAATTATTTTTTAAGAAGAAAAGCTTCAAATGGAAAGTGTAACCCAATGCTTTCTAAATGTGGAGACATGCTTAAAGAGCAGTGCTATTTAGTTTCTCTCTATTTTGGAGAAATTTAAGTCCTCAGTAAATAAATCCTGCGCTTCAAGTACTGAACAAATGAAATCGCCCGATTAAAATTTAGAGAAGCTCCTGCTGCACATTCCAAAAGCAGGAGGGATGACGAGAGAGTCAGACTTGCTAAAGGAGAGAAAAAGCTCAACCTGTAGCCCACAGAGCTAAATTCTGTCCTTGAGTCAACTCAGTGGAGCTGGGATAGGCTGGGTGTAAGCTGAGAGCAGAGCCTCACCTTCCTGGAGGAAGATCACAGCAAAGTGAAGGCAGTCCTGTAGTAGAAACAGCTGCCTTCAGAATAAAAGTCTTCCTCACTTTGAAGCCTACAGGCACAACAAGCACAGGCTTAGCAAAAATAGACAAGGGGAGAAAGACTGCAAAACAGACGATTATAGGAATTTTTTTAAAGCACCTAATGTACGTGGAAATATTCTTTCATGTTCTTGTGCAGTTGTGATCTCTAGGCACAGGTGTGAGCACAAACACATTCCCCCGCAGTGGAGGCTGCCAGCACGGGAGAGGAGCTAAAACTGTTCATGCTGATGAAATGCTCTTTGAAAACACATGGCTGGGACATGAACTCATAATACTTTTGCATGAGTTTGATCAGGTCTGTGGCCAGAGAAGCAGCAGGGATGTGGCAGAGCTCATTCAGAGCTCATCGGCCCTCTTTCAACAAACGGTTTGGGTTAGGGTTTGTTTTTTTCCTAGAAAAACGTCAGTCAAGCAAAAGCAATCCCCATCCAGTAATTCAGCTGTGCCTATTCACTCTGATGAGTCACTGGAGCAGAGACTCAAACCTGCATCATCAACACCAAAGGCAAATGCTGAAACTTGCTGGATCGTAGAAGCCATCTCTCATTAAATTTAATAATATTTAATTATTCCTACAAATTGGAACAGCTGAAGAGTGACAGAAAAATCTCCTTCAAGTGACCGGCTCCAAGTAGTTAGAACAGGTATGTGGGATGTAAAAGTTCAGGTTTTGAGTCTCTGCTTTGACCCATCCTGAGCAGATTTGAGACCATGAGGTGAAAGATCCTAACCATGAGGTTACAGGCTGACTCATTGTCAGGCCTTCTCTCTACTCTTTCTAGGAGAAGAAAAAAGTGACAGAAGATGTAGTTCCTGCTTGTACAGTAGAGGACCATTGGGAATCTCCCTCCCAAATATCTGATAGAAAATCTTTTATGCTCCACTTGCTCTAGGTAGGAGAACAAGCACATATTTATATGAGGCACAAGGAGGTCCTTCCTGTGCAGGGTAGCTTGGACAACCACAAGGTCCCATCTTGTAGAAATTTACACATCTGTGATGAACTCAGCCTTGTGTGGAAAGTTCAGAAAATGGCTTCTATATTATTTGTTTCATCTTTTAAGCCAAATAGGGCGTTAACTTTTCACAGGAGGATATTTTTGCCCCATTCCATGTCCCATTCTACCTTCAATAGCAATTTTCTTCATTATTTTATCTGCTGTCATTGTTCAAGATGAGAGTAGTTGGGCATTAAAGCCAGGAAAGAAGATGCAGATGTATGTAACAGTGGTACAAGACACATGCAAACTAAACCTACTCTGCATCCTCTTATGGCCCCTAAAGACTGCTGAAAGAGGGCCAAAAGAGGTCCCACAAGACTGAGGGGTCTTTGGTGTATTCTTCATGTTTTTCCCACAGATAATTTGGAAGAAATACAGTGTACTTTTGCATGCCCCCAAAGTAAAATTACAACCAGCTGATAGAACTATCTCAGCAGCAATGAGAGTCAACTCAGAAAGGCAGGTTTTGTTGCCAAATAACACAGATTGTTTATAATGAATATAAACAATTACACTGCTGACCAGATTCCCAGTACACTTCCATCCACAGAATATACAAAATACTGCTCTGGCACTGGTCTCTCAAATATTTGCCATATATTGAGCA
Source organism: Pomatostomus ruficeps (assembly GCA_013400735.1). Classification (NCBI taxonomy): domain Eukaryota; kingdom Metazoa; phylum Chordata; class Aves; order Passeriformes; family Timaliidae; genus Pomatostomus; species Pomatostomus ruficeps. The sequence continues at coordinate 1,277,968 of VYZT01054259.1, forward strand.
CTTTCAATGAATGAAATTCAGTGGAAATGACACACAGGGAATTCCACACCACGCTGTTCTCATTCCCCAGTATTTTTTGTTCCACATAGTTATTTTTGCCTTTCATATCGTAATCCTCCAAAGTAAAATGCTTCTTGATTCACCATGATCTCCCCCTAAATCTTTGAGCCCACAATGATTTTCCTCTCATGTAACAGGTTTAACATTGGGCACAGACTAGAAGACAAGGGGAATTGTTGTGGTAACTCTTGCAGGTTTTTTCCTTGCCTCTTTGTCACATCTCGGTGCAGATCTTGACAGCATGACCTGTCTTTCCAAAGCTGAGACCAAATTTAAATTGGTGACAGTACAGAAAAAAGGCTTTCCACTGTAACATCCATACAAGTGGACTGAGCCTGGACACTGCCAAGCATTTAGCTGAAATCAGAAACTTCAGAGGTTTTAGTGCACTGTAAAATTTAAACCCTCCTAGGGGACAGTATTGAGGGAACTAAAGTATTCCCAACAAACAAGAAGAATCTTGCAAAAGAAAACTCCTTCCAAAGGTCTATGATAGAAATACATTACATATGATGTTAACACAGGTAATTTGCAAGAAAGTTCCATAAATCATCATTTCAATGGGTCGTGAACTTCAAACTGTGCATTCAGCTCAGCAATTTCATTAGAGCAGAATAACCTTATTTCCATACAAAGAGCAGTCATGGTGCTAATTCTAAAGTAACAAATTGTCCTTTTGTTTCAAAACTTGTTAGTACTGTCACTGACAGATACAGGGAAGAAAAAACAACCAGAACAACTGAGAAAAGTTGGCCTTTTCAATGTTGTCCACAGAGGGGAAGTTGAAGAATGATGAAGACCACAGCACACTCATTGCAGTTTTCTGTTGGAAAGAAATGTATTTTTCTGGCAGAAGATAAGTTGCTTTAGTTATTACTGAAGTCAAAAGCAAACCCTGTGTATACCAGCTTGGAGAACAAAAACTAGCAACTGCTTACAGATTTTAGTACTGTAGTCCCACATCTTCATTTTTTTTTTGTCCCCTGGAAAGCCACTCTTGTCTTCACAATGTTTTTCTTGTAAGAAACAAGAATGACTGTTACACATTGATGCAAGAGATTAAAAAAAAAAAAAAAAAAAGGGGTTTCCTCAAACCACTCCCGCCAACTTTATCATGAGTATCAGGAAGACACCAGGATTGAAGCTGCATCTGTCTTTCCAGAAAGCTGTACCTGTGATGCTGCCCCATCACCTTATTGCTACCCATCTCCTTGTCCATCCCCCGCTGCCATCCCACTGGGGTCAGGAAGTCAGCAACAGGCTTTGAATTTCTGACTCTCATCTCAGCTAAACTATCTCCTAATACTGAAGAGGTTCCCCAGTTTCAGTTTTATTGAGTTCAGTTGTGCACTTACCAAAGCTCATGACATTGACATTGCCTTTATCAAAAACAGGGCCGGGCCTGTGATGCTGTGATTAAAGTTCTAGCTGAAAATACAAACTCTCTTGAAAACAATGGCCTGCTGTACAATATTAAGTGCCAGCCAACCAGACAAGTTATTTTCTTGAGTTCCTATAAAACTGCAAGGCCTTGAAGATAGCAAATATGAGAAAAATCATGATAAAGTGTGATACATTTGAGGCTAGCCTTGAAAATCAGCAGTTAGTGCAGCTGTGGGCGCCTTACTCTAACTACATCCTGTTTATAAACAGCCAGCACAAAAATGTCACTTTTCTGATTTGAAGCCATTTGCTGTAGCCAAATATGCATTTCACGAGAACAAAAGTGTCTTAGCCAGTTAGAACTCATTTCTCTCCCTCAAACAAACAGTAATCAGTTCGCCCATTGGTGGCGGTGGCTCCGTTTGTATGTGCAGCTCCTGCTCTGAATATGCAGATCTCCCCACTCCCATTAGTTGCTGAAGTGTCTCTGCTCACCCTGCCTGCTGTAGCTGGTGTTTCTGAGCTGTTTGGATGACAATACCACAGCTGAAGACAAAGATAACTTTAAAATGTGTATAAAAGCCAAAAAACATACCATGTCACAAATCAAATAAAGCTGACTGTTGAATAATACTGAGAAAGAGTGGTAGGAAAACAGCTCTTGCAGATGGAAGGATCTTATCTGTAAGGACAGGGTCAGGCAGGGTCTGTGTCCCATGCCAGTAAGCCTGGTAGAGTGTGTTTGCAGGGGTAGCTCTAGGTATGGCACATCTCAGAAATGAAGCTCATTCAATGTATATGCACAGGCTCTTGTTCTTAATATAATAGTCTGCCTTCCCAGCACCGGCTGGTGCTGTGCTTTCTGTGTTGTTCTGGTTTATTTTTTAATAAAAGGGAGTTTAGCAGACTGCATCATGTTCCAAAACTTAAATTCCAAAAAATATATTTTTGTTATTAAGAAAACCCTGAATCAGCGGCTCCTTGTAGGTCTGTATGCAAGCTGCATGAGCAGGTTTGTGAAGGGTGTGTACATGCTGATCCTGCAGAGATTCACATCTGAGTGTAACCCACCTCTCTCTTCCCCCCCTTGCCCAGCAGCCTCAGAGAAGTGGTTGTGAGCCCACAATATCAGTTAACAAACCATTACTGTGGTTAAAGCATCACTGCTTTACTCTTCCCAGTTACCAGTCCAGTGTCAGGAATTTCCCCACATTTATTCAGCAGAATGGTCTCCAAGGCTTCTCCCTGTTTTTCTGCTAGGCTGTTATGGCTTTAACCTACATCAGGTTTAAATAGTTTAGCAGGTGGTTAAGCTGCCTGCCTGATTCTGCCCAGAGAGCACAGGGCAGAGGCACGTGGTGAGTTCTGCCAGCAGTTCTGGGGAGCAATGGTTGGCAGAGGGGCAGTAAAAGGCAGCTGGGCCTGGAAATGAGCACCAGCACGTGGGAGGGGATGTGAGCGCTCAGCCTGAGCACCTGGGCCTGCCCTGGTGCTGGCAGACTGCTCTGCCCCAGCAGAACCTCGGCGCTGCCCAGCACAGCTTGGGAAGTCCTCTGGCTGAGCTCATCACAGCACTGGAAGCTCTGGTCTCAATCAGGAAAGCTGCTCAGGTCATTAATAATTCCAGTCTGTGTCAGTGGGCCTTGAGTGCACGTTCAAGGCTTCGCCATCTGCGGATGGAAGGGAACGTATCCAGGGAATTTAGCTGAGCCCAGGACTTTGCACTGGAGCAGCTCCCAAAGGCTCACACGCGCTGCTCCATCCACTCCTTGGTGGGATGCAGTGTCTGACAAGCAGGTGGTAACAAACAGCTTGAGGAACTCGCTGCATCTGCTTTGTTAAGTGAGCATGTGTCTGAGCCCTGAATCCATCTTTCAATCTAGCCTTTAATAGGAAAATGTAATCCTGAAAATTATATTTCTGCATGGGACCCAGTATGGAATAGATGGGCATGTAGGTATGGTCTAGAGTGAAATCAAAACATAAAAATCAAAGTGCTGTTAAAAGGTCCATGGTGCTGAAAGCAATCACAATTACACCAATCAGTTATGAAGTTTCAAACTGGCCAGTCTCCTTGTCTAGTTTAACTTGCAAGGTTGAATCTGCCCTGAACAAAGAAAATCAACAGTAAACCAAAGAAAAATCATGGGGAACCATGGATCCAGTGTTAACATTTCCATCCCTTTCACTGGTCTCTGACAAGAGAGACTAGAAAAATACAGATTGTAAAATACAATCTTATCTTGCTACACCCCTTTTAAGATTGATGAGTTATAAAAGCAATTAGCCAGCAATGTTTTTAAAACTTGTCAAATACATTATTTGACAAATATATTAATAAATCATGTATCTAGTAACAAACTGCATGAGCTCTGAAAACTACCGCATCATTTTAAAACAACTTGAAAATCTCATTTCATCCATTGATGAATCACCTGCCCACATTAGCAATAAACTGGCACAAGCAAGACAGAGACATTTTTATCCTTCAAGTCACATGAAGTGCATTTCAGGACACTTACACTTTGCTAAATCTAAGCAAAGGCAAAAAAAGGGCACATGTGTATGTGTTTTCAGATAGTGGAGGCACACACATAAGTTTGGGGCAATTCTCCACATCTGTGCAAGCTCCCACTCTGGTTTCTCTGCAGGGATTCTCTTCTGCACAGGGAGTGGTGGAGGGAGCTGAATCCCTCTCAAGTGATCCCCAGCCCACCTGCAGCTTCTGAACTGGGAAAAGACCCACGTAGTCCTTTAGACACCCAGAAAAATAAACTATTAGAGGTCAAACTTTACATTCTTATCAGGAACTTCAGTCTCAAGCAGTCAGGTAGCTCCATGCAGACAGCTCATGCAAAGAACCTGTCACCTCCAGGAACCCAAATGTAACTCCTTTAGGAACTCCTCCCATCCAGGTGGCACACCTTGAGGCTGAGAAGCCCATTGCCCTCTCATTCCCCTTCCTCCCACTGGCTGAGGTCTTGTCAACAGCTGAATTTGATAAAATTGAGAAGAATTTTAAAATCCGTGTTTATTTAACTGTTTGTGTAATTGCAAAAGTGTCCTGCACGTTTAACTGGCAGTGGCTTTCAGACCTGGTGGATGCTTCATCTGGCAACTGTTTTTTGCCTCCTACACTGCTGGTGATGCATTGTCACGTAATTGGGTTGAAATGAAATAAACAGAGCAAATCCAATTCTCCAAGGTTAGGGACTCCTATCTGGGTACTGGACTGCAGTAACTGGTTGCTTTGCACTGCCAGGGGAGGTAAATTGCGTGCTTGGTTTGGTGCCTACGCAGCGTGTACTGAACTCCTGCTGGCTTCTCAGGGAGTTCCTAAGCTCTGGCAAACACAGCTTCACCAGGTACTCCTCCAAAAGAAAAGTTAAATTCTCAGTTCCTTGGAGTCTAAAATATTCATGATACATCTCCAAATCATGGTCAGTTCGTGCTGCTCCTGTTATCCACTATCAGTAAGCTCATCATAGTGTTGTGCCTTTTTTCTGCCATGTACTCACTGGCATTTGCAAATGAGATGACTGCAAGTATGATGTCTTGGTGAGGGAGAAACAGTTCAGAGAGACACAGTGGTTATCACAAAAGTTTCTTCTGGAAAAGATTTGGATCTAGTAAGAAGGGAAAGAAAAAAAGTCCTTTATTCAAAATTAAATACCTAAAAGCATGGCTTTTGTTGAAGAGAATGAGTGGGAACCCACTACTTATTTTCTGAGAAGTTTCTGCAAAATAGAAGTATTGCCTGCTGGATCATTTTCTCCGTTTCACAGACAGAATGTCAGGCTGAAAAAGGAACACAAGTCTTCACATCTTGAAGTCAAGGTACACACTCTCTTTCTTTTTCCTGAGCATTGTTCCAGCTCATCTCCATTCACAAGAAGCCACACCATATATTAATAGACAACTTGGCCTTGGAATTTATTTTGCAGATTTTGTTATTGCCTCATAAACACACAGCTTCTTTAAATTGTCATCAAAATATATCACCAGAAAATTACTGAGGCAATAGAAGAAAAAACCTACAGTACTGCTACACCAAATCCTACTTCAAGTATTGTGCTGCTCTTCTGTGAAATTCATTGTCCTTGCAGGGATCTAACAGCTTTGCCATATTCTTTCACTGCTACGGGGTAGTCCAAAGGAAGCAATCACACCTTTAGCAAAAGTTGATTTAATTTCCGTGGGACTCTGGGCTCCAATCTGGTAGGACCATCTTACCTCTTTTTATATGCAGCCAGCACTAACTGCTGTTCTTTGCTACTTTTCACCTTAGACAGACATTTATGGCTGAGTAAAGTGGCTGTAATTTATATCTGAGCAAAGCAGGGCTCTTGATTTGGAGCACTTTCCATGGGTGTAAATGACAAGCCCAAGGCAGCAGCAAATCCAGCCCAGGAGATAGACTCAGTCCTTTTCAGGGAGCTGGGGAAATGAGCCTCTGATTGTTGTGCTCTGCACTGGTAGGTGGTGCAGGCTGGGTGACGCTTTGCAGGAGAGGAGAATTTTGGTTTTGCTGAGCCTTGCAGTGCCTCACCCCCCACACTCTGTGTGTGACAGGGAACACCAGGCAGGCCTGTCCACGAGACCTCCTGCACCTCACTTGGAGCAGGGTTTTGGGAACCTCCCAGATGTGCAGACACAGATGATGTTATGATATGAACGCTGTGATTCTCGGTAAATAAACTGTTGGAAATGGCAGTACCCAATTAAATGGCAATAAAGATTTTGTTGTTTCAGTTTTATGCATGTTTTAAGACAAAATCTGTGATGAACTGCACTGTGTATGCTTGCACCAAAATAAAGATGGTAGCATGGCATATAAATAAGTTTAGCATTAGACTGGTATCTTTTTCAAATTATGACTCACTAACAGAGTTTTACAGCAATTTGATTACAATTTTACTGCATGGAGGACTCTCTTGCATCTGTTTCACAGATATCCACCTTTTAAATTTTATTTAATTTGTATTGATTTTTCCTGCACTTTCATAAGCAGACATCACACATCTGAGCACACACAAAAATGATTACTTAAGTGATGATTTAAAAATAATGGATGTACATTAGCACATGAATGATTAATTCCTTTTTGTGAGTACAAGCATCCAGGCTATGGCTGAGTAAAATATTGATGGTACAAAGGAAATGAGCTGTTTCTTAATTTAGTTTTGTTCTGGTAATGTGTAACTAATGTTGTTCCCTTCTAGCAGTATGCATTTAGTGACCCTTTTAAATTTTAATATCTAGTGATAGCTAAACTAATAGTTTCATGGGACATATAAGACGAGATTTTGAAAAGATGCAGATAGAGTTTATATGCATTAATCTGAGACTCTGTAACACATACAACACAAACAGGTACTACAGAAGAACCTAGAGAAGGTCTCCACACACCGGCTGGCATTTCACTAGAAAGCTGAGGGGGTTTTTGTACAAGACACATTGAAAGGTAGAGACTTCATTGTCATGTTAGTCTCATGAGCCTGTGGCATATGAATCCAGTTCTTGGAGGCCTGATGCTCTCGTGAGGCACTTGAGAGTGTGGGGATTTCTGACACTGGAACAGAAAGAGCCTGCAGGACTGCTCTCACCACCCGACCTTTGGGCACGTGTTTGAATGTAGGGGAGCTTGAGCACTGAGATTGACCTCTGCTGGACTCCTGCAGCTCCACTCAGAGGTACCTACGTTGTGGTTTCTCACCGTTCCACAGCTGTTGAAATGTTTCTGGAAGTTTTTGCCTCAACTACAGCACCCTGAGGTGTTTTCCCATATATTTGCTGCTAAATGGCAGAGTGGGGAGAAAGGCACTGAAAGCCAAGCACTGCTCATGTGGTCCTGCCCACACCTTCATTGCAGAGCGTGGCAGGCCAGGCTCACCCATCCCAAAGTTAAACCTGGCGCCGTGGAGCAGAGCGGGATGGGCTGCAAATCAAACAGAAACGTTTTAAATGCTGCGTAGATCTGCGTGGGCAGCAGCGCGTGTAAGGACACAAAAATCTCATTTGCACAGCTCCAGGCTCCGACATCCTCAGACAGGAATACAACCTTGTTACTCAAGGCTGATGTACAGACTGGATTGCTGGCTCTGCCTACCCCTGCCCATCTGCTGGAATGGCACTTTGCCCACAGCGTGGTGACATGCCAGGTTTCATTTGAAGTAGGTGTCTTCTAACAATGGGTTTAGAAAGCAGCCTGTTGAAGACAGCAACTGACACTTCTTTCTTCAATAGACTATTTTTGGAGTGGAAACACTTGCTGGCAGCAAGTGCAAAGGGCCTAAATCAGTTTCTGCTAGTCAGCTGCAAAAAAAAAAAAAAAAAAAATCTCATTTGCTACAGTAACTTAAGGTTTGGGCTAAAAAGTAAAGCGATTGCTTCCATTTGCTCTTGCTGGCCTCACATGGGAGTGTTTATTGTGGATACTTAATCCCACTTTACCAAACTGCATGGCAATTTGCAGGTGAGAAGGGAAAAGGAGGAAGAGGAACAGTGTATTGCTTTTGAGACAAGAAAGGGTGCTGTTTTGTTTAATTTAAGCCATGATCCTTTGATATTTTCCACTGCTGCAATGGATATTATATGGTAATCCTGCCAGGACATTTTATATGTGAAGAAGAGTTTGAGGGTTGGCTCCCCAGGATGACATTTGAAAAGTATAGTTCACATTCTTTTTCTTTTGGCAACTGAGACAAAAGAGGGATCTTCACTCAGTCCCAACAAAAAATCAACAGGCTTTCTGTCATCAGGTCTGTTTGAAAGGGTTTTGAAGATCCTAGGGAAAACACAGACTTAGTCACTGTCAAAAGTTCATGACAGGGTGTAGATCAGAGAGCAAGTTAACGCATGCAGCTCTCCCGAGTGCCATTCTGGATACAGGACGCCTGAAACGTGGGCAGGGTGTAAAACCACATGGCTTTCAGAGCAGCCCAGATGGCCAGCAACCCCAGGAACCCATGCACACGTGCTATCCTGATCCTTCTAGGAAGGATTTTGAATCTAAATTGTCAGCCTGACATCAGTGCCATGACATTACTGATGGGCAGGAGTGATAGGTGATCCATCTTGCGGAGAGTTCCTCGCTTGGGTCTGTAGTAAGAAGTCATGTGGCCTAACATCCCTCTTCTGACATGTCCAAAGCTCATCTGAGCTTGAGTCTTGGCAATGTGATGTGATGGGAGTCCAAGCTTGACCACAGCGCTGATCTGCTCTCCAAATCCCCAGTCAGGTGGCTGAGCAGTGGACAGGCTGCTCTCTCCCTGCTCTGCCTCTACTGTCTCCCCCTGACTCCACTCCCTTCTTCCCCTGGCAGAGCCCTGCGGGCCTGGGGCAGTGCAGGGGACTGGCCAGGTGGCAGGGAGCCTGCTGAGCCTGTGCTTTATGCAGCTGCTCCCCACATATGGAGAGTGTTTCTGTATGGTCTGGCTACATGACAGGCGGAGACCTCTCCATCCCTCTCTGGTTTGGTGCTGAGCTCTTGGCCGGGTGCACATACACGGGTAATAATGGCCGGGAGAGAAACGACCAGCTAGGCAGTCTCTGCCAGCATGCAAAGTACATGTGCACAAAATAAACAATCACTGAGATTCTTCTGAACGTGGGAAGCTATTCAGGCAGCATCTGAAGTACTCAGATAAAATATCCAAGCTGAAACAGCTTTTGATAAGAAAGCCAAGAATAACCTGTAGTTATCTTTGGTTACTGGACAGTAGAGACTTTATTATAAAATGATTTATTTCCTATAACATGGCTGCTAGAATCCTGGCACCCTGTTATGCAACTAATTAAAAAAAAGTCAAATCTATAAAAGGAGCTGGAAAACTTTGACTGAAGCCACAAATACTGTTTCTTCCATTTCTTCCCAAGTAGTGAACCTCTTTTCATGCCTTCCTCTTCCCCACAAAGCCACAGAAGAGAGGAGATCTGTAGCTAACAGCGACAGCAGCTACGACTGCATCACTCCAAGCAGCAGAGGGAACAGAGTGCCTGCAGCAGTCTCTGTGATTTGCCAAGAATGGAGATGTCATGGCTTACTCTTTTTTCAAGCTATGTCAGATAATAGTGTTGGCATTCCTACCTGAGCCTGTTTTTCCAAGTCAAGCACCATCCAGAGTATTTAGTTATAACTTGGTTATGACTGGTTGTTGCTTTGTTGTTTGTTTTTGCGGTGTTAATTCTTCCAGTATGTGATGCAAATAGGAGATTTTGTAGGATAGAATAGGTGCCACTGCTAATTTACATTGCCTTGGATCCAAAGTGCTTTCTACACTTTTGACCCCACACACCCCCCTCTCCTAGACCAAGCCTCCTCCCCTGACAGCTCCTTTGCATGACTGTTTCCTGCATGAGTTGTCACGGACAATGGTATTTCCCCAGACTCCGTGGAGCTTTGCATCACTCAAGATTAGTGGGCTGACATGCACAGTCATACAAGCAGCTGGCACACTGTGATCAGTGAGACAATGTGGGGGTGAAACGGGCCACCTATCTCACTGTCACCTACTGTCACCTCAGAGGTGAAAATGTGTCATCTTGCATTCTCTAAAGGAAAATAGTAGGATGTGTCCCTGGATCAGTGGCTTCTGGACATGGTGCACATTTCAAATGCTGGGGGAAGGAGGAGCAGTAACTCCAAAGGATCAAACAATCTGCACTTACGTCTGCCTCTTAATTTTGATAATGTGCTATATAGAGAATAGTAATGGTGTGTGCTCACCTTCCGTAAGTGTAAATTTTTCTTTTGCACTAACGTGCAAAGCACAGAACAGAGGAAAGGAAACATTTCATGGACGGCTCTGTTACAGCTACTCAACAGAAAGGATTTTGCAGCCACAGTCAGCACAAGAAGGAACACTGAGGTACATCAAAGCTAGAAGTCTTTTTTTCCAAACAGTTATGTTATATAAGGCCATAAGCATCAAAAAACTAATTAAAAGTAATCACCTATGTCTCAAGAACAAAATATCCTAGGCTGAAGTCAGATACTGAGATGTCAGGAGGCACACACTACACAAGGTAATATGCCAAAGGCAGCAACCCTTGTCATTACTGATCGTGTGTGGGCTATGGACTTTCTCTGTGTGTCACAGAGGTAAAAGTAAATAGTTTGATCATCTTCCTTCTCACCTATGATGAGACTCTACCCTCTTGCTGGATAGGAATGCCATGTGGTAAGGCTTTATTTCAGAATTCATGCAGATACAAATTTGCAAGCAGTTTGTTTACCTTTCTATTCTTAGTAATTACTGGTATTAACTATTTTGTAAGCACCCTCCCAACATCAGCCATGAATAATGTCTGTCTGATCCTTTACAACTGTTTCACTGTCACCCAAATGAGGCAGGTTTTTGGCTCCTGAGTCAGTGTTAGGCTGGACAGCTGCTTAGCTGTGACAGCCCAAGGAGCTGCCTCAGGCTTGCCCAAGGGGGATTCAGACTGTACTAAATTACATTCTTAGAGACTTATTTAAGGCCTTAATCCACGGAGTTATATTTGGTGGGACAGTGAAGGAGCGATGTTTATGTGTGTCTGTGTGTGTGTCTGTCCATGTACACATGTCTAATTACTTGTTTTCTGTAATACCAAAACCTCCATTGCTGTAAAATGTCATCAGCTGCTACCTGGTGGATTCACCTTTGTGTAGGACGTGATTGTTTGTGTGTGAAGTCAAGCTGGTTCATGTTGGATTTTATGGACTCTGGAATGAGTAACATGATACAGATCTATAGATAAACTAATCTGCTGGTATTTATAACCAGGGAGCAATTGCTTCAGCCCTTTGCAAGTTTTGAGATGTGACAGTTACAGTAGAAAGAAGCTTTACTGTAGCTCTGAGCTGTTTGAGAACATGTGTGATTGGCTAAATTTCTATGGGAATATTTGATTTACCTTAAAGAAAACATCAATCGTGTCTTTGGTCATTCTTACTGATAGGGAGTAATTCTTCTTGGTCAAGTCATAAAACACTTAGAATTCTGAGCCCAGTCAAGTAAATAGACAGATAAAATCATCTGCTCTCAGCCTACATTATCTTGTAATTTACACATAAAAAACCAGTGAAATAATGGAATGTTTTCAGGCCTGTTCCTTTTCTGAAGGTCAATGGGTCTCCACAGGACAATGGGGACTCGTCACACAGAATCAATTACGGGATTAGGTAATCCCCTAAAATGGGACTGAAAAGTGATTTTGTGTAACAGAAGTTGCTATACATAATATATAAATAGATAACATTAAGTGTCTTGTCATCTTGTGATTATATGCCATGAACACAGATTTGTTACTAATACATCTTTTCATCTGTCTATGCCTGGAAAAGGCAGCACATTTTACTACTAGTGAGGAAAAGTGTAGGTAAACACTGTGATGGTGAATCTGTACTGAGTAGAGTATGACAAATGAAATTTTGGAAATTAAAATTGCAGGCTGTGAGGAAGATCAGCTATTAATTTTGGAAGTGTGCCATTAAGTCTAATTACAGTATTTTGTTGATATTACCTTAGATGTTTTGAATTAATTCCCTATCAAAAGATGGATGCTGTAATATACCAAACTGAAAAGCTAATAGTTGTACAGAAAATGGGGGGTTTTGCTTTCAGTCATCCCTGCAGATATTTAAAGTGCTGAGGGGAGTGAACAACACCTACTGCTCTGTACCTGGACCCAAAGGGCACCATGGCAATGCCTTCAGCTTGGATTTGCTGTTGCCAGCTCTCTGTCCTGCTACAGCTGTCCCTCACTGGGATTATTTTACAAGATTATTCTTTTGCAAGGACCAGGGATTAATCATGTTTTACTATTGCAGTGATCTTTGCATGAAGGTGCCATGGCCAGAACCATTGGTCTGAAAGAGTTGGTTTTTCAAAGTTAAGCCTGATGGGGAGCTTACAGGCAGGAAAGGCCAGTTTTACAAGACTGTGCCCAGTTAGGTTTATTGCTTGAATCCCTTTTATTAGCTTTGACATGCAGTCATCCAGATTTCACTCCAAGCACATTGCATCCAGGTCTCACTCTAGGCACATTTCAAGTTGTAAAATACACAGGACAACACATTGCAAACGTTGTGTCTATGTCTCTTCTGTCTGTGCTGACATGGGGTTCTCTGCCAGCCTCACAGCCTCAGCAGAGGAGGGATTTCTGGCTTTTCAGTGCCTCAGGTTCATCTGCACAGGATCCTGCAGGATCCCTGCTGGCTGACCCATGCAGTATGCTGACAAGGCTTTAAAAAAATTATTTGTTTTCCAATTATTTTTATTCATCACTGGCACATCTCCTCTGCCTCCCCAGAGTATAGATGGGGGAATTGGAGAGCCAACATATTGAATTTTAGCCAGACCTTTGCCTGAGAGCAGCTATTAGATTTATCACTTAAATATTCAATACAGAGATAGTTCTATGGGCTTCTCAAGGCAACCTGAGGTCAGATGGTGATGGGTGGTCATGAATAAGAGCGTGGACCCACCCATTTCTTACACCAGTCTGAAAGCCAGATCACAGGAATGAAAGCACATGCTGATCCTGTACAGAGACAGGACAAAGCTGCCAAGTTGGGGTGCAGAGCCCAGCATCAGCGTTAGCAGAAAATTATCACTACACCTTCCAGTGACAGGCATACAGCCTGAGATTTCTGCACATCCCTCTAAGTGAGGAGGCAGATTAGAACAATATGAAAAAGGGAATGATGATGTTGCTAATGGTTGGACTCAATGATCTTAAAGGTCTTTTCTAACCTAAATGAGTCTATGTTAAAGTGAATTCTTGACAGTGAATACAGTGCCCAAAAGGATGCTATAAAAAAAGTGTTCGAATGGTTTTCTGTCCTCCTTATATTTTACAAAATGGTAATTGCTTAAAAACACCTCCTATAATTTTCTGACAGTTGTCAAGGGTGAAAAGAGGGGTTTCCTATTGTTTGGAAAATATGAGACAATTATTTTCTCTCCTTTAAGAATTATAAAGAACTATACTCATGTGATACCTTGGATACTATTTACAGGAATAAATTCATGACATCTTTTCTTAAACTTACCCCTCTTTAAATAATACCTCACTTATAACCAATTATTTGTCTGTATCAACACAGCACAGGCTTGTTATATTAGCAATTTGCTATTTTTAGCCAATTGGTGTAAATAATGAGCGACAATGTTCTGAAATGTCTCACTTCTGACTTGCGTTGATACTGCTACAAGCAAGCTCAGGACTCAGAGAAGGAAAATGGTTGGCTCAGCTTTATTGCTTTGCCAGCCAAACACTGGGATTTTCACCTATATTCCCCCTGGCAACAAGGTTTAGGGTGACTGAACAGGGATGTGATTTAAATGCACTCCAGGCAGATTAAAGACTCATCTTCTTGGGATCTAAACCATGGGGAATGGGGATGAATGAGTGGCTACAAGAAGGGCAATACCTACAGCAAGGGTTCATGGAGATGGGGTGCCAGAGCCAGGAATGGTCAGCATCCCTCTCCCAGAGGTGAGCATTAGGAAACACATCATTCTGCATTGTGCAGGTTAACACCATAATGAACGATCAGTTTCAGCTTATGTGGCTTTAAGCCTCTTCTGGTGATGAGCTGAGGCATTACAGCTTGATCTTCCTATTTTCTACATTTACGTTCTTAAAAGTCCAAAGGAGAGAATTCTTCACCAATCAATAGAGATAAAAAGCCTGTTTTTCTTGGAAATTGTTCTACATTTATTCACGTATTGTACATGCCTGCCCTGCCCTGTGCAATGGCTCCCAGGATATTGAGAAGACAAGAAAACACATAAAACCAGAGCTGTATGAAAATAACTTTTCTAGGTTGTTAATACGAACTAATATTATCCGGCAGACAAATGTTTACCCCGTCTATGGGAGCATTACTCATTGAATAGCACCTTAAATTGTCCAACTAATTTTATGCACTGATAATAAATAAATTCTATTCTCTTTTACTATCAAACTTAATTACAGTCAAGGTAAGTCATAACATCGCACTTTGCAATTTAGATTTAAGGACAGTGAATATAAAAACTGCATGTCTACTTCATCAGGAGTTATTTATCGATCCATATTAAATTGACTACCAGTTCCTCTATGCAATGCCTTGCAGTAGGCAGATGTGTGTATGCACTGGCAAAAAAGAGAAAGGAGGAAGAGAATATTTAGCTAAAACAAAATGATTCTTAGGATATAATATCATCACTTCTTGGCACTGCCAGGATTTGACCATCCCCCGTAACTGACGTTTGCTGTTTTTATTGGAAATGACACAGCTTAAATGAACATGTCCTCAAAATACAAGTTTGATATTTCATTCAGAAGCCATTGTGTCCGAGCGTTCGCTGCTGAGTCACTGATGGAGCTCTGGCTCAGCCAGGGGTGAACCATCACTGCCATTTCCCTCAGAACTTGGTATTTCCCAGGGATTTGCCATTTGAGCGAACTTTTCCTGAGCTACCATGCCCTGAAGGTGGTTTCCCGAACTTGCAAACTGCCTTGCACTGTGTGCACTTGCACTTCCTTACCAAATCACCATGTGGATGGAATGGTGATGTCAATCAACACACTTACCTGCTGAAATGAGTTCAGCTTTGGTTATAAACCCAGTGGAGGCATTCAAGCAGAAAGCAATGCCTGGTTTAAACACAGTTTAGTACTATCCATATTTTACTGAATAAAAAACTCAATATGTTCTTCTAACAGAGGGTGGCTCTATATCGGTATGTAAATTTTTAATATTTTGCTTACATTTTCAAATTCATGAACAAGTGTTGCTCAAGTCTGTAAAACACTCAGAGGGTGAAAAGTCCTTTGGACAGCAGGAATAACCCATACACCCTGCCCATGAGGTAGGATGGGTAAGTGCTCCCATTAACCCCTCGGACACAGGGACGGTCTCACTGGAGCCAAAGCTGGTCCTTGGGCATTCCTGGCTCTTGGGCTGACACTCAGTCCATTTTATTCTGCCTCTGTACTTTCAGATTCTGCTGATGTGTTTCTTTTGCAAATCAATCATTCTAGGGGTAATTAACATTTAAAAGCCAGGTTTCTTTTAATTCCATTAGTATATTTGTGACAAGAAATGTGTTGGCAGAATCCAAAGGTTAAGAGTTGCAATGAAGAACAAGTTTTAGGATAAATGAAAGTTAAGGCCTAAAATAGCCCGACAATACCCCATTAATCTGCACACTATTGACACAATAGTGGTCTGTTGTGTCAATGAGGATTTAAGAAGCTTTGCAGCACATGTTACTGATAGTTTATCATATCAATAGGAGCCTGCATATATTTGTGTTTAAAAACCTGTGGCTGTGTAATTCCCTGACTGCACACATATTGTAAATGCACATACTTTAAATCCTTACATAAAGTGGTTTCTAGCCATGCAGCAAATTTTGAAATGATAATAAACTACCATATTTAAGTGTAGACACAAGATATTAGTCTTGGCTGTACCAAAATCCTCTAAAATGCTGTACTTCTAGCTGAAACTCTTTGCCCTACAGGAATGCGATCTGATTCTCAACGTTGTGTCACCTGCTTAATTGAAGCAGAAGGAGATTTAAACCATATTAATCTTTCATCCTGACATATGGAAACCTTGAGTCAGCTTGTGGCTGGAAGGTAGAGCAGGGAAGAAATGTCCCTTCCCACAAGCCGCCCTTCTCAGAGCAGAGGGGAGCATGCAGCCCCAGCCCAAGCAGTGCCAAGGGCTGTGCATCCAATGCCCCCATGGCAGGGAGAAGCGAGCAACGTCGAGGGGTAATTTCTACATGGCAGTCACAAAAGGGGTGCATGAAATGAAAACATGAGTGGCTCTTCCAGTACTGCAGTTTCCCTGGCTGGCATGACCATCAGGAGTTTCAAAAGCCAAGGAGCAAATCCCACATTTGTAATGCCCTGGTGGGGTAGCCTGCACCTAGGTACCCATCCGTACCCACCATAAATCCACACCACAGTGGGTCTGCTCCAAGTGTCTGACTTCAAGTGCCAAGGCCACAGAGCTCTTCTGTGAAACGAATCCTTCTTTTTGAGGCACTTTCAGCTTTTTTTGTCCTCAGGTTGCGATTCAATTCCCAACCAAGTGACTAGTCTCTATCACAGCATTTTCATGCACTGTGCAAATTTTGATGCTTTTCAGATTAGGGCTGTTCATGAGAAAGACAAAATAATGTCCTTACACCTTTAACCAGGCAGCAGCTCCTGGGGTGCCACATAGCTGTGCTGTGTTCGCTGTGAGGAAGCCCATAATGATCTTGCCTTTAGCCTGTCACCACTACGAAACATCAGAGAGACAGCCAAGGGACTGAGTTGCCAAAAACGTCCTATTCCCATGGCTGGGAGATTTTGTTGGCACCATCTCTAAAGAGAATTTACTATGGGCCAAATCCTGGCGCCCTTGCTTAGATGAATCAGTTCTCAAGAGGCAACGCTCCCGCTGCGAGTGGTGCGTGCGTAAAAACCTGCCAGATCAGCCCAGAATACTGCTTGGGAGTATCAAGTGCCTGTCTTCCAGAGGGGTAGGAGTGCTGTGGGAAGCAACCAGCCCAAGGCTTTGCTGTGGAGACAGTGCTCAGCTAAGGGACAAGAATTTGGGAACTGCACATGAACGAAGGATATATTCCCCAGCAAAAACCTCTAAATTACTTTTACTCAGAATTTTTCTTATTTCCCATAAAACAAACACAGATGATACAGGTTGGCGAGTAATCCTTTTTTTTTTCTTGCAGGGGCATCCAAAATACTCCATGGTACTTTAAGCCTTAATTAAGTTAGCTTTCATGTGAAGAAAAATGAATTAGTGACAGCTATTTCCTGGACTTCATTTCTGGGATTAAACCCTTTGTTTCTGGAATATCTGAGGGGATTTTGGACAGGCATTTAAAAAGATGTCATTTCAAGGACATCCCCCCCAGCACCACACGCGAAGTACTCGTCTGCAAAACCGAGTCTCATTAGCCTGCAAAACTGCATTGCTCGCAATGACTTTTTCTTCCCAAGTAGAAATGAAAATTTCTGTCTTAAGAAGCGAAGGTGGCGTCGGCGATGAACAAAACGCCTTCTCGATGGCTTCGCCCCAGCTGTTTACCTCCGCGGCCTCGGGGGCGGGAGCGGCGGGGGCAGGTTTGCCGAGGAGGGCTGGGAGGGGTGAAACTACGGGCGAAGTTTGACGGAGCTCCGCGCAGCCGGCCGGTGCGGGGCCGGTGTCGGGGCCGGTGTCGGGGCCGGTGTCGGGGCGGCGCCC
>VYZT01054259.1:1295910-1393108 GCA_013400735.1 Pomatostomus ruficeps
CGCGTCGGGGACTGAGGCGGCCCGGGCCGGGGCTCGGCGCTGCCGGCGGGGCGGGCAGCCTGGCGAGGCGTGATTTACTGGCTCTCCGGCAGCAGCCGGGCGCTGGGAGGCAGAGGGAGCCGCGTTTCCAGCTCCCCATCAATTATGGATGGAAACAAATACTGGAGTCAGTTCTGAATTATCCCCGTGCCGCGGCGGGGGCAGCTCCGCGCCCGCCCTCCTGCCGAAAACAATGCTCAGGTGCAGAGCGGGGAAACTTTTTTTTTTTCGTGGGGGGTGGGGGTGTTTCATCACTGCAGAAACCGATACAGCTGCTTTCAGGGAGTAATTAGAAAGGGTTTAAAGCCTTCTTTATTATTTATAAGGATGAATGGAAATGAAAGGTCACACAGATATATCTAGGTGGCTATTACGCCTGTGTTTTAAAGGGCTGTCGTGTGGTTGTGCGGGGGGTTTTTTATGGTTGTTGTGTTTTATATTGTGAGTTGAAAAATGCGATTAACTGCTTTAGGTTGATGTATTGAAAATATTGTAGTTCCGGTGGATATCCCACTTGTTAGAATGAATATAGCTAGTCTTAAATTAGTGGGTTTCTGCCAATCTCTCGGTTGTTTCTTACTTCTGGTCAAGATTATGTCTGTATCACAGGCATTAGCCTGTGAGTAATTTGAGCAAAATTCAGCCCTCAGCGTGTAAAGTCATTTGTATTTGCGTGTGTGTGTGGCTTAGAATACATTTACTTTTGAGCATATCAGCAGCAATGATGGTTCATAATGCTCACATATGTGGCACTTGCTGTACAGATGGTATTGTAGCTTATCCATGTACACACACACACACACTTCGCACATAATGTGCAGGAATTACAGCAAACTTCCTCCAGAATACTGTTCGGTGCTCTGTAAATGTGTGGCATTTTTTCCCCCGGTTATTTCCTTTGGGGGAAAAAAGCATCTGTATTGGGATACCTTTGTGCTTCAAGTTGTTGGTCTTATTAATGTTCCCTAAATATTATTTGAAGAAACAGCTTCCTACTGTCTTAGAGGCATTTACTGCTGGTCTGTTGCTCTCACATAGAAATACTTTCACAGAGAATTTTCTGAGGTTCTCTCCTTTTTCCAAGTCCAACAGGAAGCTCATTGTAAAGCTTTGCAATTACTTTTGTGGCAAAAGAGAATAGACGTTTTTCCTGCTTTATTCACGCTATAAAATTCTGTGCACCTCTAAAGTCTACTTCAGTTCCTTTCAGTAAATTAAGCTGTATGTAATCATGTTTAATGTAGTAAGTGACGGGCATATTTTGTTATGTTGGCAGATATTGTATAAACATTTACTCTGGCTTAGATAAAAACAAATTGCCAGCTTAGTGCTCTGGTTTCTTTTCTATATAATTATGAACTTCAACAGTTTTTGTGTTAACTAATATAAAGCTTCAGGTTTTTAAATCAGGAAGGAAAAGTTTGTAGTAAGAATTTATTAGGATTCTGGATTATGTAGCTCAGATTTGTTTTCAGAAAGACAGCCAAAAAAGTATGACCCAGAGGCTCTACATTGGTTTATTTAACCAGCTTCTCACTTTCATCTGCACCTTCAGTTACAGTGAACCTTCCTCCCCCATATCCTGCAGTCTGTCACTACCTGTTCTCCTTTATGGCGAGATGCAACAAAGATAACATCATTTTCTAAATGTGCTTTGTGTGATGCAGGAGTGTGTGCCAGGAATACAGTGATGGCCCTGTCAAAGCTCTACAAACCAGCTGTATGGCTGCGGGTTTTTTCCCCCAGCCTCTCGTGCCCTTTGAGCTGGACCATCTGAAAATTTCTGGGAATGCCTGAGCTGAGCTGACTGTTAGAGCAGATACTTTAGCCCTTGGAGCTGCCACAACTTTGCTGTCTATTTATGAAGAGCACACATTTAGATAATGTGCTTAATTATAGATGCAATTCACGCTGACTGAATTGATCTTTGATCCAATCTGTTCTGTCATGAGAGGTGTGTGAAGGAAAAGTCCATCATAGAAGTTCAGTTCAAAGTGTATGTTAGGTATTTGTAATAATTTATCTTCTGGTCTTAATACAGTTGATCACATTCAGATTTCAGTTCTGGATTTTTATGGGTTTTAAATGCTTTTAAAATCATTAGTGCACTTAACAAAGGACTCAGTATCCCCTGAAGTCAGGTGTAGCCCAGTTAGATGGACAGAACTTGCATGGAAATGTTGAAATTCTATGGTTGTTTGTCCTTCTGAAAAATAAAAATAAATTTGAAATCTGAAATCAGGTGGTGATCAGGGATCAGTATGGTCAGTTTTCATCAAGTGTGGAAAAGTGGTATGACTGAGGCTCTTTCAGTTCTAGTTTTTCTTTGTAAGACAAAGGAAACAGTTACTTGAACAGCTTCTGTCCCTTTATAGGCTTATGTGGAGCTTACTTATGTTGCAGTCTCTGATATTTTTCAAGGCTTAGACTCTCTGTTTGCTTACTGAACAGAGGAGATGATGGTTGATTACATATTCCTGTGTTAAACATACCTCTAATTCCAGATGGGTAAAATCAGATACCTTTCCACTTGATAAAGTAATAATTTGCCTCACAAGTAATTAAGAAAAATGGAATAAGGCATATTACTGGCATTGGGGTAGTACAAGTTATTTTCAGTCTTAGCAACTCTGTATGTAATTAAAACAGTTCAAATGTCGCTTTCGTCAAAACTGCTGCTCGAACAGATGATCTCCTTACGCATCTGATAAGCTACTGCAGTTACTGTTAAAATCCATCTAAGCCATTTTATTAAGCTGTTACTTGTTCTGTGAATAGCTGCCAGCCTTGAGTTCAAAAGAAAGTGGGTTCTGATTTGTTCCCATGTCACATGGAAGAGGTGTGCAGTGAAAATAGTATTGCTGCCCTTTCAATGCTGTTTGTGGAGCTCTGTGTGTTGTCTGCCTTAGCCCACTTTCCCTCGTCGTGGCTTGACAGTAATTACAGTACAACCAATATCAGAAGTTGATTCCGTTTATTCAGACAGGAAGACTGTTGAATTGTCTCACTTCCAAAGTCAAATGTTTGTGTTAACCGCAGAGATCAAATCTGTAGAGCACATATGTAACATATGAGTAGTATTTATTTCCCTAACTTTCTATTCCGCTCGGCTTTTGTTAACTAACCCAGATTAGCATTTTAACAACCCTGAAGTGAACTTCTGCCATTCTCCCTGCTTGGACAGTGTGTGTAGACCATCCATCATCCTGTCCTTGGCCACAACAGGCTACTGGCTCCATAACCATTTGGAGCTACACAGAAACCATCCGACTGTGAACAGCACAGCTGGCTACAGCAATTTTTTCTTCCACGCCACTGGCAGCATTGTCTGGCTATGGTAACTAAAGTTAACATCCAGAACGTGAAGTTTCTTTCATTCTGGCAGCCCTGCCCAGCCCCGCTGCAGCTCAGTGTGCACACCTGCACAAGGAAGGGCTGCAAAATGGCTGGGAGGACTGAGGCAGCCACTGGACTCTTGCTTTTCCAGGCTCCAGTTTGGAGACAGCAACCTGTTGTCTGGCGTGGGATTACATTAACTCTGTCCGTGCTCAAGAGGGAGCTTGCTGGCTGAATCCCTGCTCTGAGTGTGCAGATCGGGCTTGCTTGGGAAGCGCCAGCTAAAGAAACAGGACTTGCCGCTTTAACTTAGCCATACAAACTGCCAAGGAGCACAGAAAGAAATGGAGGATTTCGGCTGTGTATTTCACACATTCTTGTAGAAGCCTTTTTAGTTCCACAACGGAAACCATGTGATTTCACAGGATCTGTGCCCAGACTCTAATACTTGCTACAGATGCTTTCCTTGGTTTGTTTTGCGGATCTATGAATGCAATAGGAAAGAAGTTGTTACAGGATTTGTTGTTTTAATTCTGATGTGTGCTGTGAATGACAGGTAACCAGCAGGTGAATGTACTCGTGACTCTCTGCTAATTTTACTTGTTGAGGTTTTTGCATAATTTAAATAAATTGGCCTAGCATGGCTGTCTGTCATGTGTGAGCCACTAATTTCTTGCTAGAAGAGAACTTTTGCTTTTGAGAGCAAAGGAGGTCAAGAGGTATTAGTGGGAAGGGAGTGGCTTGGTGGGAGTGGAGGAGCAAAGAAGTGATGGTGGAAGAGGAGGAGCAAGGAGCTCAGGAAAGTGACATTCATTGTGTCCAGAATGGTTACAAACCTTGTAAATGAAATCAGTCCCTGGACAGCTTTGATTTATATTCTCACACAGCAGATTGGCCTTGGTCTGCCTGACCTTGGTAACATAACAGAGGTCGTATTTGCACACAGAGACTCTTCGTGCAAAAAGGTTTGTTGTTGCCATTACTTTTTTTTTTTTTAAACCGTTGCATTTAAGAGCCAAATTGCAGCCCAGGTTTCTAATTGGATAGGCACTGGATAAACACAGAATGACAGGGATGGATCTTATTCCTACAGTGGATGGTTTAAAAGAAGAGCTGGCAGATGGGTACAGTTGGGCAGTGGCCTCTGGAAGCAGGAGAGCCCTGTTGACCTGCACGATCAGCAGCTGTGCTGGCGCACAAGGCACCTGAACGTAGCTGAGCTGCGTGAGTCGGGGAAAGGAGGCAGACATGCTTTGGCATCAGAGGCAAAGGGGAGCTTTGAAGAGGACCTGGGATGAGAATGAGGAGTTAATTGGCAGATGCGTGCTAGGGGGCTCTTCAAGTGTGAGGGACAGCAGGGAGGCAAACACAGAGTTGCTCATCTAGAAAGGTAACGAGTGAGCAGTGAGGACCAGCATCACAGACTGGCTGCCCACCAGCGGTGGGAGTGAAACCTCAGAAGAGATGAGAGCTGATCAGCTGGTCACTCAGCTCAGCTATTACTGCAATAATAGGCTTTTCTTAATGTGAGCTACATAGTTCATCTTTCTTTTACCAAATGGTCATGGTGTCTGGGACTCTGCTTTCTCAAGCAGTGGTAAAGTACCAGCTCACACCTGTGTAGGGTAGGGCCCTCCTCCGAGCTTTATTGTGGTGTGAAACAAAAGGTATTTCCCTCAAGTGCTGCTGCCTCGCTTCCCAGGCGTGTGTATGGGCGCTGGTGGCGGGCAGGGACTGCAGTACCAGCACCAAGTGCTGCTGCTATTTCTGTGTCTGTCTATAATGGCAGATGCACCCTGGGGTCAAAAGAAAATCTTCACGCTTGTATGTCAAGCCCTTGCTTATGCTGTGCCTCTAGGTACCCCTTCCCATGCTGTGGGAACACCTATGTGTCCCAGCGGGCTGTGTAACTATCATGTTTTGGGAGACCGCAGAGAAGAAAAATACGTATTTAATTTGTAAAAACCTCCATGTATAGTTAAGGCTACGGCATGAAAATTTTAGATGGCACTTGAATGTAGCCCAGCATGAGGGAGTGTGGCTCTACCTGTTGGTGCGATGGTTGCTAAAGCCAGAAAGGGCTGTAGGCAGTGTGCCTGTTCGGGAGCGAAATACCAGAGCACTGCCTGGTGGGTCAATGCCCTGGGGAAACAACTTGAACCAGCCAACCTGGAAGGCAGGAGAGGCCCTCTGGCTCTTCAACAGTTGTCCAAGAGCCAGCTTTGGCACCCCTTGCAAATATAGCTCTTGTGAGTATTGCCACCTGGGGACGAGTGCCAAAGAGAAGGGAATGGATAACAGAGGAAAAGCAGTAGTGGGAAAGCTGTCAACAGTGTGTGAACAATGTCCCCAGGTGTCTCATGAGAGGAGTAATGAGGGAGGGGGGAAATAATCTTGCAGAGTTGAATGGTTTCTTTCAATTTGCAAACTTCTCTCTGTGACAGTTTCTTTAACCCAGCACGTGTTTATCAAAGATTAACACCAAAAGGCCAGTAATTTGTTTTTGCTCAGTAAATCGTATTTTCTTCATAAAGTAAATGCTGTGTAGATATTTTTAGCATGATGTAGGTTTTTTCCTTGATGATAACCTCAGACAAAAATAATCAAATCTCATGCTTTGGGGATTAATCTGATTTCCTGCAAGGGTACGGATAGAATTTTTTTGTCTTGCATACCACTATTCAGGTTTTACTGTGAGAGTGGATTATGGCTTTTCCTCCTCCTAAAACATCAGGTTTTCATCCTTACCTAAAGCATAACAAACTCTGCTCATGGCTAAACATTGGTCTTCAGCAGCAAACTGTGCCAGCACAAACCTGAATGTTTGGTGCAGATGAATAAAAAAGTAGACCTGCAGATGTAAATAGTGGGGGGGTTAGGTATGATTATCTTGTCATGTTGTTACACTGGCCAATATTACTAGCGACAACAGGAGGATTTAAGGAAACATTGTAATTGTGCTGGGGATCTGGGGAGGCCGGTGTGGAAGAGAGAATGGGACTGGCTGTAATATAAAGCTTTAAAGCCCTAAGTCTCATTCCCTGATTTGCCACAGATTTCCCTCTGACCTTGATTCAAGCACTTACAGTCCATATGTTACTGATTTGAATGTTTTTTTAATTTTACTTTTAAAGGTCTGATGTGTGACTTCTCTGTGGCTCAGTAGTCAAAATGCCAAAGTATTGTGACGCAAGTATTTCTGTGTCTTGCAGAGTGAGTGTTATCATGAGGCGATGGAGCCCAGGTGAAAGAGAGAGAGGAGGGAGAGCTGGTGCCCAGCACGGCTGCTCCCAGTTGCAGTCACTGCCACGGGTGGGCTCTGCAGGTTGTGTTTGCTCTGTGGAAAGTGGGCAGTTCTGTGGTGCACAGTTCCCAAACGTGAGTCAGCACAGGGATGTGCCCAAGCTGGGGACCCAGAGCAGGACAGCCATGGCTGCACATTTCACCAGTCCTGTCTCCAGCTCCAACCTGGCAACAAATAGGTGTAATTTACCTCACTGCATTTATATCAGTTTAATAACATCAACAGACTGCAGGACAAGAATCAGCCAGATCAAATTCTGCACTAATACATCTGATTTCTAAATAAATAAAAATAAATTTTCCACCACTACTCTGCATTTCTGGTAAGCCAGGTCCCCGCAGAAGACCCTCAGCACAGACACCTCTCAAGTCTCTCCTGTCCCTCTGACCATCCCCAGGGTCTCACAGCATGAGCAGTGATGTTCCCTCCCTCCCCTGTGAATATGTATATACATACTTCTACAAATACACACTTGGAGACTACAAAAGCAGCAAATGTGATAATGTGATCCAACTGTTCAGGGCTAGGCTAGAAAGAAGTATTTTTCTGCCATTATGTGAAAATTTAGCGTGACTGGAACAGAGTCTGCATTTGATTAGGCAATTTAAGAAATGGAAGAGACTTCATACTGTAGGGCAGTGCTGCAAAACAATTGCTCGGAACATGTTCTAAAATTGGTTTGCCTTCACCAGATTTCCATGTGTTTCTGCACGACATCTCAAATGAAAGTATGAGCAGTCACGTGGCAAGTGACAACATTATGGTAAATAAAAGCAGCAGTTTAAACAATTACTCCAAATCCTGAGAAGACTTTGAGATTAAAAAAAAAACAACAACAAATCCAAGAAAACAAAACTCTCTATTTACTGTCAGCCTGGGAAAGACATTTCATAACATCCTTTCCCTGGTATAGTTAATCTTTAACCATAACAAGATAATAGTAATTGTTAACTTTGAGCTCAGGCTTCCTCCAGGTTTTCATGCCTGTGTTTTGTACTTGTAATTGATTGTGCCCAGGAAAGGGGCCGAGCACGTGCTTTGCATATACAAAGAGGTGACTGGGTGGCCAGCTACCAGATTTGTCCGTGCAGAAAAACCAAGGCTAGGTAAAAGCACGTTGTTCCCCAGTGTCTGTGGGCAGTATTCTCGCAGGCAGGGCTGGCTGACCGTTCCAGCCCTGAGAATGGCATACTGAGAATACCAGCACAGTTTCGGGTCTTTCATGTGCTTCTTGCCAGCTGAGTCTTCTCCTGTCTCTCCCTTTGCATTTTCCGCAGCCATTTACTTTCTCTGTGAAGTGAGAGCAGTGACATGCAGCAGCCTTTTCCCCAGCAGCAGCAGCTCAAGCCAGCAGGCCCCATGCTCCAGCAAGGCACAGTGCTGAGATGCTGGAGGGCTGTTTGTAGCAGGGGAGAGCAGTGGGTGGAAAGAAGTGATGCTTTCTGGAGTGAGGTTGACAGCAACATTGTGTGAGGCACAGCCTGTTGAACAGCAGATGTGCCCTTTCCACAGTGCAAATCCCTTTTTCCTTCGTCTGCCCTGCTTGTTGGGGCATATTCCTTCCCCCAAACCACCCTTCCACTTCTAAACATCCCATTCACTTCATCCAGGAGGCAATCCCTGACCTCCTGGGCTCCAGCCAGGACTCAAGTGGGCAGCAGTTACCTCAGGATCCGGGCTGCAGCCCTGCTCAGGGGGAAGGCTGCTGAGGCTGCTTTCTGCAGGGTTGGGAGACAGCAGGGCTGGCAGACAGCAGGCCCGGGGTGCTGCCAGCAACTCCCTTGGCTGTGGCGTCGGCTGGACTTGTGCAAGTTGTGCCTGAGACCTTCATTATGTCTTCACCTGCAAATACTGGTTTATACCTGTCTCAGAGCTGCCTTATCAGATGATGCCTAATCATGCTGAAATGAGTGGCAGTTTTCCTATGTAAATCATGTTCTGCAGGCTTCCAGGAAGAACACTGACTTCCTTCACTTACAGCACTCACCCACACTTGTAGCCAGCCCTCCTAGAGGGAGGAAAAGTGAGACTTGGGTCTAGGTTTTAGGCTTTTGTTTCAGACCAAGGGGGACAGTTTGGGTGTTGCTGAACCTACATCCAAGCCTGTATGTACTACTGTAGGTAATTAGATCTGTGCCATTGTGGTTTAAGGGTTCTCCCTAGTTTTCAGAATAAAAGTATTTTGGTCTAAAACACACTAATCAAAAGCATCAGACACCTCTGACACAGCTGCGAGCTGGAGGTGCTCAGGACTTCACCCTGATGAGCTGCTCTCCCCAGCAGGGTGGCTTTGCTTCCCTCGGGCTGGGGTCAGGGCAGGGATGGGAGTTCTTGCCACCAGAGCTGCCCATGGCCAGGAATTAATGGAGGATGAGTGCTGAGAGAATGGAACAAACATCGCTGTACTGACATTCTCTGCTCCAGTCTGTGGACACTTTCACAAATAAACTTAGTATAACCTAGGGCAGTCCCAGTTGGGCATGAGCAGTCTGAATTGATGAAATGCAGGTCTGCTAAAGTGGTGAATCCAGAGCTCTGCTTAAGGTAAAGCACCTTGCACTCCATCCCCTATCGCCCAACCCTGCAAACTTGTGAGGAAAGCAAGTCCTGCAGGAGCTTTGCAAAACAGAGCAGACGTGACCATCAATGTGAGCTGAAATCAAAGGCTGATTTCAGGTGCAGGACTTTCACGTCACCCTTATAAGGGAAGGTAGTTAACATTCATTCTCAAAAATTAACTTAAAATAACCATAATTGAGGCAATCACTTACAGTTTGCTCAGCATTTTACTTCCTTTCCTGCTGAAACTATCTGGTGTTCAAGTAAATTTTTGATCACAGGAGAATTTAGCCCTCAAAGTGCTTCTAATCAACCACTAAACACTTGCATCATTAAAAGTCACCCCATCCATTTTGCAAGCGTTCTGTCAGCTCGTTCTAGAGCAAGAGGGGTGCGCTTGCTGCAACGTTCAAAGCCTGCAAGCAACTGAAGTGTAGCTGGCAGTGCCATACGCCAATTAAGATGAAAGCTGTGATACTCAGTGGTAGGGTTTCATCACTTTAATATTAAACTATCTTTTTTTACTTAGGCATAGATCAAGAGGTGTTAATGCAGAATCCTTAAAAGAAGTCAAGTATTATCTTAAAATAACAGACCTGTTATTTGCACTTTCATGCTCAATTAATATCTCAGCTCTAAATATCCTAAATTTTTTCTTCAGAGCTACAGACTTTAAAGTTGTTACAAAAAGTAAGGATGGCTGCATACTGCAAGTTTACATTTGGGTGTACCTTTACAGGACAGAAAGAGTTTTTATTGCGTATTCGTTCATGCAAAATCATGCTGCATGTTCCTAAAAGGGACTACAAGAATCAAGTACCTTTCTTTCATTATAGCCACAAATATTTTCCTGTGTTATTTGATAACAGCTGAAACAATCTGTCACCAAATCCCACACCATGGGTTTATCACATCATCGAGAATTTCTAAGATTTGAATGTACAGTAAACCCCTGTGTCAGGCATTGCCTTCAGGAACTTTCTTGAAGTCGGCCTTCATTAGAAGAAACACATTCTGGAATGACATTAAAAAGAATTACAAATAAAATCACACTTACATTGATGCTGGCTGTTGTATCCCCGTTTCGGGAGGACTTACCACACTGTAACGCAATTGCATGTTTGGAAAACCTATGTATAGATATGACCTAAAATGGGAATCTAATCCCCTGCCGTTCCTATCATAAATACTGATACAGATTTTTAAGGCAAATGTTGCATTCTGTGTGGAATACTTTCTGGCTTGTAAGCAAATGACTCATCATACACTTTTCACACAGTAAGACACAGAAAAAAAAGACCAAGATCAAAAAAATAGAGATAGGAAAAAGAATTGTTGGCTCCCCCTCTAGAGTTTAAGGCACCAGACCCTGGGCCATGCTGGTCTTATGTTTTGATTCAGATGGTACAAAAAGGCTTCATTTTAATGTTTCGATTACCAAAACACGCTTTGGCCTGGCTCCCCAAGTGTGTGGCTCTGTTCTGGAGTCATTTTATTCCAGTCACAGCAGGGATTAGGTGCTGTTCTGAATGAACATTCTGGTGCATCTGTGGTTGCCATTGGGTACATTTCTGCAAGTCTAGGGTGCCCCTGAAGGCAGCCTGTACTACCTTCAAATATTTTCTTCTGAATGTCTTATCTTCTGAAAAGATTGACCTGTTGACAAACCAAAATTGAGCAACACTGGCGAGCTGGGTTGTCTCTGCAGCCGGCTCAAGAAGTTGAACTTCTCCCACCTGGCAGAAGTTACCATCAGCAAGTAAACTCAGGTGCAAATCCTTAGCCCCCTAAAGTGGAGTCACTGCCGGCAGGCTTTTAATGTCATGAAGCCCAGAATTTGAACCATACCTGTTAGTAGACCATAAGTGATTTGTACATCAAAAGATAATCCCTGAGGCTGTAGTAAACAAGATTTTTAACCTTTCTACACTAGTCTTTTGCATCCAAAGAAAAAGGGGAGAGGTGCTAAACACAAGAAAGTTCCCATTCAGCCTTTATTTGGTTGCAGGTGGAATCTGTGGCTTGCGTTAGCCTGGCCAACAGATCTTCATTGCTTGAGTGTTCTTCTTGTTAAAGAGCTTCAAGGCACTGCCTTGGCCAAGGGCTCCATGGAAGTTGCTCGATGTTGCACCAGATCAGCTTTGCTCTGCATCAGGAACTGAAATCTCAGCTGTAGGCCCTGAGAAACTTGTTGAGCATCTGTGAACAAGCAGCAGTAAAAGATTTTTTGTTTTGTTTTGTTTTAACTTTTACCTTATTACTAGAGTGGTTCCATGCTCAAAATTTTAGAAGGTACCATCTGAGAAAGACATTCCTCAGTGCCTTTGCACTAATTGGTGCCCTCAGGGATCCATTTCCATGCAGGAAGAAACAGAGGACAGCAGGGAATTCCTGATCTGTCCAAGTCCAGTCTGCTGGGATTGTGAAAATCCACATCAACATAAATTGACTAAGCTCAGCATATTGTTAATCAATTCTGCCTGTCCCCCCTCCACATTATGGCCAACTTGAACTTCCAGGCACAGAGGGGATCCCTGGTCTCACCTAACAGCCCGAGTCTGGTGGAGGAGGAAGGTGATGTAGTCATTTACCCAGCTTTTGTTTTTGCAACCCTTTGCTCCATTCCTTGCAAACTTTCCACAAGTGAGCTAACTTTTAGGATGTATCTTTTGTTCTGACCTGTCTTGAAATTGAGCCTGGATTTGCTGTTCTGCACTACTGTCTGTGCTTAGCTTTTTGAGAAGCGTTTATTGTGTTAAGGAGATTTTTAAGAATTTTTTTTTCAGTAAGCAGAAGATATTGCATCAGTCTGGTTTGAAGCCATTTTCTATGTTGCCTCTCCCCAGCTGGCTGAATGCCCTTTCCCTTCCCCCCTCTCTTTTACGTGGCAGTGCACGGAAAGATGATTGATGGAGCGTCACCAGCACGTTGTCAAGGGCTGGAGTAGATTAATGGGCAAGAAACACCAGCCTGTTCCCCTTCATGTGTGATTGTTTGAAGGCAAGCTCATATTTTAACAGAAATTATATCCTGCTTCTCTGGATTCCCCCAATCAGGAATTGAAGGATGGGATTTCTATCTGAGATTGAAAGGTGGCAGCCACAAAGAGCCAGTTTATTGCTTGGGACAGCTGCCTGCCTCCCATTTGGCCAACAGCATCTCCCTGAGGCCTGTTTCAGGCAGGCTGCTCGCCTCCTTAGCAAGGTGCATTTTTGCCACATTTGCACCTCTGGTTCTTTCTCCTTGCAGACACAACTCCTTATGGCGCAGGCCAAGTGGCCAGATGAGCTCTGATCTGTAGCCAGCTGTTCACCTGAGGGACACTGGTCAGTGTGCCCATGCAGGGAAGGAGCACATCTGACCCCCAGCAGCTCAGAACCTTTGAAAAGGCTTTTTTTGGTGCTGGCCTTGGTCACAAATTCAGCCTTGATCTGTGCCTCAATTCCCCAGCTGCAAAACAAGGATAGCAATATGGTAATTTCCAAACATTGCACTTGCCATGGATTGTTTTCTAGCAGAAATGCTAGGAATGCAATTTATAAGGGAAATTAATCAAAGACTGGGCTGAATCCTGGCGGGGGAAAATAATCAAACCCAGAGTATGAATGTTTTCAGCATTTTCTTGAAGGTAGACATTGCCAGCGTTTCGTAATCAGCTATTCCAGGCCTAACAGATATTCCAGCATTGTTGTTTGTAGTCCCCAGCAGTGGCCTCCACTAAAAGGTTTGACTGTGGCAGGAATTACGTCTTTCACACCAGCCTATCTGTGTCTACCAGAAGGCTACACCTGGCTGTCATAAACCCCTGCTCCAAGGGCTAGATGGAGCCCATTTTACCGATTATCCAGGAAACAGCTGTTCTTCCCAGTTTATTCTCTCTTCAGTAGTTCTGATCTCAAGCCTGTGTCCAACCAGATAAAAGCTGCATTTAAGAGCCTGTTGAAGCAGGTGCATTTCCTTTTCATATGTAGCTGGAAATCAGAGCTACTGTTAATATTCTTTTAATAATTTTACAAGGAAAATAATAAAGAAATCTGTACTTCTTGCCTGGCAGGTGAGAAGTGATTACCTGTGGTTTGCTGGTCCAGTGCAGCTCTCTGTCTCTTCTTCTGTCTTGTTGTGACAAAGATCTGTACTTCATGTAGGTATTTTCTTTGATAGAGATTTGTGACAGATGATGTTTAGTTAGAAAAGATTGCTGAAAATAACTATTCCTGCCCTGTATGTTCTCATTTATCTCTGGAGTATCCTGAGATGTCTGAGAGTTTTTTGGGGAAGACATAAATGTGAATTTATTTCTGCTCTGGATGCAGCCTCTGGAGAAACACATCCTGTGGATTATATTTACAAAACTTCACATTCTTTTTGGGAGTTTGATATCCCGCCTGAAATTTGAATCTGTTTGAGAGAACTGATACTGTCTTTGTTTACCTGGCATTTCAGTTGTTTCCTGTTTGCTTTCGTGACAGTGTGCTATGTATTGGCCACGATAATCATGACCTAAAAACAAGTTGCCCTTTGACAATTGTGACCTAAAAACAAAAACAACTTGGCCTTCCTTCTGCAGCCATTTCCTGAAGTCCAGAAATCAGTACCTGCCTGTGTAAGGCAGGTTACATGGAAGTTTTGTAATTGTAACCCCAGTCAATTCTTCCCAGATGGAACATTGAAAGGAAAAAGGAATTGTGAAAAAGAAAATTCCTATTACATGCCCATGCCTGGTACAGGTGACACTTGTACAGTTTGCAAGCTGTGTGCAATTTGAAGCCGGGCCAGGGTCTCTTTGAGTCATGGTGTGGGCCGCAAGCAGCCTCATCTTCTATGCTAACTGCAGCCTGCATGTCTGGGAGAGCTTCTTGCTCTTTGGCAATTTGTATTCATTTGTTCTCCAAGAAAACAAGGCTTCAGGGAGGACTTTTACTAAGCACCTTATAGATGTTACTGTGCACCGCCTCAACATGCAGTTTATGTGTCTCCCCCTTCTCTTTCACTGGAAAAGGAGTGGGTTGGATATTTGGAGCCTGCTTTTCCTTACAAAAAGACAAAAAAAAAAAGATTGTGTAAGCATTAATGATTTGTTATTGTGTCTGGGAGCCACAGTGCTGCAGGACTTTGCTCTAATGGTGCTTTCACAAGAAAGAACTAATTTGACTAACTTTATTAATTCCAGTTTGTTTTAAGTTTGCTCATTAGTAATTTAACGCAAGATGCTTCAGCTGAAGAGGCCATGTCAGGACAAGGAAGAGCAGAGGGAAAGTGCCAGGAATCATTAGTGTTTATTAACCACTGCACTCATCAATCTTGACTAAGAGCACAGCCCATTCGTTCTGGACTGGTGGACTGAGATACAGAAATATCATTAACAGTGGAAAATGCTTCTTTCCAGGTCAGTCTGTAATGGGCAGGCATCCAGACAACACCCCTGCCCCCATCCCCAAATGCTCCCAGCCTTTCAGCTGGTCTCCCCACAGTCCAGCCTGGACTGACAGCTCAGCAGCCTCTGGAAGGAGGAAGCCCTGCCCCTAGCCAGCCATAGTGTCAATTAACAAATACAGCATTTTCGTCCCCCATAAGAATTACTGAAAGGTTAAGTGTTGTTATGAAGGGGTTTTTTAATTGCTTTTCAAATTATTAAATGATTAATACTTCTGCGCTTTGCTGGATCAGGCCTGGCACTTCGTGTTGGTAACACGTTCCTCTCACTGAAAGTCTTGAAACATTAAAGTAGAAAGGTTTCTCCTTTTTTTTCTGTTTAGGCAAAGCATTTAATAACCAATTTCAGCAACTGCAAGGCACTGAGCTGATGACTCAGAGCTCTGACCTGTGAATTGGGGCTGAATGAATGCCTCCAAAAGGTTGGAGAAGGGAATAATACTACATTTGCCAGGTTTCTAATGAGAAATATGACCCCTGCCCAGTCCACTTGCGGTCATTAAGGATCACATTTCACTTTGAGATGTGTTTTCTTGCATCCTACCCAGATTGCAACTTGAGTAGTTACATTCTGCTCACTAAAATATCCCTGTGGTTTAATTGAAGAAGTTATGTTTCCCTTCCCCTCTTAAAAGCTTTGTTGTATAATGTAGTGGTGCTGTCGTGGTCAGTGCTGTCCGATCTACAGAGCACGCACACAGCCCCAGGTGAAAGCCTCTGTGGGCTTCAACAGTAGCAAATGGAGTGAGGGGGAAAGTGGCAGCTTGGGAAGGTGGTTCAACATTCCATCGCCATTTGGGTCTCTTGCTGCCCTTGCAAAGCGTGTGACAACGCTGGCGTGCTGCAGGGGCAGAATTTGGCATTTCCTTCGCACACGTGTAAGTCACTGCAGAGGGCAGAGCGTTGGGTGCCTGCTCCTTGGCATCAGGTCTGTGACAATGAGCATGTTGGACTTGGAGCTGTGATGGCACAGCCTGGAAAAAAGCAATGACATTAAAACACAGCATGGATGCTCAGACACATTGTGTGTGTCATGACGTTTTGGGGATGAGATTTAGGTACTTTATAGGAAAAGGGTTTGTGTTGGATGACATTCAGTGATTGAGGGGATGGAAAGAGATTGCAGTTTAATTAAAATTCTAATCCCAAGTTTGACAATTTTTCTTGCCAGGTCAGCAGCCTGCATGTTCTATTTCTGATTCTGTGAATTAAATGGGCTGACAGTCGTCAGCTTCTTTGGAAATGCCCGTAAATCCAGCTAAAAATTAGCAAACATCAATATGTTTCAGAGCAGCTTCGAGCAGGGCTGTGTCACGCAGCAGTTTCCCATCAATGTCCACTGCTGCCAATGCTCACACACAAACAAATCTCTTTTTCTGCACAGGCAGGGGCGTTCAGAGCCCCGTGTCTCACCTCACTGCTGTGCCCTGTTCCGCAGGTAGTTGAGTGGTGTTGCTTCAAAGGCAGCGCTCCCCTGTCCCCAGCCATGAGGCTGCCCGTGCTCTGTGCCTTGGTGACGCTGCTGAGCCTGTCCCGCTGCCGGGCCGTCAGCTTCCCTGAGGACGAGGACCCCATTAACGTCGTGGACTACCACTGTAAGTACTCTGCAAGCGGTGCTAAACACCAGGGAAAAAGTTCTAATGTTGGTTGGGGTTTTTTTCTTCCCCCCACCATGGGAAATTAAAAAAAAAAAATCTGATTCCTTTCAAATTGAAATGTGTTTACTGGCTTTGTATCTTTAATAGAACACTTAATCATTTTCTTAAGAAAGCAATCAGAAATACAGCGATAACTTCAGGAAAAAGAACATTTGCTGACATTAGCCATCTTTTCCTCATTTATATTCAAGACATTACTCAAGGAATTTAGTTTAAACCCTTCTACACCTAGTATATACAGCTAATCAATGCCATATATCGATTCTTCAGCTCTATAATCCTGAGTGATGGTGTAGCCCATTTTTACTTGCAGATTCAAGGCAATATCCAGTATTTAGAGGACGCCCTTCAGGCAATGAATCTCAGCACAGACTGGACTTCCAACTAATGTTGAAAATTCGAGACACACTTTATATCACTGGCAGGTAATTTTCCTTCACTCAGTTCATTAGATTAAAATTCTTTTCTCTTCTGGTTTTGCATTTATGTGTAAAATTCATTTAGAAAAATGTGCAGAATATGATAAAAATTAGAATTGGGGCAGGACTTCCCAGAGAAATATACCATATCTATGGCCAGTGCATGGAAATTGGATTTGAAAGCTGCAGTTACTGTAGTTAAGCTAAAACCGATGATCAAATGCTCTTTTCCCTCTTTTATATTACTGCCCTGCCTGATAAAAACCTCTCCTGATCATTTTAAACTTGGACTGACACGTCAGGGCTGTAGGAAGTGAGGATAACACGCTTACATATTGACAGCCCAGGTTAGTCCTCAGCAGAACGGGCAGACAGGATGGGCAGCTGGACTCTGCAGGTGCTATCTCAGGACCACATCAGTAAAAATCAAAAGCACCCCATGTTGCACATGAACAACCTTCTCCCATTTACATTAAACACAGAAAAGCCATACGCATTTCATAGAAGTTGCTGGTCTAACACAACATTTTGAAAATAGCTTATCCAGTAAAGAGCCACAGAATTAATGAACTTACTGCTGTCTTTTTACTCTGCCAACAGGGACCAGGTTTACACCGTAAATTTAAATGAAGTTCCGAAATCAGAAGTTACTCCGAGCAAGGTGAGTAGATGCATGCTGGAAAGGGAGAGGGGTTTTCTCTACTTTTAATGGGTCTTTTTTAAGAATTTGCTGTGACAAGGAATTCAAATGTTTCTTTCTGGTCTGCTTTGACAGAAATTAACATGGAGATCAAAGCAGCAGGACAGAGAGAACTGCGCTATGAAAGGCAAACATAAAGTAAGTTTCGCACATTATAGAAGAACGACACTAGTGTTTATTATATACATGGAGTTTGGGATTAATACATTTTACTCTCTTTTCAGGACGAATGCCATAACTTCATTAAAGTCTTTGTTCCAAGAAATGATGAGATGGTGTTTGTCTGTGGAACAAATGCATTTAACCCTATGTGCAGATACTATCGGGTAAGAGTATTGAAGATGCCATTAACCTGTTACTGGTTTTGCTTGCACTGATTATGCCATAGCAAATACATCCAGGGTGACTGGAGAGTGCTTCAAGGTGAAATAAAAACAGACAGAAGCCACTGTGCTGAATTAAGTTTTGTGGAAAGACAATGTTATGCTTTTGTGCCAGTGCACAAAATAGAAATGACACTATCACCCATTTATTTTTCTTCTCTAGTTGAATACATTAGAGTATGATGGGGAGGAAATTAGTGGTTTGGCAAGATGCCCATTTGATGCCAGACAAACCAATGTCGCCCTCTTTGCTGGTAAGAACTTTTACTTGTAATGAGTCTAAATGATTAATGACACCAAAGGAGACAGGGAGCTTTTAAAGCAAGCACAGGAAAGCTAAAGGTGTCATGGTGCCCCTGCTCTTAAATTTTTTAAAGGGCCTCCAAAGGATTAGAAGCTGACCTGTTAATAAATAGGTTACAGCAATCTGGGGAAGCGTGACAGTAAAGAAATGGGGAAAAATACAGGCTAGTCAGAATTCTCTAGGTTATTAAAGGCCTCCTAAGACCATCTTTTCAACTTCCGTTTTAGATGGAAAATTGTATTCGGCAACAGTAGCAGATTTCCTGGCAAGTGATGCTGTTATTTATCGCAGCATGGGGGATGGATCTGCCTTAAGAACAATAAAGTATGACTCCAAATGGATAAAAGGTAATTTGGGGAGTATTTTCCCATACACATGGCAAATGGAATTTCAGTGGACAGAAGGTCAGATGACTCACAGCCAGCATGGTTTACACATATGCTATAATATCAGCATGTATGAGGCTTTCAGAATAGTATAATTACAATTAAAACACTGCTTATTGCAAAAAAAAAGGTCAAAATTTTTGTTAAATGCTTCAGTGAATGAATTTGCAGTAACAAAATACCTTAGCTGAAATACAATTTCTGTGAGGCCTTTTTCCAGTCCATTAGCCAACACTAAAGACTTCAAGGTCATTTAAACTCTAGTGCACCTGTATTTGGACATCCCAAAGTATCTGGAAGACTGGAGCTCACGTTGGCTGGTATGGACCTGGGGAGGAGCCACCAAATCTCACAGTGTAGTCACTGGCACGAACAGTTCTTTGAAGTAACTTCTCCTTGCTCTTTCCTACAGAACCACACTTCCTTCACGCCATAGAATATGGGAACTATGTTTATTTCTTCTTTCGAGAAATTGCTGTGGAGCACAACACTTTAGGCAAGGTCGGTATCGTCACTGTGAGCATTGAGTCATAGCAAAAGGAGCTCATCCTAAAACAGCATCAGGAACTAGCACATGCAGGAGGAACTAGGACAAAGCTGGCACAGTTCTCCCATCATTATAATTTACAGGGAGGGGAAGAAAGAGAACTAGAGCAGTGCATTCTTCAGCCAAAAGGCTGTTTCTGTTCTCCAGGCCTCGCTGTTAGTGAGCTCATTACAGGTATCTTTCAATGTGCTGTTGCCTTAGTGCTGCTGTTGCCTTAACTCTTGTGGCAAGTAATGGAAAAGCTGAGGGTGTTGTCATGCTTATTAAAGAAACAAAAGAAAACAACACAAAAGAAGAGTTTCAAAGAAGTTTCTGTAATGTCCCTGGATATTGAATAATTCAGTCATGCCAGTACAGAGTATAATACTCATGCCTCACCATGGAAGGATATTCTACAATAAATTATTAAATCCCTTACACATGGTTAATTAAAGTCTTTAAATCTCACTAACAATGTGATTTTGAAGGTGAAAAGGGCGGGGGCAAACTGCGGAGATGCATTTGCTTGGTGATACATTAAGATGCCTGTTCACCGCGAGCTGAACACCATTTGCTTTCATCTTCTCTGTGCAGATAAATGGCAGCTTCCTGTTAACAACATTGTCTTGGTGTTTTATTAAGAGCTCAGAAACAAGCACTGTTTCCCTTGCACCTCTCAAGCCTTCTCCCTTTTTCTTTCTTTTTGCCTTTCACAGGCTGTGTACTCCCGTGTGGCACGCATATGCAAAAATGACATGGGGGGCTCCCAAAGGGTCCTGGAGAAGCACTGGACATCCTTTCTGAAAGCTCGGCTCAACTGCTCGGTTCCTGGGGATTCATTCTTCTACTTTGATGTTCTGCAGTCTATCACAGATATCATACAAATCAATGGAGTGCCCACCGTTGTCGGGGTGTTCACCACACAGCTCAACAGGTGAGAGATGAGCAACCTCTGGTTCTCTCGTACACTGAGATTGGTGCCATTGTCTGAGTTCTTGCAACTATTTTTGTAATTTTACAGCATCCCTGGTTCAGCAGTGTGTGCTTTCAGCATGGATGACATTGAGAAAGTCTTCAAAGGGAGATTTAAAGAACAAAAGACTCCTGACTCTGTTTGGACAGCTGTACCTGAAGACAAAGTACCAAAGCCAAGGTAAAAAGTCCTTACTCATGATGTCATAACATTGTCCTTGTAAAGAGCTCCCTTAAATCAGCTGCACTCCTGAGTGCCTTGTTGGGTAAAACCCAAAGCAGAGCTTGACACTGCAGCCATAAGGATGCTCATTAACCGGCTGCTTTCTCTCATTAACTAAAATATCAAGAGGAAAACAATGTTGTTCTCATTTCAGACCTGGCTGCTGTGCAAAACATGGCCTAGCAGAGGCTTACAAAACCTCCATTGATTTCCCAGACGAAACACTCTCCTTCATCAAATCTCATCCTTTGATGGACTCAGCTGTTCCCTCAGTCACTGAGGAGCCCTGGTTTACCAAAACACGTGTCAGGTATGACAGCTCAAAAGTAACACCTGTGAAAAGGAAATCAAGAAAACTTGCTGTTAATGATGTGCATTTTGGTCTTGCTAGATACAGATTGACAGCAATTGCCGTAGACCACGCTGCTGGACCCTACCAGAACTACACAGTCATATTTGTTGGCTCTGAAGCAGGAGTAGTACTTAAAATCTTGGCAAAGACCAGGCCTTTTTCTTTGAATGACAGCATATTACTGGAAGAGATTGAAGCATATAATCATGTAAAGTAAGTATTACCAGAACATCTAAGCTCTTCATCTAGTCCTTGGTACCTAGCTAAAAAAAGATTATGGTAAACCAGCTCATTATCACCAACATCACCACTTGTTTGTCATTTCATCGTGTTCCTCATGTTGAATAACCCAAAAATACTTGGTCACTTGCCATTTTGCATGGGTTGAATGAACAATCTAATTCCAGTCCAGTGACGTCAGTGACACAGTCTAATTCTCCTGCAAATACTTCTGAAACGTCAGAAGTATTTGCTGATGTTAAAAAGAAATGATCTGTGCTTATCTTGAGGGTTGCTCAAGAGTGACCAATAGTGTATAACCTATATCTGATCATTTTAAACTTGTTTATTTTTTGGCACAAAGAATTTTGGAGTGGAAGCATTCCAATTAGACTCTACAGGCATCTAACACAGGACTCCTGCTCTGTCACGATATTTATGCTGACTGAAAGAACAAAGAAAATAGATTTGGAATTTTTTTTCCTACATAGTTCATCAAACTTCTCACCTAGCTCTTAACAGGAGCCAGAAGCCAGCATTTGATAACCCAGAGGTTTGTTTAGCAATGTCCCAGCAAAGAGCAGTAGGTTACATTTATACATGTGAAAAGTTTCTGTTCAGTAGCTACACAGACAATAAATAAAATGTTTACTGCACGAAGTACTACAGTCACTAAAGCAGTGGCCTGCCCTTGTTTTTGCTGCCCAGGTGTAATGCAGAGAGCGAGGAGGACAGAAGAGTCATTTCCCTCCAGCTGGACAGGGACCACCATGCTCTGTTCGTGGCGTTCTCCAGCTGCGTTGTTAGAATTCCCCTGAGTCGGTGTGAGCGTCACGGGTCATGTAAAAAGTACGGCTCCGTTCCTGAACTCCCCTTAAAGCAAGGGCACCAACGCCTCTTGGGAAGGAAGTAAAAAATGCATGATTTTTTGGGGGTTTTTCTCTTGCAAGGGCATGTATTGCTTCACGGGACCCGTACTGTGGCTGGTTAGACCATGAGGCGTGTGGAAGAGTCACACCAGGCATGCTGTAAGTACTCCTTTTCAGGTTACCCAGCATCTCTAAATATGTTTTACAAACCTCCCGGGCTCATCCTGTGCCTCTTCCCTTGCACACAGTTACTAAATCTCTGTTCTTTTAAAGATGGTTTTCTTAGTGCACTGTATATGCAAGAGAACAGAATGCTAAATTCTGGCCTGATTCTGCAACCTCTGGGTGAAGACTTGCTTTCAGTGGGAGTTTTACATGTGTAGGAGGACAGGCAGACCTGTAGGAGAGCAGTTGGAAGCAAGAAGGCAGGCAATTGCAGCCTGCAAACCTGAGCAGCTCCGAGAGGACAGTACAGAGCAGCCCCTCCCAGGCATGCTCAGGGTCAGGGCACAGGCAATTGCAAATATGAAAGCACAGGATTCACAGTGGGAAGAGCAAGGTTGTGCCTCCGCTCTGGAGCTGGGGTGCTATATATGCATACCAAAGGCATTTTGCACAAATCAAGTCTGTAATATATGGTGCACTAGCAGCTGTATCTTAAAAAGAGGCCTTTGTAGCAGGCCTGTGCAAACTTTAACTAGTATAATTGGATGGTTGTATCTAAACCCAAGAGCATGCCCAATGGAGAAGACATGATGTAGTTGCTAAAAAAAGGGGATTTTTTTCTTTTATTTCCTGGCATAAGCACACACAGAGAGTTTTAAAGCCTGACTATCCTGTTCATTTTGTACAATCCTTGGGGCCATACACTGGCTGTTGTGTACGTTTCCATTTGCTGCTTCCAGAAAAAAAAAAAGAAAAAAATCTCCATCTGTATCCTTACTAATACTGTTAATTGCAGGTTCTCTTTGTTTGTTTCATACAACCACAGCACTGGAGGATACGTACAAGATGTCGAATACGGCAACACGGCGCAGCTGGGGGACTGCCATGGTAAGGCACAGTCACGGCTGCTCCTTTGTAATGTCTCACCATAGTCTGTGGCCACACCTCACTGTGGATGTTAAATTTCTGATGAGCTTTTCAGTAACATGATGAACACATCACCTGGTGTTACTGGGAATGTTCACAAAGCTGAGCTTTTTAGTCCTGGGTGGCAGAGTTTTTGTCTTTTCTTCACCAGTTTACAGCTATTTGGGGTCTACAGCAAAGTATTGAAGAATTTATTTTTTGTAACCAGTGATATTTTAGTTTTTATTTTCCATTACTCAGGTTTGAGATCTTTTGCTTTCTTTTTGTTACTTTTTACTGATTACTTGTTCCTTTAATTCTTTTAGAAATTTTGCCTACTACAGCTACACCAGATTACAAAATATTTGGCGACCCAACATCTGGTTAGTTTTTTTTAATTTTTTTGAATTAATGACCTTTACTTTCCTTCAGTTCAGCATTTTCAGCCCTTTTTTCCTTCCTTTTGCACAGTTGGCAATCCTCCATTTTTGTGCTTTTACTCATGTTCCCACTGATGGTAAAGATAGTCAGACTCTTCTCACTCAGCACTTCACCCTGTGTAGCCGCATGTTAACAGCTCATTATTTATTGAGACATCTTTTATTAAAGAGCCTGATTAACATAGATGACATCTTCACTGCACGAAGTCCACTAAGCTTTACTCTTGATCCCCAGCCATGCGTTTGTGAATGCCCCTCTTGGTCATCTCTAGTAGATGAATGGCAGAACTTCATCATCTTCCTCCTTACCTCTCCTTTTCTCTTTTCCTTCTTTCCCAGCAAGCTTCTTGCACAAATACACATTTCCTAAAATGTGTATTTATTTATTTTTGAAATGCTTTAAGTAGTTTATGCTAATGGAAAAAAATTTAACATCACAAACTGTGTAGCTGAATGAGAAATTGTGTAGACAAAAGTGGCTTAGAAAAGATGTTGTGCATTGTTGTCAGATGGACTTTTGCATCCTTTTCTCCTGCAGTGATTTTTCTAATAATGTGTTCACCATCAGCCCCTGGTGTTCAGGGACACCCAGTGCTCCTCTGTTGAACTCAAGAGCAGAACCTGTGTTGACTTCACCAGGAGCAAGACTCACCTTATTTTCCAGTCTTTGCTCTTGGAACTTGGGGCTTTCCTTTCCAACCAAGAGCACATTTCTGACTGACAAATAGGAAAATAATCTATTTGTATGTTAAATTTGTAAGAGCGCAACAAGAACATTATTTGTGGTTTGGTTTCTGACATTTTCACTACTGTAACTTGACAAGAAGTAGTGTTTGAGACAAATATTTTCTAGATCTATTTACCCGTAATGCAAGTTAGAAACTCACTTAAGGAAACAAAACAAAACTGTCACATAGAAATGCTGCCTGGCTTCATGAGTGTTTATCAACTGGATTTTCAAAGTGATATTTTATGACACAGATACAATTGAACCTTATTTTCAAGTCCTGAATGAGTGTGCTTTTGAAGTATGTTTCTCAGGTCTGATCTCAAGTCATAGACCTTCATGCCTAAATCTACTGAGACAGTGAACACAAAATACTCAGGGTGCAAACCAGACTGCGAATTGTAAACCCCAGTTTGATGAGTTTCCTCCTCTGTGCATTTTCACGTAGGCTGTGGTGGGTCTGTTCAGCAAAGTACTGCAGAGGAGCCAGAATCTCTGCAGGATTGTTCCTTAGGAACCATTACAAAATAGGGGTTAAAAACATTCCTTTTATCCCCACCTGCAGAAATGGCTCATTCAGCAGTTCCTGGTATACCATAATAGCACTAATGGAGCTGATCTGGTTTCTCAGGTGTAACCTGTCGTGAGTGTGTATCGTTCCAAGTTTCTTCTTTTTTTTTGAAGGTGTTTAAAAGGCAGCCAAGTATGTTGTCTCCAGTGAAGAATATAGCAATTAAGTAGACTAAGTTGTGCTTTTCACCCCCACAGTTGCTTACTTTAACTTTTGCACTGCTTTCATGTTTGACTTCTCTAGATTTTTGGCTAGCAGCTGTTGATGTGTAAATGTACTTTTTTCATACTTACAGTTTTGAAGTAATTTTCTTTAATCAGCCATCTGTACTTCTGCAGAGTGTAGAGGGGGGTCACATTTTGCTCTGACATGTAACCCCCATAAAATACTATGTCCAGCTATAGCTTAGATGTGCCATGAAACACATTAATAAAAATCTGTTTGCCACCACAGACATGGAGTTCTCCTCAGCTTCCATTACCACAATGGCAAGTATCCCAGTTATATCACCTAAAGTGATTGGTTCCTGGAAACCTAAAGTGACTGGCTCTCGGAAATTTGTAGTTCAAGATGACCCAAACACTTCTGATTATTCTGATCCATTATCAGGTGTCCCAAAGGGTAAGGCCTTACCAGGGAATACATTGCAGCTGAATGGAAACCTGATAGTCTCAGCATTGTCTAAGGCTTAAGTGTAACAGCCATGATTGTTGGGCTCTGTTTTACAGCCATTTCCTGTGATTATGCAGACAGTGCAATCATGTTTCTCATACGTACTTATCCAAAGGACAAAGTGCTGCTTAGAGCTTATAATGGGAAATACAGATAATAAGTTCAGCCTTTTAATCCTGGAGTGTTCCAAAACTCCCACTGAAACTGACGGCAGTTCTGGATACATTAAAAAAATTATCTTCAAGACCTATCTGCACCTCTGTTCATTGTTTTCAATCCAGTCTAGTTTGCTTAGACTGTGAGTTCTCATGAATGGTTGCTTACGTTTTGGGGTTTTTTTCATTTGGATTGGGGGTGGTGGCAAAACAAAACAGAAAGCAGAGCTCCATGACAGATCCATGTATTGAATGGGGCATATCCCAAACTCTGCTTGACTGGAACATGTTTTTGAAGAACAGGGGTCAGAGTAAGAATGTGCTGAATTTTTATCCTCTGGATATGAGCATCAGTTTAGAGATGATCATACAGAGATTTTAAGCTGAACACAACAGGAAACCTAGTCTGCCTGTAGTTCATCATCTTTCTGTAGCCATTCTTTCAGCTAAGTGAACCTTTGATTAGGCTCTTATGGCAACTAAGACTTTAATTCAATAGGACTATGGCAGTCAACCACAGAATCGAGATGCTTCCAATCCCATAACCAAAATTTAACACAAGGATCTATCAGTGCACAGCACAGCAAGGTGACAGACATGTTTGCACAATTCTGTATTTACTGAAAAATCTCACCAGCCAAAAACCATTTGTGTTTTATTACCATTCACCAAAACATATCAGGTTTCCTATCAGCCATTATGGCCGTGCATTTGTCATTTTAATTTGTTGCAGTTATTTTCCGTTTTGCTTTAAGTTTTTATTATCATTTGCTCTTGGTTCTGAATCACATTTTGTGTCATAGCTATTAGTGAACTTTACTCATGTTTTCCTTCTGCTTCTGCACAGTGCCATTAAAACCTGTAACCCTGAACATTAACAATATCAAAAGGCCTTGCCTCTAACAAAAAGTGGCTCTGTT
Source organism: Pomatostomus ruficeps (assembly GCA_013400735.1). Lineage (NCBI taxonomy): Eukaryota > Metazoa > Chordata > Aves > Passeriformes > Timaliidae > Pomatostomus > Pomatostomus ruficeps. The sequence goes on from VYZT01054259.1 coordinate 1,322,149, forward strand.
CCTTCCCTCTTGCTCTTTCATTTTAACATCTCTTGGGATAGCAACAGAATTACTTTCATTAAAAACTAACATTGTCTTAGCTGCAAGATGTCTGTGGTTGCTTTAAAAAATCTAAAAAAAAAAAAGACAAAGGGAGCTTGTTAATACTCAAAAAAAATAATCAAATATTCAATTTCTTGATCTAAGCTAAAAGTTTCTAAATTTTAACATTCTCTAATAACTTAACCTAAGTCGGTTTTATAATGTTATGTAAGTATTTATGTTCATTATTGGTAAAAATAAAATAAAAATCAGTGCTCTAAGAGAATCATATTATCTTCAAACTTGTACATGTATGAGAAGTGCAGGTGTGCCACTCCTGGGCTAGCAGCCTGGTAGTGGAATAGTTTACAAGTTTTCTACCATATTACATTAGCATGGCTGTAACAATGCAGTATATATGTTATACATTTTTACACAACATTTGCATAATCCCGTCTCTCCTTTGATACTGATTTATGAGTTGGGCAGGAAAGTGAGAGAGAAATCCATCCATTAATTGCTGTCTGACCCAGTAGGACCTTCTAACCTCAATTTTCCAGCAGAAGTCATTAATGTTAATAACGTAAGGCCCCCTATTTGTGAGCCTTAAAGGAAATTTGGGGACAGGCTAAACAAAACTTAAGGAGAGAAGTTTTGACAAGCATTTCGCATTATCAGAGAAGATGGACATTTAGCCGTGTCAGTGCACACACAGTCATTTTATAATTAAATTTTATAAAATTATTTGCATTCACCAGTGGTGTGGATTGCAGGATCCTACTGAGTTGCACCAACACCACAGCCAGAGCACTTACAAACACTTAGTAGACACTTCCCTGAGGAAGGCTGCCTTCTACTGAAATGTGTCAGTATGAAATACCTGGAGATTTATGATATCCTGCCTGTCTTTTGCAGGTGTGAGGTGGGAAGTACAATCAGGAGAGTCCAACCAAATGGTACATATGAATGTCCTAATCACTTGTGTCTTTGCCGCATTTGTCCTGGGAGCCTTTATTGCGGGAGTGGCCGTTTACTGTTACCGGGATATATTTGTACGGAAATCCAGGAAAATACACAAAGACGCAGAATCGGCTCAGTCCTGCACTGACTCCAGTGGGAGCTTTGCCAAACTGAATGGGCTCTTTGACAGTCCTGTCAAGGAATATCAGCAGAACATTGATTCCCCCAAACTGTACACAAACCTGCTGACCAGCAGAAAGGAGCTGCCTCCAAATGGTGATACGAAGTCCATGATGATGGACCACAGGGGACAGCCTCCAGAATTAGCTGCACTTCCAACTCCTGAGTCTACACCAGTTCTTCAACAAAAGACTCTGCAGGCCATGAAAAGTCAGTCGGACAAAGCGCATAGTAACCTCAACGCTTCACGAAAGGAAACCCCACTAAAAAGCCCTCAGTTTTTTCCTTCCAGTCCTCCACCCCACTCGCCTCTAAGTCACGGACATATTCCTAGTGCTATTGTTCTTCCCAATGCTACCCATGACTACAATACATCTTTCTCAAATTCTAATGCGCACAAGGCAGACAAAAAGATGCAGCATATTGATCATCCACTTACAAAATCATCCAGCAAAAGAGACCACAGGAGATCTGTTGATTCCAGAAACACCCTGAATGATTTTCTGAAACACTTAAATGAAACTACTAATAATCCCAAAGCAATTATGGGAGATATTCAAGTGGCCCACCAGACTTTAATGCTGGACCCAATGGGCAATATGTCTGAGATCCCACCTAAGGTTCCCAACAGGGAGGCGTCTTTATACTCTCCTCCATCGACTCTTCCGAGAAACAGTCCCACAAAACGAGTGGATGTTCCCTCCACTCCTGCAGTACCAATGACCTCTTTGGAAAGGCAAAGGGGTTATCACAAAAATTCTTCACAGAGGCACTCAATATCTGCCCTTCCTAAAAACTTAAACTCACCAAATGGTGTTTTGTTATCCAGACAGCCAAGTATTAATCGTGGGGGGTACATGGCTCCCACAGCAGGCGCAAAGATGGACTACATGCAAGGGACGCCTGCCAGCGTTCACCTCCAGCCTTCCTTGTCCAGGCAAAGCAGCTACACGAGCAACGGCACCCTGCCTCGTACAGGAATAAAGAGGACACCCTCCCTAAAACCCGACGTGCCACCAAAACCCTCATTCGTCCCTCAGACGACGTCAGTCAGACCACTGAACAAATACAGCTACTAGGACATGTCTGTGCTAAAATGAGTGTGGCATTGACCTGTACAGGTTGTGAGATGATGTGGTAGACACATGAGACAGAGACTTGCTTGTTATTAAGGAGAACAAAGTGGCCAAAGAAACTGTCTTTACTTGAGTAACATCTGTGTCTTGCCACATGTAGCTGTAGCAAGACTTTGTGTACTTGCTAGAGCAAACACAAAAAACAAAGGAAAGTGCTGGTCATTACATTTCTTTTGTTTGGAGCTAAGGAGACATGTAGCACAATGGGGTGGGGGCTACGTTACTGTTCTAAATAGCTAAACAACAGTTGTTGGGAAAAAATCAGTAAGAAAATACTTGAAAAATGGGTTCCATTTTAGACTGCCATTAAGTGTGGTCATTCCCATTAAATGTGAACATTTTACTATGTATGCATTCACCTTGCCTCTTGCACAAATGTCAGAAAATGGTAATGTCTCAATGAATAGCTGGGTTAATAATCAATTTGCTGGAATAAGTCTCTGGCCCAACTGTAGCATTATTATTTTTTCTCTCCATGTGTGTGGCATTTTGTTTTTTGCCACAGATAAAGCTGTGCGTGTGTGTGGATGTGTGTGTGTACTGTACACACTAGGATGTACTTAGCTTCCCATTGCATCTTTTATGCTATGGAATTGTTTACATTGAGCATGACTGAACAAACAGATGACTCTGCCTTCTGCAGCCCGCTGGGTTCAGCTTGGAGCCAGCTAAGGATGAACTGCGCATCTCTGACAGCCTTCTGAGGGGAACGCCTGGATGAAACCGTCACCCAGTCAAAGAGTGCAGATACCTTTAGTTCTTCATAACTCTGTTATGCTGCTATTGATTCAGAGCTGTGCATTTCAAATCTAGTGTTTCGGGCTGGAACGGGGGAGTTCTACTGTGTTTCCACAGTGCCTCCATCCAATACCTGGCCACTGTGAACTTGAGCCCCTGTGCTTCTCCCTGAGGGCAGCTAATAGTCAGTTCTCTTGGCAAATGCCTGTGTAACTGGAGAAGGTCACGTTTTTGTTGCATTTAATAACGCCCTACACACTGATAGACTCTTGTCAATAAAAAAGGAGAAACATTAATTGGCCTGGCAGAAGCAGTCTGTGAAAACTCAACAGTAGTGCAATCAATTTGTTTTTGTTGTGTAAAGTAAGGTTTGTTTTTTTCCAAAGTCATGCAGGTAATGACAATATTCTGTAAATATTATGTGTGAGTTTACCTGAATCTGTGCATTTTGTGCCTTATTCATGCAAATGATAAAAGTACTAAAAAAAAAAATTAAATCTGTCAAGTGTTCTCACTATAGCACATATCTCCCGAGTGCCAGTTGTAAAACTTCTCAACAGCACCCAAAAAAAAAAAAAAGATAAAACACAAGAATAATTAATGGTAACTAAAGGCAGCCTACAATCCAAGGAGACAGCAGCATTAAATCACCTTACCATGATAAACATTCCACTCCAGCTCTCTGAAGGATCAAACAGTTATAATGTGAAATCAAATGAGGTTTCTAGGGTAATGGAACACCTGCTAAAGTTGTGTAAGCTATTTAGTAGGGCTTACAGTATCCACTTGCAGCTGATGTTCAACACAGATGGCTATTTTAGCTTGCAAATGACACACTACCACATTGTTTATTGAACATAACTATAGAAATAACCATGGCAGAGGAATATTCATGAATTAGTGGGACAAATAACTGCAATGGGTTTCAGAGACGGTGGAGATTTATATTATGTGTTCAAAGGGGAGAAAAGGTTAGTCACTAAAAACTGGATCTCTGTTACAGAACAAAGAATAAAGGATAGAAGTAGTCATTTTATTCTTGTAAGGCTGTAAGGGACATTTATTTCCTGAGACCTCTGGATCCAAAAATCAATGATCTTTCTTCCTAAACACTTCTGTCTTGCAACTAAAACACTACAGATTAATAACTATTAAAACGTACTCAGTTGTCAAAAGACACAAACTGATCCGAATTCACTTTACAAATATTAATACAGACTTGTGTGACCCGGAAGATAAATGTATGTGAACCCTGATAACCTCCTGTAACATTGTGCTGCCTTGTAGATGGTAATGTGAGTTCTCTCAGTATTTATGTTGAAATTTCTAACATTCAACCTAGTCCTTATTCTGTTAATTTAATAATAAATGATGCTTTATCCATTTGTGCAAAGGTAAACGCAGATTGTATCTTTTTTAATGGTACGGCATAAAAAAGTAACCCTTAAATGAAGCTGCTCTATTACTATAGAGTACTTTAACATGTATAGATATCTTGTAAACTTGTATTGTGGATGTGTAAATAATACGTTCTTTGGGTTTTTAACACCGCATGTAAAGTCAAAATAAAATATTCCCATGTACCGAGTGTGTAATTTCATTATTGGTGCAGATGCGTTGTGGGGTTACCGTAGGGGAAGATCTGGGCTGGCCTTCGGCAGCTCTGTGCAGAGGGCACGGAGCCACCAGCTGCTCGCCGGCCCTGGGGACGCGCGGAGGTGGGGGTGACACACGCCGGGGGTCCTGTGTCCCCCTTCAGCCACGGGGAGCTGTGTCCCCAGGGGAGAGCCGGGCTCTGCCCGCGACTCTCGGCCTCCTGAGGAGAGCACAAGACAGAGCAGGGCTCGGTATGGAGTCCAGGCTGCCCACGCAACACCAACGCCGACGTTGATCCCTGGGGCTCCATCCAGGGTTCAGCCGGGCTCTGGTTCCTGCACACCTTCTTTATTAGGGTTAAAAAAATACCTATTTTGTGCAAATACAGTACAGTTTCGAAAGAAGGTAGTATGTTCCTTCTACAATGTAGATGACAAAAGGAAGAGCTAATTCCTGGCAATATGAATTGCAGACTCACATAGCGGGACATTCCTAAATACTTCTTAATGCTTAATAATTGAAACTCACATTTCAGGCAGACAGTTAAGGTCCAGCAGAAAAATACATGCTGTATATTTAGTATGTGCCAACATCCCACACAATTCTAAAATAATCAAGGTAATATAGTATCAGCAAACAAATATAACATTTTTTTAATTAAAGTTGATCTTAGATAATTGATAAAAATGATTTTTACAAGATTATGCTGTCAAGGTATTAATCATTTGAAATTACGGTGCATGTTACAACACTACAATGGTACCTGGTTGTATTTTACAAAAAAAAAAAATTTTTGGAAGGAAAAAGAAATATGGTGCTTAAAAAAACTCCAAACCTATAATGGCTCAATATATATTTTTCTAGTGCCAAAGAAAATTTCTATTTTATTTATTGGTATGGGGTTTTTTTCATTGGATGTCTTTGTATATGAAATGAAGCATCAAACACATACAGCTCTCATAATGTGCTGCTTTTCCACTTCAAAATCAACTATGCCTTTGACACCAAAGTGTCAGCCAGTGTGGCTAAAGGCTTTCCCTCTGTGGAGGGGCTGTACCTACCTGAGTCATCTTCAGCCGGGCATTAAAGGTCATCATGAGAAAATTACAAATAGCTATTTTAGTGATGTGTAAATGTGCATCTGCAGCACAAATCCTGGGATATTTTTTTGTTCAGAAAATGTCTGTATTTTATCTAAAATGTGTTGTGTTGAGCAACCATTTTCTGGAGTTCCATGGTTTGGTCTGTATCGAACCAGCCTTCCCTTAACCACCAGAGTGATGTGATGGCTGGATGGGTGTAGCCATCACCTCTCCCACCATGCACTGCCGGGCTACATGGTACGTGCAAACACACAGAAGTGTGTGAAAATAAGTATTAACAATTTGTTAGAAAAGTAAGTACAAGAAAACTCTCCCTTTACTTACAGAGAGGGCTTGTCTCCAATGATGATGCCAAGGCAGCCACCTGCAGAAGCCCCGTTCTGAAAGGGAACTGCAGCAATAAGGGGAAGGTTAGCAAGAAAACAACACAGCTTCTCTCCTCCAGTGCTCTCCTGGGTCAGTCAGTTCGGTTTAAGCATCCTGAGGTCTCTGTTGAAGAACAATCCAAAGCCACAGCTGATAAAGGAGCACATGAAGGGTGCTTGATGCGGGCAGGGTCACCACAGCAAAGGGAGGTCCCAGCACTGTGGGATGTGGGGCAGGGCAGCTGTGGGCATGGGAGGGCAGAGGAGAGGTTTCTGCTCAGCTTTGGCTTGCTTTGGGTTTTGTAGAAAAAAATAATTTTGAACAGAACACAGACAAAACACCAAAGGGCTGCAGGCCTGTGCTAGTGAGATGATTGCAAGAAAACCAATTTGTAAAGCTGTGAGTAGTTATCTCTATGACTGCACTGCCAGAACAAACCTATGGCCTTTTAAATTGGGGTCTTAAAGTAATCAGAGTCGTTAGAAAAATCAGGATGCCTCTGTCTTAGTGCTGTCTTGCTAATGACTCACTCTGTGACCCTGGGAAGATTATGCAGGGTTTATGCAGTGAAGGGCTTCTCAGAATGCAGTGGGTTTAGTGCAGTTGGTCTGTTTGTAGTGTTTTCTTCTTAATGCTTCCTTCTCTCTCTGTGATTCTGAGCACTAGCAAGGACATCTTGCAGGTAAATAAAGGGAAACAGAAATACCTTCCCATCTGGGAGAGGTTAGTATTTGCAGGAGTGGGAAAGAGTTGGTTGCTATTTCCCCAGGTGCCTATTAATTTCATGGCATGGAAAAATATTTTTTAAAAATTGATCATGACAAAATACCTCATAAATGCAGCATCTGGACTTCAGCTGGGATGCGCAAGCTTTTCATATAAAAAGCAGTACCAGGAGACCAACGTACCAAGACTGCATTTGTTGTTCAAATGTCATCATATCACAGTATGAAAGAGCAAGAAACCAAAGGATTTGGAAGGAAAAAAACCACATTAAATATTTAATTAGATTCAGCTTTCCTCAGAGAAGTAGAGATTCTCGCCTTTTTATTCAACCCTACTAAAGTTCAACTGGTATGAGGGCCTGACTCTGGTCCAGCCATTGCCGCCTGCTTGCAAACATTTTTGTAGGCACATTGCATTGGCCTGACACACATCTGAAATTATAATCTGTCCAGAACCCTCTACTGAGAAACTGTTTCTACTCTGCCTGAAATGAAATTTAGTGGAAGCTCTGATTTTATTAGTGCATTCTGAATTCATCCGATGGCCTGATTTATGGTCTCCTCACTTGCTTTTCTCCTACAGTAACTAATAACTTTTCTGAGCTCTTCTCATTAAAATTGTAACTAGGTCCCAGGCTATGTCCTGCAGTGAAGGCTGCTGACCAGAGCAGAAGTGCCAGTGTCCCCATGTTTAGGTAAGGGTTCAGAACTTCTTGGGCTGCGATGGTGGCACTGCATCCTCCCTACCAGACTGGTGCCTCTGCCCTTCAGGTCAGCCAGGAAGAGTGTTGCTCAAGCTCCTGTAATGCTTTAAGGGTAGGGAAGGAGAAGAAAATCTACCACACAGAAAAGCTGTCCAGACCGTTTTCAGGAATGATCCCCATTTGTCAACATAAAAGGAATTTTGTGAAGAAAAAACTTGAATGGTCAAAAAAATAAATCCCAATCCCAAAACTGACCCGCACACATCTTGCTGTCCTTGTTTTGAGAATCAGAAGCTGTTTTCCAGGGCAGAGTCTCACTGAACTGCACAAAAATGAGCAAAGAATACCAGTTCTCAATGAAGGCCCTTCTGCAGCATCATACCTGGCTGTAATAGCTGTTTTGTAACTTTTTCCAGTAGCTGACCTTAACCATTGGCAGAGGCAGACCATGAGCTCACTGGTTTGCCTCTGCAGCAGTATTGACAGCCTCTACCATATGCCTGTTCCTTCACAGAAATAGATGACTGCCTAGTAAGAGAAGAAAGGTGGCAACTGGCTTTTCATTTGGGTCACTTCAAGCACAGGGTTATTTCTCAAATCTTTGATTTACAATACTGGCTTCACATGAGGAAAAAATAATCAAAAGCAGATCAGAGCAGATGCATCATAAACGCAGTGCACAAGCTAGCTGTACCTTCCTTTTCTGTGCACTGAATAACCATGTGATTACTCTGATTTCCTCTGGAATACATGTTGGTAATTAACAGCCTGAGATTTTTTTAATTTTTTTTTTTGTGTGTGTTAGAGACTAATGGCAAATTTTTATGATCAGGCCGTGCTGTATAACTATGAATGGCCATTAGTCACAGGTTATTGTGTCTGGCCAACAATTAGGTGAGAGAGAAGCACTTCCAATATTAATGCTGCATGCGAGAATTGATTTCTGTGAAAGCTTGTGCATGCAGCTCTAACATTCAGTCTCTGTCACTGCTGGCACGGGTGAAATACTGACTCCATCGAGGGAGATGGCAGAGCTGCATGGGGCCAGGCCTTCGCCCTCAATCACTCAGACATCCCCAGAAAGCAAATGTTAAGGAGGTGTGAGCAAGGCCAAAGCAAAATGGGATGCATATCTTCAGGAAGCATTTGCTGTAACAGGATGCAGCCCCCAACATCATCTCTGGCCACACGTGTTTGATAAGGGGATCAAGGCTTCAGGGTAAGAAAAATGCCTCTGTGGGAATGACCTGCTTTTTTTGGTTGTTGGAGAGTTTTCCAGCAGGTACTGCCATGGGAACTGAACAGGCTCACTTGGGCCAGCTGACATTTTGTGTGTGGAGTCCTCTTGCCATCCCTGGACGGCAGTGTGTGTGGCTCTAAGTCTGCTTTTAAATCCATTAGAAAATCCCATCATATATTGGACTTAACTGGGCTATAAGGTCCCAAAAGCTGAGCTCCCAGGCACAAGAGAAAAGCCAGGTGAAGGTACCCAGAGAGCTCATTGAGACTGCTGGGGGGGGCTCCTGGTGCTAGCAGAAGCAGAACAAGGTGTCTTGTGTTTGTTTCACTTCTACTGGTAACACTCAAGTCAGGCCCATCAAGATATCAAAATCACAAAATCACAGAATGAGTGAGGTTGGAAGGCACCTCTGGAGATCACCTGTTTCAAGCCTCCCTGCTTGAGCAGGGCCACCTGGTGCTACTCAAACATTCAGGAAATCACTAACCTGAGCTAGGACCCTGGACTGAATGACAGTAAAAACGATTATTCATCCTTCAAACCCTTTCTAGAGAACTTTCAGATTAAGCAGGTCTTCTTGCAGACAGGTGAAGTCTTCCTTCTACCCAGACTGAGGGGAGTTTAGATATCCAACTACTCTTTTTATTGCAGCACTTACTTCTCTTTGACAAGCACAGAGTGCACATCTCAAACAGTCCTTCTCTGTTCAGATCCCAGAGGATATCTGCCGCTCCTAATGCACAACGTACCATTCTCCATGCGAGTCTTTCATCTGAAATGACATCACGATCAAAGGCAAGGTTATACAGAGTGCAACACACTGAGCAAGTCATGTGATATTTCAGAGCTGCTTCATTACTGGGACGAGAGTTCAGAAAGTACTTGAAAATGACATTTTACTATACATGGTACGTTCCATATTACAAGCATTCCTTGCTAGTTCCCGCTGCTTCAGTGAAATTGCAGTACTTGGTAAAAGGCTGGATTTTCTCTTCCACAAGAACAAACCTCCAGGTAGAATTGCTCCCCATACTCTGAGGGAGGGGATACACCTCAAAAGGCTCTAACTACAAAGGTATTCAAGACCAGGAGGGACAAAATATCACATAGGACACAAAGCAAGATCAGTTGCCAAAAATATACTTTTTGTCACATTTCAGATGAAAACCATTTAGAAACCTGTCATCTCAATTCGATTGGCAGGAGGGAGGAGAAAATGTTTGCCCTGAAACTGGTTGACAGAATGGACAGCTTTATGAAGTTGGCTTCTAATAAAATCTTGCACAAATGCCACCCAGCTAACAATGTCAGCAGTTTCTATCTAAATCCAGTACTGGACCTTTTACACTCCTCCTTGTGTTCTCTGAAACACAGTTTAACTTGTTCTGCACAGAACAATAACTAACCTGTCATGAAGCTGCACTTTAGTATTTTAGTAGTTGTTTGTTTTTTCAAAAAGTTCTTCCAATGAAGACTTCTCTCCTGAACTGCTGCTTCATAGAACATCCAGCCCCACTCCCCTCTGCTTCAGATGCAGAGTGAAGTCTGGATCAGAGGAGCCCAGGTTCAAAATGGCAGACTGCACCTTTGTTGTGCCCCCCAGTCTCACCTCCAAGCTTGTCACAGCACGAATCACAAGGCAGACCCTTCTCCAGGATGGTGCCCTGGAGACTCCTTCCTATTGAGCACAGGCTCCTTCATCTCATCAGTGTAACTCAGGTGTTGACATTTGTATCTCTGAAAATTCCCCAAATCTCCATCAAACACCTGTAAGTAGCTTGTCCATAACAGGGTCAGGGAGAGGAGTGGGGCGACAGACCCAAACCAAACCAGGGATCTGCAAGCAAGTCTGGAAAACCAACAGAGACCAGCAGAGGATACATGGCTAAATACCACTCGTGCCTTTGAAAATCCCCTCAGCTGTTAGGCCTATTTAATCTTGCTCTCTGTTCAGACATTAACAAAGACGCCAGCTCTGATGTGAAACACTCACCCTGTAGACACAGGGAAGAACCACAGCATCACTGGACAACACACCAAATCCCCTAATCCCAACCCTACAGACACCAACTAGCTAATGCCTCTTGATGACAACAGGACTTCTACCAATAACCACAGACCTAGAGAGTCCCTGAATACCTTACTTAAGATTTCTGAACTATCCAAGGTTACAGAATTTCTTTCCATTTTGGGGCTTTTTTCCTCACTGGGTTGTTCTGCTGTTATGGCTGTTGTTTAAAAAAAAAACAGTTCAGGAATACTAATAAGTCTATGTGAATTCTTTTTCTCCTAAGATTATTACAAACGTTGACATTAAATGTACTAGCCTGAACTCAGTTTCTGTCTGATTTAATAAACTTATGCCAGCCAACCAGCATTTTTTTTTAATTAACCCTGGAGGTTAAATGGAAGTTTACTAAAATGAGAATATGTTAAATGAATAATTTCTCTTGGCTTCTCTCAGGAAGTCTCTCTCTTACCCCAATAATCAGTTCAGCTGAAAAGAGATCAATAAGGTCTTTCAATTCAATGAGTAGAAGGCATACATTAAAAGGCTGGTAACAAACCTGATATACTGGAGAAGATATTACAGTTTTTATGGGTTTTTTTGACACTAAATCTATCTGCTAAAAAATCTTGAGAAAAGGTTACTGCCCATACACTAATATTGCCAAATGGCATAATTTGTTAGCGTTGCTTGGGAAGATTTCCTGGCATTTATCCACAAACACAAGGCTTGTCTGTTAAATCCTCATTACAGAAGAAAGCACACTTTTAATCCTAAAGCAAAAAATAGCTTCAGAAGCCAACCATTGTTGGCTCTTCCCATCCCATAAATGAGCACAGCAGGTTATCCTTTCCTAGACTATAAAATCCCAGTTTAGATTTCTGCCCTTCCCATGAAGGAGACTCCCACCTAACAGCTCACCAGGTACGGTGTGTGCAGCCCGGTACCCTGCACACACACCCCTGATGCTTTTGTTAGGAACCTGTCTCTACACAGGAACTGGGTTTTGCTCGCCCCAGGAGTGGTCACTCAAGACAGTTCAGTGCAGGTCATGCTTGTGAGCAAAGATTAAATTCACTATGATTTAGTGTCAGTCTCACTGAATGACATGGAACAGTATAACACCCTTCAGCGATACCCTCTTTTCGGCAGTAATTATACTAATAGCCTTAGATCATTAAATACAGCCATCATCATACTTCTATCGATCTCAAGCCAAACGTGCAGGCTCCCAAGGAAAAGAAGTGAGTTTTTAAGAGCTGAACTGGAACAAGAACTGAATGACAGCATCCATGCAGAGCACCAGAGCCGAGCTGTGCAACTCCCAGAAGAGCAGCCAGTGTGTTTACATCCACTGCAGGAGGATGTGTTCGGAGAATTTCATGCTGCAGAACCCTCTCCATGGATTTAAATCCTCAGAGACACAGAAGTCTTGGTTTATCCCTGTGATATTTCAGTAAAACAGAAATCACCTGGCAGGTATTTCTGGTCATGTTTGGCAGGAATTTACTAACACTGGTTCAGTTCTCATCACAGTCTGAGTTCTCCTCAGTGGCCCCATTCAGTTCTTGTTAAGTAAACACAACCAGCACTCAGGAAAGTGCTCAAAGTAAAGCGCTTTATATGAGGTGCCTGACTGAAATGAGCATTTCAATTAGATTCATTAAGTAAGTTATTACTTGTTAATTGAACAGCAACAGACTGCTAAGGATCACTTACTGAGGTCTAATAAGTATGTAAGAGTGAAATCTACTCTTCATGTAATTCCATCAGCAATAAACTAGTATAATTAGCTTCTTACTAACAAACTCAAATTGTGGGAATGTTGAGGCAGATAATTGGCACTTAGGAAGATACCTATAGCAAGTTAGTGCAGTATCAATTAACATACTTATGAAATGTCAGTTTTAACTCTGAACAAATAATTGATACCAATGGGCTTGGGTTACTTAGTTAAAAGCTATTTAAATGCTTAAACTTTCATATTCAGAAATAAAAAATTAAAACAAGTCCTCTCACTGCTCTTTAAAAAAAATTATTACATATGCCTAATTTCCAGGTGTATAACCTATGAATTACTTGCAATAACCATCAGTAAGGACTTTGGGGTGCTGGCTATGCACTCTGACACGTGAGTGGTTCAAGGACCTGTTTGCCCAGGCTGCTGTGTGCTCAGGAGCCTGCTTGCCTCTCACCCCTCACTCTCTCACACTATCCAAAGGTTGTTTAGCAACTTATTTTCACAAAACTGTGCTTTCAAAGGAGTGTTGATCATCTGAGAAACAGCTAATCCCTACTCCTTGCACTTGCAGATTCAACTGCCACAGGACCTCACCCTAGTTTGATCAAATTAAAGTTCATACCCCATGACTGTGAAGTCTCATTTTATACATAGAGAATCTGAAGCACCAAAGCAGTAACTTTTGTCCAAAGATGACACTGAAAGACCACAGGAGTTGTGGGATCAATTCCTTCCCAGGAGCTAGTATATAAAATACCTTTATATGTCATTTGGACCAACCAGCCTGAGTGATGGAACAAGGTAAACAAAGGAATTGTCCGGTCGGGAGAAGCAGCAACAGAACCAACGTTCATGACTCTAGTCCTGGGACCTCTCCACAGCTCCATTTCTTCCTCCAAATATTCTCCAGACGTTCTGGAAATTCTTTGCCTTCATGTTAGAAATCGAAATCTCTCTGCTCTCTGTTTGACTTAATATGCAGTTTGGCTGAAGGAACACAGTGTGTATGGAGCACTTCTGTTTGTGTGCAAAGCCTGAGCCCTCAAACCCAACAGAGGCCTTGGGAGGAGGGCAAGAAACTCCCATTTCAGGGAGCAAGGGCAGCTCTTGGTGGCAGAGGTGCCTCAGTGCAGGTGTTTGCCTGTGGTGAAGGTGGAGGCAGAGGCATGGAGGTGGGAGGATGCCAGGGCAGAAACCAGGCAGGAGAACAGAGGACAGCAGGCGAGAGTCCCCAGCTGGGCACACCGGGGTGTGGAGCAGGCAAAGCTCAAGGGAAGGGGAATACAGGGCTGGAGTCTGAGCCTGGGTGAGAAGGACAGGAGGGCCAGGAAGCGGGAAGTTATTGGCAAGGGTAGTAGTACTTGCCATTTAAAGGCTATCTGTGCAAACCAATTTTAGAAACTTCTATTTTAAATCAGTTTCATCCCTCCCCCTTCCCCACATACAGAAACACACACTGATCCATCTATTAAAAAAAATTGTCAGCGTATCCCTGTCGGCTAGCAGTGTGATTTTTTTTTTTCAGCTATGCCAGCAAAAGCCCTAATGTAGACACAGCTATAATATGAGCAAAAGCAGAAAAAAAACTTTCTTTTTGCTAATACAGCTTCTTTTGCTCAGGCAACTCATACAAGGTATATTTTGCAGGGGTTTTTTCTAGTGTAAGCTTCTGCATTCTGAGTGATTGCACTGTCAGTGCAGCTGTGCACTAGGGTCACAAAAGGTGTCCACAAGACCTTAAATTGTACTGGGGAAAGGACAGCACCCAGCACTGTGAAATCCTGTCAGTGCCTGGAGCTCATGGATGCAAGCCAGGTATGAATGCAATAAAAATACAAAATAATACAGAAATGCAAGCCCACCATTCCCAAGCTCCAAAGTAATGGCAGTCAAATTATGCTCACTTCCCAAACTTTCCAAGAAGCAGCTTTAACCCAGTGCAGCACTGCAGGTAATCAGTGTCTTCTTAGAGCAAATTATATCCTAAAACTTAGAGCTGGTTCCGTGTCCAGAAGCTGAGAAGTATGAGAAGGACTTTTCTGTTCTGTATGAATGGAACAAAACTTAAGCATCCAGGGGGAAAGGCAATCTCAAATTATAAATAATGCAGAACTCCAACATACCTTTTAAAGCCTCAGTCCCCTTATAATTTAATGTTTGAAATGCTATGCTATTCCTTTGGAAGCCTTTTCTCTCTCCAGTGCTGATGATGGTCCATCTTCTTAGACACTTGAATAATGTCTCTCTTCCTCTTGTAACACCATTTTTGACTACTGCTCATGCATAGTAATGCTAATAATCTTGCAGCTTTCAGCAACATTTTTCTTCCTTTAAATGAAAGCCTGGTTTCATGCAGGGCTGTTTTGCTCAGTACCTTGTCTCCTGCATGCCCCTTTCACTGCACAGGGTACCTGTGTACATACAAATGTCTATTTACTGCTGCCCATTATGAGCTGTTCATGTTCCATTTAGCAGCGTGCAGGAGAATCAGACTAATTGATTACCTATATTGTACAAATTTTAGCAAAGCATAAATGATACAGTCAAGATTAGCTTGCTATTACATTGAATATTTTACAAATATATATGTAAGCATAATTCCTCCCAAAAGAACTTGTACCATCATTAACCAGGGACCTTGTGCATGTGAAATGGACTTGATACCCAGCAAATTATACAGCAGATAATACCATGTGCAGTCAAGTAGAAGGATATATTTTATACTACCTGACAACCACAGAGTTTTACAGTTCTTTCCTCACAGAAGATGAATTCAGATCCTATCACCTCCTAAATGTAATAACGTAAATATAGACAATAGGTAAGTATTAAGCTCATTTGTCAAGAGAAACCAGGCATTTCACCTCAGGTCATGAAGCAAGAAAGGACAAGAAAAGCAAACAAAATCCAACATTTAACTGTTAGTCCAGTCCAAGAACTGGTGGAGACCACGCTAATGTGCTTTGTGCTTCTAAGTTATTTTTAAGCATCTTCTCAGTCATCATTAAATGTTAAAAGGATCTTGTATCTTTTGGAAAGGGTGCAGTTGAAGATCCTGGCTATTTCCAAAGCTTCCTGAAATAGAAATCCTCACGTGTAAATGGCCAGTATAGAATTACAACTACATTTTATATAAATAATTCTGGTAGGAAACCTGGACTAAAATCATTCCAGTGACTTTGATACAAGTGCACAGTTGGTCTATGAACTTGCAGCCAGTGCAAAGAGTAATCACATTAATCTGAACACTATTCCAATGGCAGCTGACAACGAAATGAACACCAAACTAGTCAGCTCTGGCCTCTCCTGCTTATTTAACCAATGTTCCTGCTGCACTTAATATTATCACCGTGAAATCCAGGGAGAACCCTTCTCCTTAAATATAGTCTGGGAACAAAGTCATACGCTGCATTCTCAGAAACAGTCACACACTATTAAAACAGAAAAAGCAAATTATAAGCAAGAGCTTAGAATAAAGGTGAAAAACACAGACACCTTCAGAACACTGAACATGATTACAGCAAGTGCCATCATTTGCTTTCCCTTTGAATTGATGTTAACAAGTAAAGCATTTTACTTGTCTTTGTTTACCAGGAGAACATAAATACTGCATAAACTACATCTTCTTGCCAACTAAGCTTTGTCTGCAGGATGGCAGCTTGTTCTAACTATGCTTACACTTTCAAAGAGTTGAAAGCTCAGTGGTTGAGCAGGAACAATGTGCAATGCTATATACATGTGAAATGCATTTTTCATTAAATAAGTACTTGAGAAACCCTTAAATGTCTCAGCCGGAGATTGCCCAAAGGTCTGCACTACTCAGCAGGATGTATCTCCAACAAGTATTTCATGAAACACCTGAATTGGGAGCCCACATGCCAGCCTAAATAGAGGCTTCCTAAGGGCTTTAGAACCACTTTTCCTAGGAAGAGGATCACAAAAGCACTCAGGTCTTTCTGAGGTGCCAGAGCACTACTAGACAATCCAGCAGTGCCCTGCCTAGGCCTTCTATGTGTTCTGGCTTCCCTAATTTTTCCCACCGAAGCCCCGCTTCCTCATGAACTGAGTGGCTGCCCAGAGCTCTGCAGCTGCCCCATGCCTTGATGCACTAACACCAAAGCTGCTGGGATCCTGGTGAAGCCTTCCTGTCATGGGTACAGCATTGCAAGGCAGGGCTGTATGAACACTTACAGTGCCTACAAGTTTCACAGGGCCACCCAGCTACTTTGGAATCATTTTATACCCAAAAGCTTCAAGATGGCTCTGAATGCCAGCTCAGCTGCAGCACTGAGGGCTCCTCGTGGATATTCTCACAGAGCAAACACCGAGTGACATCAAGGGAAGGCTCTGGCAGTACTGTGTGCTGCTTTGTGGGGATAGAAAAAAAGCTCTGTCCTTAGCTTCCCACTAGGCAAGCATAGGGGCTTTGGCCAATTCAGCATAAACTGATCTAAACTCACCTGTTTCAATCTGCCTGTGATGCGCTGGTTGTGCCTCCAGAGCTGCGAGCTGGCTGGAGACCCGTTGCTAGGATCTATGGATTGAGGGGAAGGAGGAACAGTTTCCACTGGGTTTGTGCGAAGATGGAGCTGGGCTTATGAAAGAAATTACATCAAAATATGTCTTTCAATCAACCCACGGACAAAATGCCCTGAGTGTGTTTGCCTTGCTTGAACAACCCAATTATGATTTTCCATTTCACATGGAAGAAAAACAAAAAAATTACGCTTAAGCATGGCTACTCTAATACAAACTGGGCTATGCTCCACAGATTGCTGGATGAAAAATTAGCATCAAGTATGGCCATGCAGTGTGTAACATCTGGAAAAAAATTATAGAGCCATCTTCATTACTTTTTAGAGGAGAAGAGAAAATTGTAAATTTTAGAAGGTATAAGAGGAAATTCTAACAGATTGTACATTGTTGAGGACTCTATTTCCAGCTGTGGCAAACCTGATAATAAAGCACACTATCACCTCAAAGTTCAAACATCAGCAGAAACAAGGCAGCTCCCATGGAGAGCCTCCAGGCAATATGGGCTTTCAAAATGGCAGCTCCCCACAGGTAAGAAACAGTTTGGATGATTTGGAGAAAGTCTGAAAACATTTAAAGGATCAAGGTATAGCCTTGAGTGAGGTATTCTCTTTTTTGTATCTTTGGGGGATGTTTTCCTTGTTTTGTGCATTAAATAAAAGAGAGTGAAGACACTTTACCTATAAAAATATCCTCGATAAGCATATATTCTTAGGAGAATAAAGCAAGGATGATTAGAAAGCAAAAACAAAGGAGACAGGAGGAATTCTAGGGACAAAATGTTCTTGACTGGCTGTGGAGAAAAAAAAAAAAAATCAAGAGCTGCAAAACAGCAGCCCCTGTTATTTGCAAACACGTACCAAGGAGGCTGAGAATAGATCCAATGACAGCTGCAGCCTAATTGATAGGAGACTCGCCTAACAGGTTGTCAGACTGCTGTGTGGCTTCAGTCCAGGCCACGTTGCTGGAGGCGCAATGTTAGAAATACTGACAAACGTTTACTAAAAATAAATAAAAAAATATTCCAGGGCAAAGGGAAATATGGCTCCAAGTGACTACTTGCAAAATTGCATTAGATCTCTAGGAAAGAGGAAAGTAAGCGGCAAAACGTGTGAGAGTCCCCTTAGGGCCTGCAGGACAGATGCAGGCAGCCTGCCAAGGCACTCCAGGATTGTGCTGCCTGTCAGGAGCGTTGGCTCTGGGTGTGCTGAGAGCAGCTCTCCACAGAGGCAACAAAAATAACCACCAGATCAGCAAAGAGCACAATCAAGAGGGTTGACTAGCTGCAAAAGAAAATTATATTAGATGTATAGAGATGGATCTGTTTAATGGTAGGAAGGAAACCACAGGGACAAGTCTTTGAGCTTTTTGCTTACTTATCAGGAAAAGGATATATGGTTTCCTTGGCCAGTAGGGATGGGAAGAACTGTGAGAGAGTTGAAAGCGCCTTCGGTACAGCCCTCAGCCCATCTCATGCAACACACTCACAGCCAGTCACATTTGGGAGTCTTTGAATGCATTCAGCTACATGCTAGGACAGAAAGCTTGAAAGAATCCTTGGTCTCCCAAGGCAGCAAGGCATCCAAGCAAGCTGCAGAGCAGAGAGGTGAACAAGAGAAAGCTAAAGCAGAAGGAAGGGGGGAAAGCGAGAAGCCATATGGATGAAAGCCTGTAGGACTGTGAAGGCTGCTCTCTTTGAAGGAGATCCAACCTTGGTAAAGCTGAGACTATGTGGGAGGGAAACAATCTTCTGAAGGTAACACCTAACATTTTAAGAGGCACCTAGGGCAGGAATATTGCTGTGCATGTGTGCACAGAGAAACCTTGGGACAGGAGTACACAGTCACTCTGGATTTACTTGGACTACTAATCAGACAAGTACAGTCGATGCCTGCAAAGAGCCCTTCCACAACAAGGGGAAGAGAGCCGAGAAAAACAGCACTCTCCTCCTTGTCTTGGGATTACTGCACTTGACACTTCTTTGTTAATCTCTGGTTACTAGTGAAGATGATCAGCAAATTAACACATTCAGAATATTATTCCCAAAAAATACTTCATTCATTTCTATAGAAAGGAACTTGAGAACAAGCACTTTCTTTACTTGGTCATACCCTGATATTCACTTCTGTCTCTGAGAATGCCCAAAAACGTTGTGAAATACCCATGAACAATGTTATGCAGAAATAACCAAGTACTTTGACATAACAATAAACTCGTAAACCTCCTTCTCTTCACACATTGCAAAGAAAAGGCAAAATGCAGCAAGGAATCATTTGTTGCTCTCTCCTTTATGGAAGTGACTTTAGGTCTTTATGATCCTTGAATTAAAACTCAGAGGGCACTGAGTTTTTCCACAGCAACATACAGAGATCTAACAGAGGGCCACCATGAAAATTAGTGGAGAAGCCATATGGCTAACACCTCTCTAGGGTATGTTCAATATATGCTCCTCAGCACTGAGCAAAGCCCTAGGTAGCTAGGGAGAACAAGAAAATTACTCAAGTCAGGGCAGACTGGATGAGTGGAGATCACTGCAGCCAAGGGTGCTGCTACGTGAGGGTGAGGCATTGTCAGAAATGCGTTTCAGAGGTAGATTTCTGCAGAAATCTGAAATCCCAGCCTCCTCATCACAATCTCCCCCTGAAAAGCAACTTTCCTAGGTGAGTTCAGCAGCACAGTTTCCAGTATGGAAAACAGGGAATAACAAGAAAGTCAGAGAAAGGATCATGAAACAAAAAGTTATTAATAAAGGGAGCCAAAATTCTCAAGAGGTTTGTGCTTGGTGGATGCCTGTGTACATACAAATACCCAGTTTATGCATGCTGACAGATCAGAAGACCACAGGAGGAGGTGAGCCTATTTGCTAGCTTTACAACCAAATCACCTCTGGACTGTGCACATTCTGAGAGTATCAGATTAAGAAAATCAAATCACACAAAACTCTGCTGCACATTCACAGACCCAGATCTGGCTTAATCTATTAGTTACCCCCTCTGCTGTTAACTGTAATGAAATCCCAGTCCCTCAGCTATGGGGAGTGTAAAGTCCTGTGGAAGGTTCACCTTCTGTGTCATAAGGCCCAGTACTCAGTAGAGGCCAAGGTGCTGTGTGGGAGAAAAGACTGGAGACAGGACCACTATTTCTGTATTGTTTAAGAAATAGGCTCCCTGAAGAGCCTCTTGCATCACATTACTGCAAGAATGGTATTACAGCTTTGGCTGGAAAACAAGCATCTCAATTTTTTACATGGAGTTTTTTTGCCCCTTTATAAAAGCCCCCAACTTGGAGTGGGTGAAATTTAGAAGCATGATCCCCTTATATACTTTAATAGAAACAAGATTGAGCTCTATAATAAGCTTTTATTTAAGGCAGACAGGCTCTTTTGTACTGTGTTTTTGTAGACCTTAGAAAGCATTAACCTGTTCTGAATTCGCAACACTACTCCTTAAATAGTGGATTCTCACCCCAGAGACTAAGGATGCTGGAACACTGACCTCCCGCATCCAGGGATTTTGATCATGAGTTTGCATCTCAGAACTGCAGGTCAGGTTTAGATCTCAGCTCAGTATATGAGCACATAGTGGGAGTGAGGAGTTATTTTCTAGGGCACATGAGTCAAATGCTCCATGCTGATAGAGAAAATGGTATGGTTACTGAAAGTAAAGGAGTTGCTGCTTCTTTACAGCCAGACCACTTCAACAGAAACCTCTGTAGGAAATAATGTGGAATCACTTTCTTACTGAGCAAACCACTGAAAGATCTTGTTTATTGACAGGGAGCAAGAGATGTGAGATAGCAGAGCACAGGAATATGCAAATACAGTTTGGGGTTTTACATAAAAACATCTTTCTGCTTTTAAATGGAGCAAACTGTAGTTAGTCCATTTCCCCAGACAGAACAATCAGAAGTTTTGAAATGCCATTAATTATTCATAAATTGCATCTGTGTCATCCCAAGAAGCCCATTTAGCCACAGTGCTCAAAACTGAAAAAAGGGCTGCACATGTCAGAAGGGGATCCAAAGCCCCACACACCGAACTGCCAGAGCAAAGATATCACATGTGAAGCTTCATCCCTTATTGGAGCAGAAGTCCTGGGCAAAAGCTGCAGGAATCTTTAGCAGGGCTTCAACACCCAAAGTGACACAGCCATCCTCTGTATAGTTTCATTGGACTTTCAGGCACTCACCTGGGCTCCTGCTATGCTGCAACCAACCAGGATTTGATTCACCTTTCAGGTAAAGAAAAGTGTTTCCTACTCTTTCAGTAGGAATGGTTTATAATGAATAACTCAATTGATTTTAGTTGCAGTTACCATTATTCAAGGCTGACACAGAGCAGGCATTGGGACCAGAGGTCAAGGCCATTTGTTGACCATTCCTGATGCTCTCCAGCATAGCAACAGAATTGCTCAAGAACATCCTCTTTGCAATCTGAGAACTGCAATCACCAACCGTGTTCCTTTAGCAGGTTCACACTTTCCTTCAGCTGTGACAGTAAAACTCATCTCTGTGGGATACTATCCAGGACAAAACTGTGCAAAGAACTCCCCAGAGCCACAGTGCCTTCCAGCCCCTCTGCCCATGCCAAACGTATTTCTAGCACTAAAACCAAATCCCAGCATAGATGACAAGAGCAACAAAAAGCCAGCCCCCTACTATAAACACCCTACAGAGCCCCCTGTAGCCCAAGTGATTGCTTGAGGTAACAGATGATACAATTAACTATTCACAACAGGCAATGATTTCAGGGACTCTTTGGAGGTACACAGAGGAAGGGCAAAAAAATTATACAGGAGAGCACTGCTACTACAACATCATTAGCACAACATTCTACTTTTGTCCTTTAGGATCAGTTTCTCAGGTTTTACTAAAGCAAACAGACCACAAAACTAAGCCCACAAAAAGTCCTTACTATCATAAACATTTCTAGGCACACACACTTTCTTCCACCAGAAAGGAAGAAGCCCTGTACTACCAAGGACAGCCCAATGAGCAAACCACCCTCTCTACACACCACTGCAATGGCCCCAAAGAAGGCACTGGGCAATGCTGGATCAGAGCCTTTCTTCATTCTTCTAGTCCTGTATGCAATGACTAAAACTTGTATATTGTGCATCAATGTTTTGGCATTAACTACAGAGCTGAAGTCAAACAGCTTCTGTTTGGCTGCTGCTCACCACTCCCCAATTAGTGGTTTTCTTAATCATGCGAATAACAGTTATTTTGTCAGGGAACATTTTTTAATCACTATCAATTCAAATAAAGACTTTGTTAATCCTCCAAGCCACGCAAAACAGGCAGGTCACAACTGTTATAGGGGGATCTTTTATAGTTAATGCTATCAGAAAGGATGCTTTACCTGAATTGTTGGTATTGGAACTCTTTCTGTTTAAAATATTCAGTAAGGGACTGTCTTGCTCACAGGCGCTGCAACATCAGAGATTACAGGTTGGTTAATAAAGTCCAAGTGGCACATAGGAAGATTAAGCATATGTACCAAACATACTTCATACAGCCTTGGTTTTATAAGGCACACCTAACAGCCCATTAATGATCAAGTTGCCACTATTATTATTTCCTGAAAGCAAACACTGTTATATGGTGCAAAGGGAAATAAGATCTACTTCTTACCCCAGTAAGTTACAAAGATTCAATCACTTGGTTTCACTGAAGAACTCAAAGGAGTTAATGAACAAGTGAGTGACACCTGCTGTAGTCTATGCATGAAAACATTCAGTGGCAGAGAGGAGCCTTGGAAAGTCGCAAGGCTGTAAAACAGAGGTGTAACCATCAATGCACAGTAACCCTAACCAGTTAGACTTAACCTGACAGCAAGTACCAAGCACTAACAATACAAGATGCTGAAACTGTGAGAAGACAGACGAGCCCTTTCCAGTCTGCCTGGTCCAGCTTCCTGGCTTTTAAGATCCACCCCTGTAGGGCTTTGTGATGGCCCAGGCTGACTGACTTTGAGAGGAGTGCTCATGGCTTAGGCACATACCAGATTGCAGGGGAAGAGCAGTAATGACCACAACCCCCTAGCTCCCAACAGGATCACCAGCTATTGCTCTTGCTTGGCCCTGTTTCATCAGGATCATCATACAAAGGAACAGCATAGAGGGTTAGCAAAGGAAAGATAACCAAGAAATTCAGGTCCCTTCTGCATGACCTCAGCAACATTCTCTGCCCTGCATGTGTTTTAGTCCCTCATTGGTAAACAAGGGCCACCCCAAAGGAGAAAGTGCTGTGTGATAACCCAGTGAGCAAACTGTCATTTTGAAGGTGTCCCACAGATGGAAACACATTGTAATAAATATATTTTAACATATAAAGTTTAATTTTGTTTCAAATGTCTATGTTTTTTACTGTCTAGCATAACAATATGATTATAGGGCACCCCTTTATCACATGGACATATACCATCATTCTACACTACAGCAGTAACTTACTGTGTATAGTATGACAATTGTGACTATGTTTCCCAGAAAAATTCCCAAAGAACAAGAACCTGTTAATTATTGAAATTATTTTCTCCATGTGTGCCAATTCACTTAATCCTGTGTACAACTCAGCAAGCTTTAATCCTTCTGCATATTTCCAATTCAGTAATATCACCCTTTTAGCTACTGCATTTGCTCTTAATAGAAATTTTCCCTTGTGGTTCATTTATATTCAAGAGACTATTCAGGTCACCCAGTGCAAATATTTTTGGATCATTGGCGATGTCATTGTCCAGAATCATATTCAGTCTATTTCCTCCATTCCCAGAATGAATTTACTAGGTATGGGATGCTGGGAAAAAAGCTCTTGTTCTCATTCATTTCATATTTAACTGCAGAAGAAAAAGAGAAAATAAATGAAGTCTGATTTGCATGAAATCGTGCATTCTGTACCTCAGTGTTGAACAAGAACACAGACATTCTTTGAGTTCTTTCATGTCTATTTTCTATATTTAATTCATCTCCTTGTCACCTTCTGTTGAATTAAGGGAATGATACAGTAAGTTATCAATAACTTAACATCTGCCACTTCATCTGGCTACTAACCCCACGCTAATAACACTGCCTCCCTTCTAGCTGGAGATGCAGCATTTGTCTCTCAGTACTCACAATTCTTAACAACCAAATGCAATTTAACCTGGTGAAAAACCCACAGGAAGAGGGAAAGCAGGGAAGCTCATCCTCCCTGTTGGCTTCCCAGCGGAGAGCAGCACTGCATTTATATTTTGCGGCTCCTGCTTCAGGGGACATTGCACTCCTTTGCTCTCTGGTGCACTTTGATTCCCCAGGCTGAGCGGTGCCTTCTCAGCCACCTCCAAACTCTGCTGCAGAGATAGCCCCAGACAAGCCTGTCTCCTGGAACTGCCAAGTGACAGATCAAAGCCAGAAAATTGCCCTTGTTTCCAATGCTGCTTCTGCAGTTAACACTTTGCGCTCTCCCCTCCAGGCACTCGAGAGGTCTCTCTGGCTCCTCCAAGTAAAACCTGGAGCCTGAAGTCCTGTGGGTGGGAGAGACAGACCCAAACAGATCCCTAAAGGCCCAACAATCAGATGATGTGCCAAGTTACATGAAATTAGCTCCCTTGTTTCTCTTAAAAGAGACAAAGGAAATGAAAGCCGGGCTGGAAGTGAGGCTGTGTGTACCCCCGATTCCTTATCCGGCCCCTTTAGACATTATTTACAGCAGCACTGGAAGCGCTGGAGTCTGCCTTTTAGAGCTCACTGAAGAAGGCAGTGGGAACCTTTCCAACGACTCTGTGGCCTTGCTGAAAATTGCTGAGGTTTGGTCTGTGCTCCTTTAAGGCTGCAGTGAGAGTGTGAGCGGTGGGACACAAGCTAAACTGAAACTGCTGTTAAAGGAAGGGGTAGGGGGAAGGGACATGACACCAAACTATTCTCAAAGTTGAGAAAATAATAATTTTAAAAAAATACAAAACAAAAAACAAACACCTTCCAAGCATTTTTTTTTTTCAACTTTAAAGAGCAGCTGCAGCTGGAGTGGTGCCCAAACTGTGCAGACTCACTCAGCAGACACAGGCTGAACATCACAATAACTTTGGGTATTGATGGTTTTAAGACCTGAGGAGTTGGAAGATAGTCACTGTTGCCTTTTCCAGCCCCTTAACCCTCAAGCTGCTGCAGAGGCCAAGAAATACCTACTGCCACAAAAGGCACAGGTTTAATCCTAGCACAGCAGCTCAGCCCTTCATCTTGCACAAACAGATAACTTGAAAATCTCACAATTCATTAAGCACAGGCTGTTCTGACACAGCATTAAAAAGGGACTGGAATGACTTCACAGCTTTTTTCTTAAGTGTGTCAATTTGCTATAGCACTTCCTGTCTCTCCATTCTTTTGTAACATGCTGGATGAGATGGCTGCCATTACTGCCATGTGGCAAATTTCTGTGACCTATCAGGATTAAAACAGCTGCATAAACATAAAATGACTGATTATCACAAATGCCTGCAATCTTCAGATAAAGGCAACACACAGAATAACACAACTTGTTTAAGTAATATGATTTTGATTTTAAAATGCAGCTTCTTTTCCCCTGGCACTGCTACTCAGACGGACAAACTTTATTCAAAGGCAATCTGTTTGTTGTGGGTACATGTCTATCCACGCTTTTATTTAGAGAATACTTTGCTGTGCTTGAGTATCATGAGTTCACATCTCCTGGATTAAAAGGGGGGTTGCCTGGTACCACTGTCACCCTGGTGAGGGTGAATCCTGAAAAAAGGCCGTACAGGAGGAGCAGCACTACAAGCCTCCAGCTAGCACAGCCTTCAGCAGCAGACAGATTTCGGGGCACATTAATTAAATCACTCCAAGCAAGGATAGAATGACATGATGCTGTGCTGTCACCCAAAGCCTCTAGTGAACCAGGTATCCCTAGCACAAGTGTTGCTTGTGTGGCCTTCAGTGAAGAGTTTGATATATGTTTTCCTACTGCAGTCAGACAAACACAAATAGCGTTTCCTATATTACTTCCTCTGCTTAGAAGATGGCGTGGAAACTTCATCTGCTTTTTCCAGACATGCAGGGAGAGAAACAAGGAGGTGAATATCTAGAGAACTGGCACAAGTGCAGTAAGAGGAAATAAAAGCAAGCCTAGAGAAAAGAAAGAAAAAGCAGACTGAATACCCCAAACTTGCAGACAGTGGTAGTAAACTGAATCAGGTATTGTGAGAACGGGAGTTAGAACAGCTTTGTGTGGTTAACACATGCAATGCAAGCCCTGGAAAGAAGAACGTCTTCTACGGGTGGCTTTATTTCCTGATTCCAAGGGAACCAGCAGAGCTCAGCAGGATAGGGCAGCAAGGAAGCAAAGAGATTAGTAGAAACTGAGAAAAGCAAAAGGACAGGGGGTGAGGGGGTGGAAGAGAAGGATACAGATGAGGAAGGGAATATTATTTTGTAGAGCAATACAGTATTTTACTGGGTCACAGCCAGTCTCTGAATGTACCTTAAACTCCTATTTCCCATTCTCTCCCAGCTGGATAGATAATTGCCTGACTCTAGAAATGTATTAATCATTTTTATGTCTGTGATCTCCAATGCCAGCACAAGGAGTGCTGTTAGACAAAGCCATGTCTCACCATAGGCTTCAAGTACAGAACAGGACCCCCTTCCCCTCCTATATCTGAGATCAGTCTCTAAGAAAAGCACAGGAAACATCAGGAATTCCCAAGGATCGATGGGGTAAGATCTTCCTATGGTTTCAGGCATATATATTGTATTCCTTCCCCAAGACTTTCATACGCAGCCTGATTTATTGGCCTTAGTCAGCATTCTGCCTTGTACACCTGCCAGAAAAGCACAGTGGGATGAAACATCTGGTAAATTTGCTCAAATTCTATTATGAAATATCTTCAATTCAAGTTTCAATGAAAAGTAAACAAGTCATTGTCTTCAAAAAGTGCTTTACTTTGCTGTCAGAAAACCCCGGCAATCACCAGTAGGCATCAGTCCTCTTTGCAGGGCTGCCAAGGGAGAACAGCTCCCATTGTGAGCCACTCTGGACCAGGTAAAGATCATGTGTGTCACTGCTGGTTCAGTGACATTTGACTTGTTCACCAGTGTGTGCTGCTGCCATGCAGTGACATTTGCTTATACTTTGAGAGCACCTGGGGATGTCCAGAGCACGTGGAACACAGCAGGCTTGGCTCCCCCTGCAAGGCGGGGTGCTGCAGAGCCTCCCAGCTCTGAACTGACTCCAGAGCTGGTGCAGTTTGACAACATGCAGGTTCAGGCCTCCCCAGAGCCAGCCTGGGGATTGCTGATAGTACAGCACGGTGCCTTGCAGATGTCACCAAACACAGACTGTGGTGATAAACAGGTACAGCCTGTCGAGCTACAGACAGGAAAAGGAGGTACTTAAAAAATGCTCTGTATTTCTCTACACTGACTCCACATGAATGCAAATCCATTGGTCCAAAACTCCCACATTATCCTTCCATGTAGGGCAGAGGCCAGTATTTCAGTCTCTAAATTGGAACAACACCTATAGGGAACCTGCTCTTCATTTCTGCAGGTGAGTTCCAGCCCTCCTCAATCACTTGGGCTGTTTGTGGAGAGAGGTGAATGTCCCCCACCAAAAGACTTTTCAGTGGCAGTTTAATTTCTACAGAAAATCATTCCTCTCTTATGGTCAGCAACTTTAATAAGTGGTTGTGCTGCAGGAAATGAATGTATTGGTGGATCAAACTACAGCACTCGACTGTATTGATCCACAGGGGATATTTTTTAATTGGTGAGGAGCCCTTATAGAGCCATCTGACTTTCCTACATACCTATGGCGCATGGTATATTTGAGACAGATTTAGCTACAAAAGGCCAAATCAAAAAGACAGTGAACACATTAGAGATCATTACAGAAAACAGAACTGCATAAAGAGCTCGTCCATCTGTAGAGGGGCAGATATATGCATTCACGGCAGGTTGAGCACTGAATGATGGTATAGCAGAGAATACGCTTATCTGTGCAATCCACACAACACACTGTCTGCAGTCAACACAGCCCTATGTGCACTGGCATGAGCCATTTGAAACTGATTTTCCATTTATGCCAATTCTCATGTTACACCATGCCAGGGTGCTGGGGCTTGGGCACTGAATGAGGCAAATCCCTGTCACCCTCTTTGGCTCAGGGTAACTTCAGGACAACACAAAGTACTTAGAGTAAACAAGATAAGACAAAGTGAAAAAAAATAAACCAATTAGAAGTGCCATCAGAGCTGGAATTTCTCTGGGAACGTATGATACAACTGGAGAAGGTTTAGAAGTGCTGCAGACAGTAATGTAGCTGCCAAAAAGAAAGCAGCTGTCAGAGCAGGGAACTTTTTTGGGTCAGGGCTAGTCATAAAGAAGATGACATTTTTCACAGTTCTCATTTAATCTGGGCAAAGGAGGCTGAGTGGGGAGAGGTAACAGAGACAGGAGCAGAGCTGCAACCACGGAAAATTAAAACATCTCAGAGTTGTGTTTAGAAACAGTCTGCAAAAGAGGCTTCTGGCAACAGAGAGAAATTTTGGACCAATCCAATAACGAGGCACCAGTCTCAGTTTTAAGGGGTGCTTCTGAGTAATCATCTTGAGCCTGCCAAGAAGAGGAAGTCAGGCAGTCCAGTCCAGAACTGATGGGGAGAGGACAGTCCTCTTCTGTTGCAGGCAGGAAAGAGAATGTAAACTACTATGAAAAAAGAGACTGGAAGTGGAAAGGTGCAAGGAACCCATAGCTGGAGCTGAGTGAAGAAAACAACACATGAAGCTACAGACAATGCCTATCATTTGGAGAAGAGGCACAAGAATGTGAAGGAGCTCATTTGAACGGGATCACAGCATGGAAATTGCAGGAGTGCCAGAAATAGTGACTTCAGCAATGAAAGAACCACCACAGATACAAAGCAAATGGGTAAAAAACCCTCCCATTTACCAAGCAGGACCCTTTGCTAATCCCCACTGTGGGAGGATGTGAATTGTATGCTTGAATAAATAAAGAGCTGGGAAAGAAAGAATATGTGATAAATAGTACCATGGAGAAAAATACAGACCCCAGGGTAAAACACATGCCAAGGTCCTGGTCTCAACAGGGTGAACCAAATGTGGACAGAGGAGAGCAGAGCAGCTGGGGATGCTGTGTGGGACAGGCTAACTGCTGGGCTGGCAGAGCTCTGCCGGAAACCAGGGACAAAAGCAGGGACGAGGAGGAGGGATGAGACAGATAACAAAGCCATTGCAGACTGTCTCTATGGGGAAGAGCCACGACTGGAGAAACATTGGTCAGCCAGTACACTAAATAGATGGAAAACTTTTACTTCTCCAGCGAAGTGTGTAACTAAAGTCATCACAATGATAACATAAGATGGGATTAAAATATTGTCCATTTCACGTTCTAGTGAATTGTGTTTTGAATGAAGTTTTTCCCCTACCAAAAAAACAAAAAACATCTCTTTTTCTTTAAGAAAGTAATGTAGCATCTGCTGCATCTGCCGTCACACCACATTCAAATAATGTGTCCTGGTCATCATGTTTGGAGGAGGCAGACAGTAGCTCCCTGCAGATCTGCAACATAGATAGAAAGCACTTTCAAAATGTTAAAATTACACAAAGGGTTATTATTGCCTTGTTCAAGATAACATAATTCCCCTCTGCCAAGCGGTGCTAACAGAGCAGATCAGGCCTGTCACCCACTTGCCCATTCTGGTATGGCAACGGCCAGCTGCAGTCACACTGCCCCAGGCAGTCTGCAGGAGCCCCCCTCTCTCTGTACCTCTTCCTCACCTTTCTGCCTTGCTAGGAAGAAAAGCCCATGAAGTAAACTAGCAGAAAACACGAGCTGTAGGAGGCCTCCCTGACAGGACTGCCAGAATTCAGCCTGATCCAATGGATCAGCAGAAATCCAACTTCTTTCAGGCTCAGAGACTCTGGAAAAGAGCAGCAGGGGTAAGGGGATGGACATGGGGTGGGTAGTGAATAACTGTGAGAGGTTTGTGAACAGTGGTGTGGAACAGCTTTTTTTGTGTGACTCCCATCAATGTGGGAGCCACCTCCTCACTTGAGTTGTCAGACTGGGCTCTTGCAAGCACCTTTCTTTGTTGCTTTCTCTAGCTGCAATCTCAACAGAACATTGTTTTCGTTACGTTCCCTATAATTACCATTTATTCTAATCAATAAAGTGAACAATGAATGATCAAGAAAGTACAGCAGAGAAGAGAGGAGAAAGCTCTTTTGTGCTCTGAGTGGGCTTTGGTCATCATTGGCAAACTATTTAGGAGCCCAGTCCCAGCCACCAGAAAGCAGCTGCTCAGCCATCCCTCTCCACTCTCCAGTTCCCTTTGCCATGCTCAGCTTGGGCAAGCCTCTGGTGTTGGGCTGCACAGGTAGTGACAAGGTAAGTGGGAGGCAGGATAGAGAATGGAAGGGTTGGACAAGCTCCATATTTAATCTCTGTTCCTTGTAAAGCTACCACTGCCTTGCCCTTCATCATTTTCCCTCTTTTCTCCATGGTTTAGAAGCAGCAAGATCTGAACAACAGCAAAAAGAAATTATAATGCTTTAGGGATAAATCAATAAAAATTAATGGACTTTTTTTTTTGCCCCAGGGAAGCACAGGCTCCACACTTCCTTCTGTCTTTCCTTGCAGCCCCCAGGCCTTTTGTTCTCTGGCAAAAGCTCCCCATTGAAGTGCATGGCATTTTCTGGGCACTATATCTTCAGTATATTCTTTTCAGCAGTGTAATTTTTTTGATAGTCACTTGAATAATCAGCAGTCAGTGTTAGAATACAGCATTGTACATTGACACCCCTAACCCCCAGGAAGCAGCAGAAGATGAAGAGGGTAGCCTGCAGTTCTTACTGGCCTCATTTTCTTTCCTTGAGAACTAGCTCTTTCTTTCCTCCATACAAGTATCCCACACAGTTAAGGCCAGCCCTAGTTATCTATAGCCAGCTCTTGTTCCCATCCCTAATATCAGACAACTGGAGCATGGGGGCTGTTTAGGCCAGTAAGGGAATAACATGAGCTTCTAAAATGGTCCCAAAATGAGCTGTTTGCACAACAGCGCTCTGTATTCCAAACCTGAACATCTCTTTAGATGTGGCAGGACTTAAAAAGGCCTGTAGAAATTTTTCATTTGCAGGTCTAAGTCGATTTGTTAAATGTTACCACAGGGCTAGTAAAGAAGCTGGCTGCTTTAGGTCCTACCCTTTCAATACCAGGATGTATTTTGTAAATAATTTAACATGACAGGAGAAATTAAGGAAGGAAACATAGAGCCAAGTCTGAAGGAAGGAAAGACTGTTCTTTTATCACAGCTGAAACCATTTACTTTTGTTACATGTACTTATATTATTTCTTAAGTACTCAGCTTTTTTAATGTTAATTCAGGCTTGCTGTTTCTTGCTGACAGCCAGCCATATGTGTATAAAGAACCCCTGTTCTTTATAAACATTACACACCGTGCAAGATGATTATGTGGTTGCAGACAATGGTTTTTTCCTCTCCTGCAAAACTAAATTCTGTCAGCCTGAACCACTGGCTTGCTGCCTCCTCTCCTCTCCTGCTCTGAATTTGCAGCATCAGAGGATGAGATGTAAAAGATTTTTCAGTGAGGAGAGCATCTTACTGGAGGCTTCTTCTGCTTCCCTGTAATTTCAGGCTGTTGTTTCATCCAAGAGTACAGCTGTTTAATCAAAAGTTAAACTGAAAACCAGGAGAGGTGATAATCTCACCTGAGACCATGTAATGGCTTTCAGAGAGCTTGTGGAAGTACTATCATCCTCCTTTATTCTTCCCTACCTGGTAAGCAGGAGGACTTCTGAAGTCCTCAAAACCTGCTTAATTAGCTGCATTGTTGGAAAGTCTGTTTGTGGCCCACTGTGACAACGCTGAAGAGAATACAGGCACAAAAAGAAGCCATAGTGGCATTTTTAACTCAGGAATTTCTGGTTTTGTGTTTGGGCTCTGCAAATACATACAGAGGCCTGATCAGGAGAGACACAAAAACTTCAGGCAGAACACTTTGCAGAACACTGCACACATACCAAGCAGAAGCTGACCCAGAAATCACAGGGATGGGGTTAAGGCTGAAACAGAGTGAAACAAGGCCAAATGGAAGCTCTGTCTTACCACAGCCCATAGGTGCACTCCAGCAGAGCATCTCAGGAAAGACGGAGAGGGACAACAAGCAGTCTTTTGGGGGGAAAAGAAAATTATACAAGCACACTGTGGGTTTGCCATGAAGGAATCTGAGGGAGTAACCCAGATAATGACATTGCTCCTGTTTCATTCATAGGGGAGCCAACCTCTAGGAACAAGGGCTACCATCTACCCCTAACAGCAAGTGCTGTAGTTTAGCTTTAAACACAATCACAGTTTCACTGAGGATGAGCACCACCAAGGGTCTACTGCTTGCTGAAACCCTGCCAATCCTCCTGGAGTTGTCCCTTTAGATACACAATGCACACCAAGCCATCGCTATTTCCTTTCTCTTAGGTTTTTTACCTGGCCCTGGAAAAGCCAAAAATGGACTGGAGCATTGTATGATTCAGCAGATTGAGAAGAATAAAGGCCATCCAGTGAAGTAAAATACAGGAAAAACAGATGCAAAGAGAAAAATGAATGCATGTGTAACTGAAAGATATGAAAGCTGTGTGAGACAAGAGATAGGTGAGCAAGTGCTGGAATAAAACTAAAAGAATAAAATCTGGCTAGGAAAGGCTGAAAGGAAGAGTGGAAAATATTTTCAAGGAATAAAGACAAATAAGAATTTTTCAAGTATATAAGAAGCAAAATGTCAGCAGGGCTCTAAGAGAGTGCTAGGGTTATTTAGTAACAGATGAAAAAGATTGCAGAAAAATGAAATCTTTACCAAGTGTTCATAAGAAAGGATGTGGGACTGAAGTAGGAGATGGAATTACTTTTTCTGTGAGGGGGGGGAAATGCTCAAAGAACTCCAGGTCACAAATAGAAGGAATAAATAAATTACAGCTCTGCATAGTACAGACAGTCCCCCTGCCAATCATAGATGAAGCAAGAAGGTCTCCTAAGAGTGAATTTTAAACATATTCTGTGAGAGCCAAGAACAGAAGAAAAATTGATTCCTATTATTTTCATCCATTGGACTCATTTGTCGAACATGAAACAGAAATCTATACAACCTTCCAATCTTAGGTACTTTGAAAGCAGAGATCATCCTCAAGAAACTATAGTTATGCTATTTTAGTCCCTCTGATGCTGCAAGGGTCAGACAGGGAAATGCTGGATTTGTGTGTGCACACAACAGCTCACATCTGGCCCTACTTCATACCCCAAAGCTGCTGGAGAAACATCAACCCTATGAATCCCTTCTCAGTGTGCGTATCTCAGGAAGGGATTTCTGGATGTTGCAAGGTGGACCAAGCTCCCCTATGAGTCCAGTCAGTGGCTTGCACTGGAAGCATTCACCAGATGAATAACAAGCAGAGTTAAGCTGCAGACAGAAAACCACAAGAACAAAGTGAAAACAGAGTAGAATCTCTGAGATAGGAAAGGCTTCAGGAAAATAGTTGCTGGAACTTCATAACCCAACTCCACCCACTGTTCTCATTCCTTTGGGGAAAAAAAAGTTGTTTCTTTGGGGGGTTTTATTTATTTATTTATTTATTTAAGGACATGATATTGACAAGGCACAGAAGCACGTGACACGGGAAGGAGCTCCTCATGTGACCTCTCCTCGAGAGTTACAAAGTGTCATGACTGATGTGCTTTGAACAAACCTCATCTGGATGTGTGTTCCAAAGGACAAACACTGCCAAATGGCTGTCAACGGTGTGCACTCTGTGAGCTGCCTAGCCCTTACCTTGTACTCAATTTCATACTTTATATTTAGCTTTTGGAAACTAAGTGTATAGGCATAGGGTTGATGTATTACAGCATTTTGGGGAACACTGAAGAAGTAATAAATATTGTCAGATGCTGATCCTTTCTCCTTAAAGTGTTTTTGCTCAAACTTGGCTTTTCTCTCTGCCATCTCTCTATGCTTTCTGTTAGAACACAAGGTGACCTTTCCATGCTTAATTATCTGAACAAAATACACAGAACATTAATGCCAAAAATGCCCCTTGTGCATTCTACTACATTTGGAGATCTTCAAAATAATCTAACCTAATTTCTTCTTTTTCAGGTTAGGGTGAATGTAGTGTGAAATAACCAAACAAGTAGACAAGAGAAGGGACGATGGATAAACACATGTTGACAAATACAGGCCAAGCGATAGAGTCTGTGTGTGCATGCACAGGAAGGTGTTCCCCAGCAGAGTTTGACTCTGTTCTGAAACAGACACCTCAGAGTGCTTTGCTGTTATATAGAAATGTTCATGCAAGCATCTCAAGGCATTCTTCAAACAGTCAAATGCAGCACAGCATGACCATCAGAAACTACCAAGTATAATCATTTTACAGAAGAGTGAATCGATTCATATGGTCTGGATGATTTATCCTCCTTCACCACAAAAAATCAGTGAAGAAGCTGAGAGTACAACATGGAAATCACTACTCATGAGGTGCTAATTATCATCTTTGCTCTGTGCTCTTCAGCCTTGCAGACTGACAACACTGCACAGTGTGAATTCCCCACTGTGCACTTGGGGAAGATCTGCTTCCTTCACCAGGAGCACACCTCTACCTGAACACTGCTCGGAGCACACACTCTGATGTATTTTTGCTAGCAGGGGCTGAAGCCCCACCTGCTCACCTCGCTACCTGTAATTTGTGGCACATTCAATTGACCTCTGGTATTTCAACATCTCACCTACTGCTCATGTGATGAGGCTGTTTCACATGATTGGCAGTTTAGCTGTGCTGGCACAGGGGAAAATGGGACTTCAAATCCATTCTTGCAGGATGAAGTGAAATTGCAGGTACCCTGAAGTCCAGTTGAGCACAACCATGCCACGCTGCAATAGGAGAAACAGGAGCTATTACCCTGTCTTATCCATGAACTACTTCCAGAGCTCCCCCACAATCAGGTTCTGAGGGAGGTTTGTGTCTCGGGGCTCTCAGCTAGATCAAGTGTTAGGTCACAGCTCAACATATCATGCAGATCTCCAGGCAGTGGCCTAAGAAAATTCTCAGTAGGCTGGAAGCACAGTAGAGCTCAGGCATACTTTGGAGGAGCTAAAGTGTGACAAAAAAAAATGTTAAAACCCATTTCTATATGAAGAGGCACTTAAGTAGTTCAGCCAATTAGACTACTTGATTGGCTGACATTCCAAACACTATCATTTTGCACACAGGGTGCCTCATGCATGAATGAACGGAACATGGCATTTGAAGGCTTTGCTTTTTGTCAGTGTTGTATGTTTCTTTGCGGAAGAAGTAAGTTCATGTTAATTTCCCTAACATTTTGACTATAAATGCTCAGGACATCTAATAAATTAAGTTACTATTTATTTAATTACTGGTTGGTTATTTAAGAACTTAATGCAAACATATGCAGTGACCTGAACTTGTATTACAGAATTCCTCATTTGCTGTTCGGCTATCAAGATAGAATAGCTCAGCTTCCTTTCACAATCCTCTAGTCTGGCACCCAAGTGGACACAGAAGCAATTGAGATCATTCAAATGGAGACACCCCCAGGGTGTCATATGCATTTAGAGAGAACAACTGAGAAATAAGAAGAACATTTAATACAGGAGAAAAACGTCCCTTAGGCAAAAATTTCACTAGGCACTAGAGACTTATGGGATAATCCCTTTCCTGCACAAATGACGCAGTTCAGTCTGCAACTCCTTATTTAGCAAGCAGCCCTAGATGCTTTTGTAAACCTGCCCTCTCTCCTGCATACTAGAATTAAGATGCTGTAATTATACAAATAATTAATCTTGTCTTTCACTAAAATACTGCTAAGCATTTATACAAAATCCTTCACTAAAGTCACTCATGAGACATTCAGAGGTTAGCACTCACCCTCTCTCTTTCCTGGATGACAAGAGGCATGGAAAGGACAGACCTAGATTAGAAATTACTCTTATAGTTTTACGCTGAATTCAAAATTAGATTTTCTTCTCATTTTTAAGGCAAGCAAAGGTGTCTGGATTTACATAAATCTTAGCCATCTCACAGGGGAATGTAATTTGGCCTAAGTGAGGTACCCAAATTTCCAGAAGAGTTCTTGGGTGCCTTTCTGCACTCACAGGTGTACACAGACCTCCTCTATTTCTGCTCCACGGTGTCTGGGTAAGAGTCCGACAGTTTGGACATCACTTCACAGCAGTTTGATCTAGTATGCCTCACCCTACAGCAGCACTAGTTCTGTGCACTGAGAGAGTGATGCACCAGTTAATAGCTTAACAACCCACATGAACTACAGCTTTCCTCTCTGACTGGAATAACAGTCTTGAAATAATTAATTGTTTCAGGAGAACATAATTATACTCATTGACATATTCACTGGAGTGATGCAGGTCCTAAAGGTGATGATAAACCCCTTCGATCAACCAATTTCAGATTATCTACAGAGGTTTAAGAATAATTAGTCTGATTCACCTTTAAGCTGCTTCATTTCTAAACTGATAAAATAATTGGCTTCAGTGCCACTACTGTCTTAGAGCTGGAACAAGGCAGAACTCTACTCTGTAATAAATCTGGAATAATACAGCATTTGGGGAGGACTGGTAACAAAAGCATTCAGTCAGTGGGGCCAGGATTTAAATGGTCCCTATTTGGGTTGCACACTCTTTGAAGAGTCAGAATCTCACAGAATTGCAGAGGACCTCGAGAAACCACCTCCTGCCCTCCTGCATGGCAGGACCAGTGCACCTCTGACTCTCTCGACAGATGTTTGTCCAATCTGTTCAACAGTGCTCTAAGCGAGCCAAGGACTTGGTCCTTGACTTTATCTCAATCCCCAAGATAAGTGAGAAATCAGGCATGTTTTCTGTATATGTCAGAGAAATTAAAAACACGATGGATTTTCATATCAGACTGTTGAGGACTAATTGCAACAGTGGTTTCCAGCAAACCAGTGATTGTAGGCTAATTTTCTGTTATGAAACAGAAACCAGGGTTAATGAGGCTAATTGTGTCTACCAGTGTTTCAAACAAAAAGGAAGCCAACTCAATTTTGAAGCGAGTTCTTTGTCAGGAACAAATTGAGGAAAATTGCTACAGTTGTACCAGCATTTCCTAAAATTGCTTAGTACTATGCTTGGGAAACCAACATTATAGAATACAAGCTAGTGGCACAGAAAATTAAGCTTATTAGACAGTAAGTATATTGAGTTTCAAATGCATGGCTGTGTGACATACGATGATGGTTGAGCTGTTGAAAGCAA
This sequence comes from Pomatostomus ruficeps, assembly GCA_013400735.1. Classification (NCBI taxonomy): domain Eukaryota; kingdom Metazoa; phylum Chordata; class Aves; order Passeriformes; family Timaliidae; genus Pomatostomus; species Pomatostomus ruficeps. Next base: position 1,359,519 of record VYZT01054259.1, read on the forward strand.
TGCAACAGGGAGTCAATAAGAGAGTGAGCAACCCTCATTCCAGCTCTACTGAGGTACTACAAGGAGAAATCAAGGTATGCAGTAATATGTGCCAGAAGAACAAAATCTTCAAGTTCTTTGTCTCATCTGTGACCAATTAATTAATTACACAAGCTGGACTTGTGGTAAAAAATGAAGCATTACCTTGCAAAGCAAAATTCACCAACAGAAGTCCTTTTAAAAAAAAATCAGTTTAGCCTCTCTTGCTATGAGCTGATAATTGTATTAATTACTCAGAACGGAGTGACTTCAGTGACAAAAGACATAATATATACAGAGTAGAAGCAGCTGCTGCCGGGCAAACCTCATCAAAGGCACCTCAGCATTAGTGCCCCTGCTATTCCCTTCCCAGCCGCTGCTGAATCCCCAGCCAGGCCAACCAGCAACGCTTTGAGTTTGCAATGTAACCAACTGGAACTAAAAAGCAGCCACATTCATTTGCACTCCAGACTGGTGCCCAAATCAAGCCAGTGTGTGCTAGAAAGAGTATGAAGGCTTTCAGCTACAAAACACACAGGCACAATGTCTGCAATTTGACCTTACTGCAAAATTCAGGCTGTCTTGCTCCTCTGTGTGCCCAAGGCAAAGCATCCTGGGATTTACAGGAGAGCCTTACTCTGCTGTAGGGGAGCTTATGTGGGAGAGATCTAAAGAAAATCCACATCCATACATATGGCTGTGCAATGAGGAGCTCCTTAGGATGACAGTGCATAATAAAAAATTCTACCATGCCAGGCAGCAAGGACAAAATACAGGAAAACAGGCAAGTAACAGAGGTCCTGTGGGGGAAAATGTGGAGCTAAGGAAGGAAAAGAATTAATGTTATAATACATCAACATACAAGAGAATAAAAAACATATGGAAGAAAGGGACAATCTTAAAGATTAAGCACAAACAAGGAGACATAGTAGTTAAAAAAGGAAAAAAAATAGGCATAACATTAAGCTCAGTAAAGGTCACTAAATCCTTGGCCTACATTTCCTATTCGAAAATCAGTGCTGGGGAAAGGTGGCAAGAAGAAGAAATGAGAGTCTCAAGACACGAGTGGGGAGTACCTGGCTGAGATCTCGACTTTTCTAGTGTAAAGCCCATTTAACGTCTTTCAGTTTAAAGCACAGCCAGCGGCTACCCAGCTCCAGCGGCTTCCTGATCTGGGGCCTTTTGCAGTCTGTAATGTGTTCCCTGGAATCGAAGCTTCCCTTTAGAAAAATTATGTCTGCAGCCCTTCTGGTTTGCCAAGATATAGCCTTCACTATGTAAATCAATGCTCTGCTTTCTTGTTGAATCTGCAGCCTGAGGTATGAACACCTCCCATTCATCTTAGTGGGATGTTAACCTCAAAGCCTCATTGTGACTCTCCAAATGTTAATACTGTATTAAACAAGTTGTTTAACATACAAATGCTGGGTTTAAATCACATTTGTACAGCATTTGTATAGGAGAACTGGATTTGACTTTGATTTTGCATCTGAAAAACAGAACAAAACAAATACCTGAATTTCCAGTCACTGGTCGTTCTGCAAATCAGCTTTATTTTTCTTTAGAGATGCAGGGAGGGGCTTAGACTGAATGACTGCTGTTTTCCCTGTTTGTCATCTCCAGGTAAGTGAGTGATTCTCCTGTTTGCTTCCAGAACTTCTATTTCCTCTCCTAAAGCTGGTTAATACCATTTGGGTTTACGAACCTTTCAATTCACTTCTCTGCACCAGCTTCCACTCTTTATTCATGCTTTTGGCTCTTCAGAAGACCTCAGTAAGGACATGGAAAGAAGAGCTCAATGATGAGGCACCGTGGGACCATCAGGAGGTATCAGGTGCCCTTTGCTCTCACTGTGCAGCTGCATGGGCAGAGACAGACCCAGCACGGGAGCGAGGCAAACACTCCATCTCGCAGTGCCCACAAGGGGTGAAAACCAGGTTTCTAGAAGCGGCTGGCAGCTACCAATGCTGTGTGTTCAGGTCTCCAGAGGAATCCCTTCAACGTTTGGAAATTGCCAATATCCACCCTGAAAAACCTTTGAAAGCCTTTCAGTTAAGCAGCCAACATCTCTGGTCTCCAAGTTCCCCATTAGCTCTAGGAAACTGTAGGTAAGAGCCTTAACCAGAAGCCACAGTCAAGCCCCCACACTTTGGCCTTGAATAAAGACTGCAGTGCTGGGCTTACTACCAGAAGTGAATGCACATCCATCAAAAAATAGATCAAAAGACAAATGAAACTGCCTGCCCAGATAAAGCCCTTTTCAAAAAGTTACAAGGGGGAAGGGAGAGCCATGCGAGAGGATGTAAAGAAATGTCTGTTGAAAGATAAAATAAGCAAGATACTGTGATGAAGAAAGTGAACAATGAAACAGAATCCAGTACAGAGAGATCAAGTGGAAGAAAACCACATTACTATTTACAGTAAAGATCACTCCTCTAACGTGTATAATTAGAAATTCACACACAAAGATAAAAGTGACCAGTGAATGCTGTTCTAATTAAAAATAATACAGCATTGTATATATTTTTTAAAAAAACCTAACACTCTCCAAAAATAGGAATAATGGGTCTCATTAATAGAGTCTTCATCTGAACTAAACAAGTTCCCTTTATTCACATTGCAATTTTTCCTAGCCTGCCAAAAGAAACCCTCACGATAAGTCGTCACAGTGCCCCCCCGCCCCACACATCTGTGCCTCGATGAAGTTCAGTTGCAGACAGGACAATGATACCCAAAGAAACCCATTCACATTTCAAAGGCTTCCATTTTCACACGAGTTTGCGTTGCTTGGGCTGTATCGGAAAGTGCAGCACAGCACTTGGATCTTTCTCTTTGTGCAAAACAATGGCTTACAACACTTCAGCACTCCACTCAGGACACACACATATCTTTGGCTGGAACACAAATGTTCAGTGAATATGTGGGACAACACACTACAGTGGAAAACCCTGAAGGGCAAGGAGTACTGAGAGAAGGTAATAATATATCAGGACAATTTGGAAGGCTTAAAATATTGGCTTAGGAAAGTGTCTTTTTTTCTTTCAAAAAGACAACAAAACAAAAATTAAAACCAACCAATACCACAAACAAACAAAAACCCAAAAGAAAACAAAAACCCCACACACAAAAAAACCCACAAGGACCCCAAAAGAATCAACAAAAAAACCCCCAAGCATCTAGCAATGGAAGTGCTTTTCTCTTGGTTTCTTGGAATTTAAATGGCAGTCTGTTATTATTGGCATGCCAGTATCCCAAACAGACAGAAGTCAGAGACAGTTATTATTTGGAACTTGTAATTGGGTAGAAAATCAGACTTCCATGCAGGTGACAAGCAAGAGGGTTCATAACTAGACAGAGTCCCATGAGACTCACCAAAAATTCAGCCATGAAAGCAAGCAAATCTGCAAAAGGGGACATGATCAGGTTGCAACTATATTATCACAACACTAGAACATTACAACTGACTATCTTATTTACTATTCTTTCCAAATCTGATAATATACTAACAGTACTTTGTACTTATCAGGGTACTCCCAAGGGCATCCACAACTGCTGACATTGCACCGTTCAATCTCTGCCCAGTGAAATTATGCTGGAAAGGCCATAACCTACTGAGCTGGGTTGTTTCTGGTCTCCCTGGGCTATAAGTCTACCAGAAACAGTGGGATCTGGAAACCTGTCACTGAGCAACTGCCAAATCTTCCTGTTGTGTTACAAAGGACAATAAATATTGTTACATGGTCTTAGATTTATCCTCATTATATCTCTTAGGTGCTATTTTATGCCACATGGAAAAACACTCATTGAGAAAAGGATGGAAAAAGAAGATGAGATTAAATACCAAATACCTCATCTATGGGTTTTAATTTGACTTTACTCCCTATGCAGGGCTTGCATGTTTGGGGTTTTTTTAAACATAAGCAGCCAAGTGTTCTGCAGATTCATCTGTGGGGCAAAGAGAGATCTCACTGGTCAGCACCTCTGAAAAACTAAGTTAAGAAGCGAGGTCATGTCCTACAGGTTTAATATTTTAGGCTTATTAGCAAAGAAAAAAATGTCAATAAATCTTTTCATCGTCATCATCTACATCACTATCTTCTTCTTACATCAGCAGTACTTTTAATCTAAACTTTTTTTTCTATTTTCCCAAAGTGGTAAGTAATAATTACATAACTAGTGCAAAGATAGGACAGGAACAGAAGTCTAAAACTTTCAAAATATTATATTTTTATATTATTTGTCTAATTAAATATAGACGATAATCCATTATATAGACTATACTCTTATTATTATTCACCAGCAGCCAGCCAAGCAAATATTCACTGAATTATCACACCTTAAAAAAAAAAGAGAGAGGAGAGACGCAGACAGATGGAATACATCAGTAAGTCAGGAAAACAGCTATCTAATCTTGAGGCAAACAGGAAACAAAAAAAGGATTTCTTGCTTTCCAAAACAGTTTACAACACACTAGCAATTATCAGAAACTTTCCTGCACAATAAGCCTTTATAAACATTTTCTTCACCTCTGAAAGTCCGCAAGAAACCTATGATAGAAAAATGGTAAAGATGGAGAATAACAAACAATACATGAAGAAGGACGTGGCAGTTTTATGTGCTCTCCTACTGAAAACATACTTCAGAATTGAGTAGCAAACACCTGAAGTTGCATATATGCTCCAAGAATTATCACAAAATCCAGATAGCAACCTCTGAAGATAATGGAATTTTCTTACTGAAGTCACCGATACTTTTACCACTGACATCAGCAGGAAGACTGGGGCCAATAAATTACCATGGATGCCCCTGAGGGAAACAGTCCTAGCACTTGGCTGTAGTGGTTTGGATGAGCACTCTAAAAGAAGGCCTTATTCTTCCACGTAACCTGCCCTAAAAAGTCCAAAACAGTATTTCACTAGGACAGGGGAAAAAAGCTCTAAGTCATTAAAATATCTATCTTCAAAGGACAAAAGTAAGATTCCCCTTACGTTCCTCAGACTAGAAAAAACACATATATTTTAACAAAAAAAAAATTAAGTTACATTCACTAGTTAAAATTTTTTGCCATCATGCTGAAACATCTCTCAATGTTGTTCTGAATATACGTACACAGTATGACTTTAAATTAGCACGTGATCACTCACCAAAGATGTCAAGTGCATTATCAAGATAAGCCAAGTATGAAATACTATGGAGGGAAAAAATATTTCAAAGAAGGCACAAACTGACCTAGTTTCACAGCCTGTTGTTCCAAATTATCAGGATTTCACTAACAATTCATTTGTTTCATCTTGTCAGAATGACTTGCAGCTTATGAAGTGCATTGATCTACTGGTGAGAATTAATTGTAAAACCCAGTGACTTCTGTCAAAGTAATATACTTAGTTAAAACCTTTCTGTTGTATATCTTTGTTGGTGTCTCCAAAATTAAAATTCAAAGTTAGGAAAAGCAGAACTCCCTAGGAATCTCAAAGCATCAACTGAACGTAACAATTCTTTCTCATTTTGTATTCCACACTAAACCCAAGGTCAGTTAACCAAATATATTCTGTGAATAAAAGCATAATTATTGGTGTAATTTGCAGTGCAAATGAAAGAAAATCATTACTGCCTAATTAACAGTACATATGTCAAGAAATCAGTAAGAAAAATACTTAGAAATAAAATAATAATAATTTTTAATTCTAGAAGCTTTTTATCTTCTGCTATGAACAGAAACCTCAAGCGCTGTTTGTTGCCTAATTTCTTTTATAAATCATTCACTCCAAATTGTGGACATTTTCCATAGCAGACATTTAAATCTCAAGAAGGATTAGTGCACTAAAGAAGAGGAGCTTCATTAATCATTCTCTATTCCTTGAAGCCAATTTATAACTATGGCTTCTTGATGAAGAAAACATTTTTTTTTTGCTTCCAAGTTTTGCATGAGAGCTTTCAATAAAAACTCCTCTAAGATGCCTGAGACACTTGTAGAGCTTTTTTCTAAAAATTACTATGTTTTCCCATGACACTTACAAATGTACATACTCCATGAGCATGGAACTCTTGATGAAGGTAGAACTGCACTCAGCTGTCAACAAACCACAATCATTTAGGGGGTCAACTTCAAAAATTAAGGCAATTCCAATCATTGGCTTTTTCAAAACAAAAGGAACAATAAACACAGCTGTAAAATTATGACACAAAAAGGATTACAGGATGTGGCCCTGTAGGCTCTCAGATAAATATGGTCTGCCAACAATTTTTTAGCAAAGAGAGTGTACTCAGGGTAAAACAATTTTTTTTCCAATTTACAGGACCTATCCCAAAAGTGACAAACTTCAAAGAAGAGTTTTCAAGTAAAGAAATGTAGTTATGCAGCTGATTTATTTTACAGCTTCCAAAAACCAGTATTCTCAGCAATTGTTTTCAGTATCAGAGAAGTTGTTTATCTGTAGTGACACACAATCTTAAAATGAAGATTTCCCAAACACAAAGTTTTAGACTAAGCTGATCTAATAAAAGCCACAATTTAGAGAAAGATATCACAATGATTAAGTTACAATAGAACTGTGCCAGCAAACAGGTGTTATCAAAGATAATTTATCCCCATCAGTGTACAAGTTAGTTAAGGCTTGCTTTCATATCCGGAGTCCTAGGGACTCCACCGACACTGAGCACCATGGGGACCCCAAACACTATTTCCATTCCGCCATGTAGGTAAATGTTTGGGATTTTTTTCTATTTTTAGGTTCCCCAATCAAATCTATTGAAAGCTTATAGGCAGAGTGAAGGAAACAGAGGCAACAGAGAGCATAATATAACAGTTCTGAAACAAAACAAAGCCTATTTAAAACCACCCACCCACCTTCACCATAACAGATGTGACATGGCACGAAGCAAGGGGAGAGCACAGACTGAGGGACAGCAGATTGCAAACTGGTCTGAAGAGGCAATATTCCCTGGGTGAAACCACAGGGTGGCTGTGGATCGTTAAAGCCTTGTCTAGAGATATTGAACTCTTCAGAGGACAGACACAGCATTAGGAATAATTAACTGCATTAACATTCACTACACTGCCAAGCATTGTTCATCCCCTAGTAAAATGAACTTTGGGTTTTGCCTTGATTAGCCGCCACAATCAAGGAAAACATGTCTGAAATTTGCAGACAATTTTCATGCTTGAGGAGAGAGCACTGTCTTATTCTGCAGCACAAGTGCTGTATTATCCCTCACTTCTACAGAAGAAGATGTCAGTATGAGACACACTATATGTGACAATTTAAATGCGTGCCCTAGGGCTTAAATCAGCACAGTGCCAAAGTCTAGAGATACTCGCAATCACAGACAGACTGACCTCAACTGCAAGCCTCAGAAAATAGACTGCATTTCCCAAATTCTGAGCTGGACAAGGCCTCTTTATAAAAGGTCCTGGGAAGAAGCTCGTTTCTTTTTTTAAATTGCGTTGTCTGTCAACAACTACTCTAAAGCCTGAAAGTAAACAGAGAATTTCCTTGCCTAATTCCATTGGTTTTCTTTAAACAAAAATGATGTTGTTCAACAATTTTTTAATTGCCTCCATTCAAATAAGGTATACTATGTGATAATGTACATTAGGGTTTCTGAGTAGAGCAAGCACAAGAAGGGAATTCAAGCTTCTCCAAGGGACTTTGAGGAGTGGGAATGGATAGGTACATGTATTGAGAATGGATAAAGATGTGTATTTTCCACAGAAACTGGAGCTACAATTACAGCCTTGGAGTGGAGCAGGATGGAGCTCCCTGAGCAACCTCAGCCCACCCCGGTGACTGATGCTCACCCCTGCTGCAGTGCCGACCCGCTTCTCATGCCGGCTGTTTGCTTGGACTGCAGACTGCTTCTCTACCAGCACTGCTATTGCAGTTAGGTAGGCAGTCTGGAGCAGCAGCATGATGTCTCCCAACACAGAAACAGTGCTATACTGACAGAAAAAATGGCCTTAAAGCGTCATCACAGCTTATTCTCCTCACATGAGCTCCTTAAGGGTGGGATCACTACACAAACACACAGTGTTATTAAGGGGGTACACACTCTTCACACACTCACAGCTCTGTAGTTACTGCAATATGCTCCAGCTATTCTAACTGAAGAACCAGGTGGTGTCTTTCCAAAGCAGAGCCTTCCTAACTCAGTCAGTCATCCATCTCACACTCTCAGATGGCTGTAATCAAATACTGCTCATTTTGCTTTGCATTTAAAAGGAGCTTGGATAAACTCTTTGCTGTGTTCTCCTCATGTTTGCACTTGCCTGGACCTCAAAGAACAATCTGTATCCACCCATGTTATTTCTGTCAGAGGCGTCACATCACTTTCAATGTGCCAGTGAATGTGTTGCTATCTGAATCCCATGGCTATTCCCACTGTGGGCTCTCCCTTTGCTGCCATTTAACATGGATTTGCAGTGCCTGTTAGGAAACATAATCTGTGGCCAGCAGCAGAAAACTTCTCACTATTAATCTGCTATTGTCAGCTCTTCATGTATGAAATGTGCACAACACAGGGAACTACACTGGAGAAGAGCTCTTTGCTTTATAAACAACAAACAGCTCTAGATATGAAACAAAAACATGCACAAATCTGTGCACATGTTTCAACACAGATGAAATCCATTTAGAACTAACCATCAACCATGTACTAGAGGGGTTTGTAGATCAGAACTCAGGGAGCCTTCTGGCAGCATTCTGCTTTCACAAACCCTCAAAGCTGTTTCTCACATGTGCCCGTCTCACCGGGATTGCAGGGACCGGCATAAAATTCTGCATTCTGCAGGTTCCTCCCATGAAAACTTCCACAATGGACCACACTGTACATGGCTGTACAGCTATGTGAACTGTTGGGAGCTGTGTCCTACACAGCACAGTGATGCTACGAAGCCAAAGTGCCCAGCACCTTCCAGAAGAGAGGCATTACTATTCCATCATTTTATGACACTGCCGAGAGACTTGGCCAGTTCCACGGGCAGGCACACCAGCTACTCCGAGACAAACGGGCTGCCTGCACTGCATTCCTTCTGTTCTCGCCAGCCTCTGTCGATCATCTGTTTTCCATTTCAGCACTCTACCTCCCATTCTTTTAATGTATCTGGAGGGTTGAAAAGTATCTGCTGGTTTCCTGGTCTCTGCTGCTGGAAGCAGAGTCATTTTTGTTACTTGTTCCAGGGAGCAGGCCAGATGCAGACAGCCAGGGAGAGCATCAAGCCAAGAGGTGGAGTTTTAAGGGGTTCATGGGTTGTTTTTTAAATTCTTGTAATCTCTGCCTCCTGCCTTGAGATTTTCCAAGCATACCCAGAGCCTCTGGGCCTGGCTGTGACACATGCTCATGGTTGGACCACACGGTCACAGTCACAGGCTGCCATGAATCACTGAGCTGGGAATGACTCCCTCCCTCCTGCACTCACTGCTGCCCTGAAGTCAGTTAAATAATTTAATTGATTTTAATTAAAATAACGTAAACTCTTACATGATACTCTCAATTTAGTCTAAGAATAGTTTACTTATATTTACTCCACTTCTGCCTAACTAATTAAACCAAAATCAACCAATTTTGTGCTAAAATCAGTGCTTAGGTTTAACTAACCCAGAGCTGGTTTGTCCTTCCAAATGTGTGCAATAACAAAGAGCATACAGAGGCATGCAGTGAATATTAGCTCGGACTGTGAAACACAACATTAATCTGTCACCCCTTGACCCTGTGCTGCATTGCCAATATGTCAAACATCTTCACTCTGCTTAGCCCAAGCACATTTTGTGCACTGTGCTCTTTGTCAATAACCATTCACGTATTTCTCTGCCAGTAGAAGTCACAACATTTTCCTGCCCCCTCCAGCAGAGTTTCTTAGCTCTTCATGAAAATTTAAATGAAAAATATTGACAAGTTTTCATTGTTTTTAAGCACACACAAAAAGCAACTCTATCTGCTTTCTCCCTTTTTTGAAAGGGAATGCAGTGCCTGAGGATTTGTAATTCCAACTTCGTCTTCAAGTCAGACTTGAAAAACGGAAAACTTGTTTTTGTGTGGTTTTTAAGAGAACAACTTCAGAGCTTCTCTAGAAGAGTTTAACTGAATTTCAGAAGTCCTACATGTGAACAATTTTGTGAAGAGCTTTGGGATCCTTCAGCGGAGGAAATGCTCTGCAAATGGACAACATTTATCATTTGCACAATGCACACACGAACACAAAACTGACAGAAAACATCTCTTATCTCTAAGGCAGGGCAATATCCACTTCTGAAGCACAGCTTGTTCCAGCTGCTCCTCAGCACACTCTACTGCCTCCTACCACAGTAAAAGAGGGAGCCTGGGCGGGAGGGGTGAGGTTAAGCTTCAGCCTCCTTTGGCTGGAAAGCACTCTTAAAATTGGCGAACACAAGAGTTACAAGAGAAAAGAACCAGCATCGTTTGATGCCTTTGCAGTGTGGGGAAGCGTGGCAGCAATGCCCTGCTGGGATCAAGCTTGGATCCCTGCATATGAAAAACACCTCAACAAGTTACAGGCTGCAGAGGCATGAACCTCTGGGAAGCCCATGAATATCAGACATTTTAAATGGCAAATAAAGAAAGGGAAGTATGAAAATAGGATCAGTTATTTGGGAAAAGGGTTTTTAATGAATGTTTTGAGAATTTGTTGTTCTGGGGAAAGGAGAAGGAACATGTCTAACTCTATTTGAAAGTGCAATGAAATCCTCATTCTCCATGCCTCTTCCATATGTAGTCCCATGTTATTTCTGGAACATTTTTGCAGAAATATATGTATTTATTCCTCTTCTAAACTCAGTTCCATGACAGATGTCTGCAAAGTTGTGCTGACTTCAATGGGACATGGCAAAGGTGGGGGAGACGTGCTATTAGACTTTGCTGTGGGGCAAAGATTCTAGTGAATTGTTTGCTCTAGTGACACTATGTATAGTCATTTCTAAATCCATCAGACAAGTCATTCTGTTCCACAAAGAATTTGCAATTGTAGAGATTTTAATTTCTTTAGACTTTTAACACTCTGCTTGTAGAGGGACAGTTTCTTGAACTCTCTCGATACTTCCTGTTCTCAGTCTTAGAGTACATGGTATCACTAACTTCAAAAAGGAGGGAATAAAGTAATGAGGGAAAAGCTACAAGTAATATTTCCCTGCCCCCCCACACCAAGTTTTTATTTCACCTCTCTTAACTGCAACATCCCATTTCTCTCAGGAAGTTTTTCATCTTTTTGTACCTTTTTCCCCAAATGGAAAGCATCTCACAGCAGCTCGAGTGGCTCTGCCTTGCATGCTGCCCTAGAGCTTCCGGCCCTGGAATAACTTCCAACTAGCCGTGATTTATCTGGCCGGTCAGAGGTTACTGTACACAGAAATGCAATTTCTTCCTCATACTCGTTCTATCCTTCTTTGGCAACTCCAGGTGTCATCAACAATCTGCTGTGTGCCATTTTATGGCCTTTCCTTCAGTATTTTATTCCACTGATAGCCCTTCTGCTGAGCAACACTACCTAGAAAGGACTAGAGCCCTTTTCTCTGTATGTATTTAATTAGTTTCACTGCTGATTTATGTACTAAAGAGTTGAGAATTCATTCATAATAGTTCTGTACTTGCAATGCTGCCAGTGCATTGCTTCATCTTGACATTTGAATAAAATGTCTTTTTATTCCAGACTGCATTCAGGTCTGGGTTGATGCTCCTCTCTGGAAATTTGCGTTCAGAATTACCTGGCTTTGCCAGTTTCCCAATTTTGAGTTACATCAAATACCAGTAAGGTTTTACATTGAGCTTTCTGAGTTGTGTGTTTTGATGACCCTCTTAAGCCTGGCCACTGACAACCTCAAAATCTCCTTAATTCCAGCAAAATAAATGAATTTTCCCATGCTCCTCATAATGTTTTAAACAGAAAGCAGGAAAATTGTATAAAGTAAGCCTTTACCTTCTCTACAAATCTGTTGCTATGCTGCTTTATCTCTTCTCCTGTTTTTAGAGCGACCCCACAATGATCTACAGTAAAGAACCCAGATCAGATTGTTGCTGACATCCACTGCTTGCTAGTTAAACCTGGGGGAAAGTCTGCACCACAGCTGAGCCTAGTCTAGCATCAGGGAAAATAAGCGTAATTTTCTTTCTTTTTAGTTACTTTTTTAGAATATTGGCAGTGACTAGGACAAATTATCATCCTTTACTTCATCTTATTAGGTAATGGCAGTGCTACTCTTTCTGCTATGAATTTTTGCAATATTCCCATCACCGGCCCACAGTTTTAATTTAACAGCAATAGAGAAAACTAAAAGGACATAAGAGACAAAGTAGCTTTCACAAAATAATTTTAATTACTAAAGTCTTGAGGATTTGCAGATCATAGAGAAGAAAGTTTTACCCCCAAACACTGCTACTGAACTAACTATAGACTAGACCTGTGCTCCTGGAGAGAATGGGAATTTTTAGTTATCTTCAATTGTAAGCACAATCAAACTCAGTACAGCCAAGAATGTAGCTCTGATCTATGATCAAAAGAGCAGTTCAGAGTAAGGAAAGGCACATTCTGCAAAGGCAGAAGATACAGCTTCCATTTTTCTTACTAGGTGCTCCAAGGTACTCCAAAGCCTGATTTATGGCACTCAAGATGTACAGCACTCAAAAATCCTGTGTATCCAGATCCCTTTTTTTTCTTAGTCTGAGTCCTTTTTGCCCCTATTTGAAATAAAACCAGTGTTTGATTATCATCTGCAGCAAATCCACATGCCACCATTCATCAAATTAAGCCACTAGGTACACTGTTAGCTTGTTTTTAAAATGTTTCCAGCTTGGGCTGCCTAGGGTTTTCACCAAAGCAGATGCACAATTACAGCTTTATAAGGCTAATTTTTAAGCACCAAGGACTGAAAATATTGGCCTAACAAAAAGTCAAGAATAATAACCCCTGTCAGTTAGAGCTAGCTGATTAAGAATGAAGGTGGCACTAAGAAGTCAGACAGCCTGTGATCACATTAAAGAACATGATCCTGTTATAGGAGCACATGACAGGAGAAACAGAAGCAGGCTTTGAACATTGCTAAACCATGGAAGGAACAAGACAATTCTAGCTCTGCTTTTTTTTTTTTAATATTTAAATTTAAGCAATTAATTTTCAGGCATGCTTTAATATGACATGTAATTTACAAAATATCTTCCAAGACAAGCAGAGTTTTCTCAGTCTCCCTAGGAAAACAGAAATAACCCACATAGTGCTGGGCATGATTTTGCAGTGGGTCAAAGGATCAAGCCAGAAGATGAACAAATAAAATGTTATAAAATTGATTAACTTCATAAGGCCACATATTTACGTTAACTGCTTTACCTAAAGTTATGTCAATAAGTATATTGAGCAATACCTTCAGCAACAAACCTACTCTGAAATGTATATGAACAGCTCTCTGCACACAAACTCCACAGGTGGATTCACTGATAGCCATTGCTGGCATCACATGGTCACACTTCTGTGGTTATTGTGGTGCCGGGGGCTGCAATGCCTCTCAGCAGATTAGCTGCAGACCCATCCTAACCTGGTTGGTACCTTCATCACTGCCTCTCACAGAGACACTGCCCCAATTTGTGTCTCCTTTCTCTCTCTTGGTTTTGGTTGTTAGCTTGAACACTCACAGCTCAGAGCGCCCAAGGAAGCAGAGGCAGTTCCATGGACCACACAATCCACAGCTTTTGCTGTGTTCACAGATAATAACATTAGATTAATGTTAAGCACATGATACATTGGCTCACATTACATTACTTCAACTGTAGCATGTCATGTTGTGTCAGCCAAGGTCAGCGTTCAGTGTGACATGATACGATCTAACACGGTGCAGGGTTATTGCCTCCTGTGCTCAGAATCTCAGGCTAAGGATCAGAAATAGAATGAGCAGATGCACGTAACAGATCACTTCATAATACCCCTGGGAAAAAAGAATCCTTTAATGCATTGCAAATTTTGCCAGAATCCTCCTTCCTGGATTCAACTGGACCTCCAAACTACCATGACATGTCTTTTTCTTTTATCTTCTTTTTTCTTTTTTTTAAGACACAAGGCTTATCAAGTCAATCAAGTCCAATACTTGGACCTCACCACAGGAAGAATTTCAAATAATTCAGTGAACTTCACAAGCTCTGATCACTCTGCTAATACTTTCTGCTCTCACAGACTGCAGTGACCTCTGTTCCATGAATAATGTGAGTGGTAGTGCTGAAAGCCCCAGAGGATTCTGATTCCACTGAGCAATGTGGGGTTTTGGCCTGCAGGGTGACAAACTGTAGGAAGGAAATGTTTGGCTGTATCCAAAAAGGGGAAAATTTTAAAAGAACTGCTAAGTCTTCTGGAGTTTTAACTTGTTTTCACACACTGTAGAGCTTCCAAGTTACGAGTTCTGTTCCCTCCTCTGTTACACCCACAAAACTGCATCTGTACTTCAAAGACCAAGCGATAGCAAAGTCAAACGCAGCCATATGAGTCAAAGGGCTGGTTAGATTCACCAATGCTGCTACATGGCTATAACCTCCCTGACTTTATTCTTGCACCTATTATGAGCACAGCCAATATGTGCAGTGTAAGGATGGTAATATTCAGCTTTACACACACAAAAGCCATCCAGATTCCAAGAGACTAAAGACAGAGTATTCTCATGTTAGGGTAAATCTTTAGTTTTCAATTAGATGGAATAAACTCACATAAACCACAATAGAGTTAGCAATGGCCATGGAGATCATTTCATATCTGGCAAAACAAAAAAGCAGAGCTTCAAGAGCCCATCCTGTCTCTGATATAACACAAGGATGTATCATTTTTAGAACAAAGGCTAAGCTAATCGCAGCTGACTTCACATTCCTCTATTTTTTGTTCACCTTTGTAAACATGAAGGCAATGTTTTTCTTTTTAGTATTCTGTGACAACAGAAAACACAAACATTATTTTATTAACCTTTAAATGCAATTTGGTTGTTCTCTTTCCATTTCAGCCCTGGAGCTTTGATGTCTGAGTGACATTGGATATACCTTAAGGGCTCAAAAAAAGTTCAATAGTCTTCATAGCCTCAGCATAAAATACAGAATAAGAAGAGAAAATAAATAAATAAGTACATACACACATATTTCCCTCTTTTATGACTTTGAAAAGCTGCAGCTGTCATTGGTTCCTTGCTCTTTCCTCAGGGTAGAGATCATCCGATCAGATAGGAATGAGCACAGTAGAGTCCTTAGATTGGATACAGAGAAGCTGATATTTTACCTAGTCAGCCAGCTGGGTAAAAAAAAAAAAAAAAAAAAAAAAATAGACAGCTTCTCAGATATACCCAGGGAACTGCTCCCCAAACTCATCAGCACCTACCTGCACCAGGCGACTCCCATTTCTGTGTAGTCTCCAGAATCCAGAGAAAAAAGATCTTGAACCTTAACCTTTAAAATTTTTGTACCAAGGTTTAAAAATCTTGAACCACAATTTTCCAAGACTGAGTCAATTTGGGTACAAAATTGACCCAAAATCAAAGCAAACATTAATTCAGGCCAGGAAAATCAATCCTTGGAGCAAAACAAAAGGCACTGTTCATTATTTTGACACACCTTCAGCACCACAGTTCCAAACCTTCAAAACAACCTACTAGTACAGAAAGCAGATGGTCGGTTTAGAGCCCTGTTGACAACAGGCTCTCCCAGCACTGCAAGCAATAAGCTGCATTCTTGACCTTTTCAATATCTAAGTCCCTAACAGAAATGCTAAAAAAAAAATCCCAAAATTTTCAATTCAGAAGTGGGATTGACCAATAATCAAGAGGAGACATTGGTTTCTACTAACATCAGTTTTTCCTGAATTCTGTGACCTGTGCCTCAATGGATAAAATGATCTCTGCCACCCTAACCCTCAGCATAACTCCTCATATGGGTAACAGACCCATTGGTTTTGCAAAAGACAATATCAGGCATACCAACATCTGCCCTTTTAGCACATCCCCTCCTTCTATAAGCTCTCTCTGGAGGGCTCTTTACACAGTCCCGTAAAGATAAAAATGTCTAAATTTTTTGTTCAACTTGTAATCTTATGAAGACCTGCCCAATGTTTTGAACAAACCTAATATGGCTTGCTATTTTTGTAAATTAAGGCTTGATGAGGACTGTAAAGATGCCTCTTGGATCTTACCATGACTTGGAGCTTTGTTTGTTGTCTTTATTTCTGATATTCAAAACAGAGCTTATGTTTAGAATATATTACTGCATCCACCTCTACAGAAATAAGTAAATAAAAACCTGGTCATGCCCTGACAATTGTGACTCAGTTCATTTTCACAAATAGCACACGCTCCTGAAATGGGAACAGCAGAGCAGCATAAGCCAGGATAGCAGGTGTCACTACTGAAGTGACAAATCATCTCTACTTGATCTTTAAAACAAGGTTGCATCACTAGTTTAAAACATGAAACTGAACTTTGGTTCAGAAACAAGCAGGCGAACTTGTACCAGATTACCTGATTGCACTGACCCTCCTCTTCTCTGTTTGCATTGTACTGAAAAAAAAATAAAAATCACACCCTTATCAAAACAAATGGAGCCACGTTACATATTGCTTGTACTGCTCTGTCATTTGTCAGCGAGCAAAGGCAGAAAGCAAAGCAGCAGGGTGATGTAGTGACTATAACTAATGTTGCTAAATATCGCAACATTTTTAGCAAGTCTGGCTTCTCTCCTCAGTAAACAAGAGACAGTCACTGAGCTTGGTGACAATGAAGAAAAATCTGCTTCTTTGTGGAGGTGGGTGTATTTCACTGCCAGCATTATGGGAGATCCAGTATCAGTGAGATATTCTGACTGAAGCTAAAGGCAATTCTGTCCTGAAAGCTGATAAATTCCAAAGCATATACCCAGGCAAAAGTTAACGGAAAGGACAGTTCAATTTCTTGCAAGGGATTATAGAGAATAAATGGACATTTACATTTCAATCCCACAATAATATTCACAGCAAGTCTGTGCTCTCCTGAAAATAAACCTGACAAATGCTTCTTTTCCCCCAAGGCTTCCACCAGACCTATGCAGGCTGTGATTTTTAAAGATTCTGAACCTCTAGAATCACTTTGTAAAAATCTGGACTACAAAATACTATTCAGGAAAACCACAGAGCTACAAGAACTCAGATTAAAGTAAAAATGGGAAAAGATCCAGTAAAGGAAAGCTGCAACAAAGAGGCAAAGAAGCCAAAAATTCTGACCATCCAGCAGGGAGAAATCACAGTGGTCGTATTACCCACATTGTCCATTAGGTAGGGCAGTTGTCAGTACAGGAACATTACTGTTAAGCACCTGCCTGAAAAACTTAGCATACTTAAAATAGTCGAAATCCATTTCAGTTTGAATTAAGAGCATTTTTTAACCTACAGAAGGTTACAAGATGGAATGAGTAACCATGGTACACTTCACCTGTAAACAGAATTTTTTGGCTCTTATACCACATACCCTAAATCTCTGTATTTTCTCATCTGTCAATCTTCATTATAAAAATTCCCATTCAAGCTGAATAACTGTCTTCCAAGACCTCATCTGCTCATGGCATCGATTCCCCAGTTGAAGCCAGGCCTCTGCTGGAGATGTCATCTGCACACCCAGTTGCAATGCAAGGGATTACAACTTTAGGTAGGGGACTGGAAGATGATATAGATGCAGGTAATGAACAGAAAATTTCTTTCCATGTAAATGCCCCAAGCAAATGGACAGTAGTCATCGAGAAACACAGATCATATAAGCTAGTATATGCAGAAGGATTTTTAAAGAGATTTGAGGTTTCAAAACTGCCATGGGAATGACCAACCTCTAAATAAAACACTTGGTATAACATACCTCACTGCTGGCAAAATTTAAATTTGATTTTTTAGGCTACAGGGAGAGAAAACACAAGACAAAGAGAGATTGTGCATGATTCAGATGGAGCTACTCTTGATGTCAGCTTGGATGAGGTTATTGACAAATACATAAAGATATTTTAGTCTTGGGGAAGTTGGGGTCCTGTGCTGTCTTTCCAGTCAAAAATTGTGCTAAGAAATTTTTATACTGGTTTGACTGATATTTGGTATAATGATCTTCAAAGCAGTAAAACCCATTCTTAATCAAGTCTGCTTAAGTAAAGGATGTGTTGTCAGAGGATACACTGCAAGGCATCAACAACCTCTGGGTTTTTTCACCTAATGAGGACCATCCCACAGCAGTGCAGAGCCTTAAAGGGCTGCAGTGTCCTGATCTGTCAGAAGAACCATCTTGCTGGCCTTGAAGCGGAAAACTTGAAGCAGTGCCATGAACAAGCCTTAGACTGGTGAAGGGGGGAGAGATGGGGGATTCCAAGAATTGGATTAGCTTTTACTGGAATCCTTTCAAATCGCCAGGATAGATGTATAAGCAGAAAAACAGAAATAGGGTAAACTCTGCCAAAAAGCATCCTGCCCTAGTAGCAATCTGCACAGTAAACTTGACACCCCTGCTTCATCATATGTTTTCCAATTCCAGTATCATTAAATAGTAATTGTTCTGCTCTACTTCCTGTTTTGAAAAATGCTGCTTTTTGCTCTGCCTTTGTAACATCTTAAGTCATTTAAGTTTTAATACTCTAACAGTGAATGGCTATGAGAAGGAACCTTGCTGAACTGTATAAATTTATTTCAGGACTTGAAGATGCCATATTTATATTAGTTCATAATTACTGTAGCAGTCACTTCCAGCTGCCTCATAATGCCCCCATGAAAAAGGGAAATACTAAAAGGAAAATTTTCAAAGGGATTCAAAGCTTCTATTGTGGTTGTTGGATTCAGAAATCTACCACATTTAAGTGGCTAAAGAAAAAGCAGAGAGCTCTTTCAAGAATGTGACCGTGAATGACTTGTTCCATAGATGTCTGTGTCAGAACTGAGAATAGGCCATGCACCCAGAGCAGTGAAAGTTCCACCTTTAAAACTCAGCTTAAAACTCACATAAGGTAGGGGACAGCTGTAACAGCATCCCAGTGTTTTACCTTTGCAGGATACAGGTTCCTTTTCCAAGTTCAAAAATGTCAAGCAAGGGCATGCATACTCAGGTGAGGGCAACACTTTATAAAAACCAAAATATGTGAGGTGGGAAAAGGAGAGATAGGAGATTGTAAGAAAATGACACAATAGAATTAAGACTAAGGAAGCAAGATATAATTCTGATAAGACAGGGAGGCAAAAAAAAAAAGTACCCTGATGAGGAAAGCATCTTTTTCTCAGCCACTTTAGTATTCAAATATTCTCTATGTCACATGTTTGGTACATTCTGGTGCTATAAAGCAGGGTTCCAGATCTATGGTACACTTTCCTACTGAACTCCACAGTGGAAATAAAGGTGTGTACTTCTGCATTTGACAAAACAAGGCTTTTGATAAACGCAATGCAGCAAAAAAAAAAAATCAAAGAATCAGGCACAGAAACAGGAGGGCAATGACTGCATTATGCCCTCAGTACCCCTTGGGTGGTTCAGCCAGTGTTTCAGAAACACCACCAGAGCAAAAACCAGCACACTAAGACATTCTTCATTGTCATCACACGCAGGAAGTTTATAACCACCTTGCAGCATTCATAACTGTGCTGCTTTGTAGCTGTTTCTCCAAGCCATATTGGCCAATGAGCACACATCAGTGTGGCTCACTTCCAGCCAGGGAGTGAC
This sequence comes from Pomatostomus ruficeps, assembly GCA_013400735.1. Lineage (NCBI taxonomy): Eukaryota > Metazoa > Chordata > Aves > Passeriformes > Timaliidae > Pomatostomus > Pomatostomus ruficeps. Next base: position 1,379,210 of record VYZT01054259.1, read on the forward strand.
CACCAGTCCACCCAGAACCAGCTCTATGCCTACTGACACATTTGTTGCTGACTTTGGCAGGGGTTTGAGCCCCCACTCACAAGCTCAACAAGCCAAGCTGGACTTGCTGCCAAGACTGCTGGGTCACCAGTGTGAGTGGTGACATCTGATTGCTGGACTAACGTCCCACATTTGACAGAAAGCTGCCTGCTGATCTGCTGCTCACTCCAGCCCTCTGCTTCTGACTGAAGATTTTGCTGCATCCCAACCTGCAAGATTTTAATAGAAATGCAGAAATTCCCAAAGCCCTCTTTGGTGTGCTTCCTCAGAGCCTCTGGCTTCTCAGTGGTAGGTCTACAGCAAGAAGGGGTTCACAGGCTTCAGAGGAAAGTATAAGATGTCCTATCACAGCTGCCCTGCACTCAGCAGTGGGGTTGAAAATTGCAAAAGAGGACCCAGGAGTGGGACCTAAGGCTGAACAGCCTGGAATAAGATGTAGATATTTATTTGAAAGAACCTATACAGCAAAGGAAAGCCTATGTTCAGATCACTCCAGGTATTGCTTCAAATCTCAACGATATTAACTGCAGTGCCTGTGCAGAACCCCTCTGAACACTCATAAACCCCTCAGAAGCTTTCAGAACAGGGTAATCACCTCAAAATTGGGAAATCCTGTCTCCAGCATGAAGGTCACTGACATTGTGCCACCTTATTTTCTGCAGTGTGTGTTTAAGAGCCTTTAGTAAGACTAAAAAGCTGGGTCATATATTCTCACATCAGCGTGTTCACACTCACAGAGACAAGGGAGACTTGCTAAAAGCCTGCACGGTGAGAACCTCTCTGCCAAAAGGACATTCCCCCAGAGGCTGGGCATACCACACCTAGAGTCTCTGCAGCTGCCCTACCACCCTCTGCTCAGCCTGTGCTTCCCTCAGCTCCCAGTACTGCGTTCAGCTGGCTACCAGTAGGTGTTCTGGGAGGCAGTCATGACGACCGAATGTGAGCAGGAGCCCCCAGACCAACCTTACTTAACAACCCTGTACCTCTAGAGTTTGGCATTCAGCAATTTTGGATGCATTTCTCCAGCATTCTCATGTTTTGGGTGTCCATCTCCAGGTTCCAGAGGGAGAGGGACTGTAGGGACACCCATGAGGGCAGGATGGGGATGCCCCAGCTGGGCACAGCCAGTGCCAGCCTGTTCCCCCCATGGGGAATGGCCAAGTCCCCACAGAAGGTGGAATGTGTTTAAGAGCAGGCAGAGCCCCACAGGCACGGGGTGTGCGGAACAGCCCTGCCCACTCTGGGCCAAGGGGAAACAGGGGAGGAGATGCTCCAGGTACTGGAGCAGGGATTCCCTGGCATCCCTGAGGAGCCCACACAGGAGCAGGTGTACCCTGAGAGACTGCAGCCCATGGGCGTTAGTTTGTCACCTACCAACTCTATTATTGCCAATGGATAAAATTAATTTTCCCCAAGTCAAGCATGTTCTGCCTGTGAGGGTAATTGTAAGTGATCTCCCTGGCTTTATCTCACCCACAAGATTTTACATATTATTGAGGAGGGGAATGAGGGGTGGGGGTGGGCAGCTGGCAGCTGGACATGTTAACCCACCACACCATGTTTAGTAATTCCAAGGGAAACAGTTAATATATTGCTGAAAGCAAAATGTGTAGGTGTCATTATTCCCACCCAGAAATAAAATTAATTCTAAGCATTTATTCCTGGAAAACCCAGTTCTGTCAGTGGTGTTACAGCAAACATGACCTCCCTACCTCTGTATACTTTTTGCTAAAAGTAAAATATCCAGATGAAAAAAACCAAAATTAACTCTTTAAGCAGAGAATTCAATGAAAAAATGATGAGAAGATACAGATTCAAGAAAATCCCCTTGCTTTGGTATTTAGGCTCCTAAAATGAAGTCAGTGCCTCTTATTCTAATTGCCAACAGTGTGATTTTTCACCAGTATATCTAGTTGTTTCAAATATAGTCTCAGTCCTGGTTTAATGACCAAAGACTGCCCCAGTAAGCAATTTTACTCTCAGAGTGACTTGGACACTGGGCATCCATTTGCAATTACAAGTCAAAGTTAACTGCTAGAGACAAGCCAGCAGAAAACACCTTCTAAAGGAACAACAAAACTGTGAAAAACATTTTTGTTCAGAAGACACACTGTCTTGATAAGAGTTCTCAGACAGGCAAGACTTTCTTTTTAACCCCACCTTCTTTACATCACTGGGGATGAGAGGAGGCAATGAGGCCCCTCACCTGCCAGGGCAGAAGAAGTGGAAAGGGAAGGACCAGGGCTGCAGAGCAGCCCCAAAGGGAAGCTGAGGTGGAAGGTGATGGCAACTTCTACAGAGGGGAGCAGTTCTTGCTGCAGTAAAACTGCTCCTCACCTCACCACTCCTTCCATCCCCTCCCCACACAGACAGGAAGGGCTGCACAAGCCAAAACAGCCGACCACCATCTCCTCATCCCCAGGCAGACCTGACAGGCAGCTACAGGCTGATGAATTAGGCAGCGGCCTGTTCTTCCAAGGCCCAGAGCTGCCTCTGGTGTTGGCCTCTTGGAAAGCAAGTACAGACACCTGAGTACTAGCAATTAAAATGATGCAATACATGACATGTATCCATCAGAAATAACCTAGCAATTGGGTTGCTGGCACACAGTGCTGCAGATAAGGCAGTGCTGATAATACTTGAACTTTTATATCTCTCACTGAGATGTTTGCCACAATGCTATTTGTTCTCTGCTCTTAAATCTGTATGCTCACTTAGCCTTACCAACTGATTGCAGGATAAGACTGATTTGCCAAATCCAGAAATAAGGCAGCTTGTGTTTGAAGATGCATTTTGCTGTGGTTTTTCCTCATGGATCTTTGAAGTTATGCAATAATATATAAAAACTGAGCCATCACAAAGAGCACAGCAAGGTACACCAGAGGAACAGGAACAACCTGAATAATCCCCTTCACAAGTTGTTTCAACAACTTATCTCTGACACAACAAACATTCAAACACCATTCTAGGTTCTGACAGAAGATGAGCAGTTCAGTGGAGTGCTTGCCACATGTTGGTTGTGACAAACTGCAGCGAGGTACTGATGGAGACAAGAGGATGAGCAAGTGCAGCACCTGGCTGAACAGAACAGCCGGGTGCTCTTGCAGGTACAGCTGCACTGTGTGACGTGGGGCAGGCAGCTCTTCCTCTACCAGGCGTGGCTGCACAGCACTAGGTGGGGCCAAGCAGAGAAACCTGACTCAGTCTCTATATAACTCATCCACAGCTATCTTAGATCCTAAAAACAACAGTCACATTAACGTGGTGCTCCTGCCTGGGCACGGCTAATCAGTCTTCCCAAATATTGCACAACATAGCTGTTCCTCTGTCTGTTCCGCAAAACCCAGTCATATGAACAGATCTTCTCATTCCCTTACCTTATGTGCCTTGTCAGTTTAGGTCTAAAGCACCTTCAGACAAGGTCCACTGGCCAGGGTAAGTGTGCCACGTCCCAGCCTCAGGACTGTCAGCTGGGAGAGGCTGCATGAGGATCTCTCAGTCTGAGAGGTGGTTAAAGTTAAATGAACCCAGAAGTTACAAAAAAGTTGAAAATTATGCAATTGTAAAAAAACATTAAAACCTCAGATCTACACATGAATGGACAACTATGCATCCAAGACACAGGTAGCTGTATATATTTTTATGTGCCTTATAACAAGTGCTTGCTTTCAGCTACAGTAATCCCCATAAAAATAGATATCAGTTCCCTCAGGTCATATTTACTAGTGTTCCCTTCAACTAAAACACCCACAACAGTTATTTTTGGAAACAAGTTATCTGTATGTATTTGGTGTCCTACTAGTACTCCACACTTTGAAATCTTGGCAATACCTCCCAGTCAAACACAGCTACAAATCTTACGCAGAAAAATTTCCCTTATGCACATAAGGCTTACTCATGTTCAGTAGTCACACAGATTGGAATGACACATGTATGTGAAGTTAGGGTTGGCAAGAAAGGGTCTTGAATGTGGTGATGGAACAGTCACTATATTCATAGCTAATTAAATTACTTTGAAAAGGTGTATTTATGGTTAGGATTAAACTACTAAAACAACAGCTTGGCAATGGAAGCATATCTTTTAATTATCAAGAGCTTTTGGATAGGATATAGTAATCATAGAAATTCTGTACTTTGATATATCACATGCTGTCAGGGTGGGTTTTTGCTTTTTCTTTGCCTAGGTCAACCAACTACATACCATGCCTTGAGCAAGAAGTAGCCATTGAACTGATCACTCCTTCAATTTCAATTCCTAGTCACACTTAATAACTGTCTATCCCCAAATCCCTGCAAGGGACAGGAGGGTATCACAGTGATACAGAGCTCACATCAATTTCTATGACACTGACTTGGGTACTGCTGGCATTAGAAACACTCCACTTTCAGATGGTGAGCCTACAAGCCCAGAGTACAGTTTAGGGAATAGAAGCAATATTAAGGGAAAACTAGGGAACTGGGACTCTGCTTCTTATTCAAGTATTTTTTTCTTCTTTTTTTTTTTCTTTTTAACCTGCCTTCAAACATAAGTATCTGATATTCTTAAAGGTACAGATAACAAGAAACTAAGAAAGGAGCATTCTTGCTAGATGCACTCAATACTTATGCTTCACATGCTTCCTCAAATTCTGCAAAACAGATTTTGTTTAATCTAGTCACATGCACGCACAACTTAGCTTTGGCTATTTCTAAAAGGAAGCAAATCTAACACTACACAGCTTGGAAGCAGTCTTTAATGTATTTTATCAAGACTGCTTATTGGAAAAACTGAGTGATGCTTCCATATTCCTGAGCAGTGGACTCACTTTGGTCAGGAGAAAGTGGTGATTTTGAACAGAATTTTCTCCCTACTGGTTTATAAAGAAATCATATGTTAATAATGAAAAAAAAAATCTATCAATTAAAGTAGAAACTACTGAATCTCTTCTAACATCATAAGAGTGACTTTGCTACAAAAAGGAACAGCGAGTCAAGTGTGTCCAGGGAGCACTGGACTGTCTTCAAACAAGTTTGTTGGCAGCTTAAAGGCTGCTGAACATTATGATGTTAATACAGCTGCATTAGCTTGTTCACATTAATAAACACATGTGTGAGAAGGTTCAACTCTCTGTGTGGCAAAGTAGTTCTACCTCTTTGGTTTCCAATGGGACATTGTTTTAGGCTTAGTCCTGAATGAAGATCAAAGTTGGTGAAAGCCTCTGAGTAGGCGTTCAGTGCTGCTGCTGGGCTGCGCTTCCAGATGCTGTTGCAGAGAAAAGGCATCTTGCACAGAACTGACACTGTATTTCATCGATGTCATTCATAATCCTTTTTAACAGATTAAAATTATGGGCTGTCTGGTTCTCAAACACAGCATCATCCAATTTGCATGGTCCAGGTCTTCTTCTGCAATGAATGATGGGCTCAGTAAGTGCTATTTACCAGTCCATCATGCCACTGCACTGCATGTGATACACACTGAACCTTCAGAAAGGCAGTGTGGAATTAATTCTCAGAAGCAATCAACATTCATTTGACTCTTTCCCTATATTTCTTCTGCATCTCCAACTTCAGTGATTTCACATGAGGAGAAATAAGCAAACCCTTGAGCACTCTGAGCTAACATCAAAATGTGAACTGCTAGAAATCTATAGGAAAACTGCCAAAGGCTCTAAAAGGCAGCTAGGAATTTAACTTTCACTGATGAACCATGATCCAGAAGTCAGCAAGCATGGGATAAGTTTGCTGGCATTTTTATTTTTGGAAGTCTCCCCCTATGGCCACTTACATGTGTCTACAATTTTGCATTGTAAAACCAAATGCCATTCTAAAGCATACACCCATACAGAGACACACACACAGACTCCCAACACAGATCAAATGCTTGTTTTGCCCTCCAGGAGTCTCAAGAGCCTTCAACTACTGAAATTAACCCCTGTCCTTCAGTGCCCAAGCCTATGGCTTTACAGCATTCCATAGCATCTAAGACAACACAACTATTTATGTTCCTACACATAACTGAGGTTTTTAGAAAGACCACATCAGAATCCACATCATAACCATTCCTCTTGACAACAGGAGTGTTATCAGGAATACTTGCAATACATAACAAAGAAACCATCACAACTCCTCTGACGTTGACATCTGCCTGAAGGATCTGCAGACCCTACATTGCTCCGAAAGTGACATTTATATAGATAAGTACGTGTCTAACTTTTGCTTGTTTGTATACACACAGATAATGTATGCACAATACTCCCACATAAAGACTTCCTAGTGAAACCAAAATATTATGAATATAATTGCCATTTCACTGTCAGTGGAGTGATATGTAATACACCAACCCTAGTCCAAGGCACTGCCCGCAGCTGCCCTGAGCAGCTTTGGCCCCAAGTACCTGCAGTACAACCCCGACACCACCAAAGCTCTGGGAGTCACAAGGTGGTCGCCATCCTGTCCACAGGTAATTCCCCAAGCAGGTGGCAGGGAAGACAGGCAGTGCACTCCCCTGTGCAATACAGATACTGACATTCCCACAGAAGAGAACTTTTTAAGCAATTTGTTAGAAATAATCAGCGCTTCATTTCCGTCATTGCAGAACACAGTTAAGCCTGAAAGCACAGCTCCCCAGCTCCAAGACTCCTGGCTCAGCAATGTCACCAAGTGCTCCTGGGTTCCCCCTGCCTCATGAGCCCAAATGAACCGACAGGGTTCAAAGCCCTGCGAGCCATAAGAGAGCAGGAAATAACAGAGCTTGGGATCATGGCTCCTACACTTCCAGTTGTGTGGCATGCTGCCCAGAAGCCCTCAAAGTACCCGTGGTATATGCCAGGTCTTCGGGGAATCTCCAGAGGCAGCCAGCATGTCAAGGCTATCCCAGAGCCACAGACCTCACAGCTCGCCAGGAGCCATGAAATCAGGCATGAAGCCTGTCAGAACCCATCCGATGTCTTTGTAGAAACTCACTAAAAAATGATGTTTTTGCAAAATATTTTGGTATCAATGAATCTTCCTTTTCTGATGGAAAACTGTTTTGGCAGAAAGTTTCCAGCTAGCTCCAGTCTGTCCCTTAGGCGGGTTAAAAATTAGAGGAACTGCTCCACTAAAGTCCAAAGTTCTTGTCTAAAATTATTTAGAGAATTAATTTAAACTTGTGCACAAATATCAGACTTCTGTTGAAACACCCAAAAGACACTACTTCCCTGCAAATGAAGTAGTAGACTGGATCTGCATTTCCTTACCCATGATCACATTTGTGTTTTACCTCCAACCCCTCAAGCTCTAACATTTTCGTTTTCTCTGTCCCAGCTACAAGTTCTTTGAGGCAGGGCCCTTTTCCTGACAAGCAGCTTGTGCAATCATGTAAGCAACAAGTTCATATCAGTAACAACCCCGGCATTTTCTGTTTCAGAAGAATGACCTCAGCAATGCATTTTCCAGAATGACTTTGTCCTTCAGAACCAAGCAGTTGCAAGAGCATAATACTGCCCATAAATTTAAGAGCATTTTACATAGAAAACAGGCTTTAAGGTTCACACAGAAAATTCTCTTATGTAAGGATCTAGGCTCTTTTAAAGTACTCTTGGAATAGAGTGAAGTATATGAAACAAAATTCACTAATATAATATTTCTCCCTAAAATAAGGCGTTGCTTATTAAACATTAAATTGATGGTTTCTTGGTCTTGCTATTACCGTCACTGACCAGATTTTGCATCTTTTCAATAAATGACACAGATGTTGATTCAAAACCAGGTAGGAAAACTCCCCCCTAAAATGTTTAATTCCCCTAATAGGGAAGGACATAATCCTTTTGTTCAAATGAAAAATCTTATAAAAGGTCTAAGCAATATTTTCTAAGCCCTGATTTTTCCACATAAAAACATCTAATGCATTAAGTAACATCACAGGGTATTACTGCAAAACTTACATGACAAGCCCAAGCTATATAAACCAGCTGTAAAGCTTTTAATTTGTCTAAAGAGATAATTAAGCTGGATCAAGCATGCTCAGGTGTTACAACTCAACAAAGGGGTTGGGCAATTCTTCTTTTCACAAAAGAACTGCACTAACCAGTATCACTTTTGTCTCAAGTGATCCAACATGCAATACCTACTGCAGCAATAACTAATTTTGCCCATATTTTTAGAATGCTTGAAATTTTAAAATAGAATGATTATATTTTTAGAATTTTATTATCATTTTATTTTAGAATTTCAGAAAACCTTGTCCTGCTTTACCTAAACTGCACATAGCAAATATTTGCCATCAGCTCAAGTCCATGTGTAGAGAGAATTACTGATTTTTTTTCTGCAACTTGTTCATGCACATTATCTGAAATTTGATTTCTGCTTCCAACTTTCTTCTAAATTGAACTGGAAAGCATAATTTGTTATGCTAAAATATTCATAGTTCAAAAAGTTAGATTAGTTAGTATTTTACAGCCTCAGTAACCTCTTTCAATTACTTCATAGGTAGGAAGACTAACCTAATAAAAGCAGACAGAGTTTGAAACCTACTGTAGAGTCTGAGCTAAAATCCACTGAATGAATTAAAAAAAAAAATCATTTGACTCTCAGAATTGCAGGTGTGGACTCAGTAAATGATCTAGTCAAGATAATGATCATAGCATCACAGCTTCCTATGCTTTTTAAATTTCTCGTTAGCTGCTGGATAGTTTCACGAAGTTTATTTTGATAAAAATCTTTTTCAATCCAGTGAGACACAAAAGAGAACAGGGAATCTGACTGGGTCTGGCATAACAGGATCCCAACAGTTTCAGATACTCCATGGCCTGAATTTAGCTGAAGTCTCCAGCAAGACCTGAAAAGCCACATTCTTGCCACCATCTGACAGAAACTTCTAGCTTGCCATACACCTACAAGTGTTGTTCCTTGTTCTGCAGCGCAGAATGGGCTCTATATTACATACTATCACGAGCTGACAGCACCCTAACCAGATGTTCATTAAATTGCACACGCTGTGACTTTACCATATACAGCAAAAGTTGGTTCACTAAATGACTGGCAATCTGTATGTGCAGAAACCTACCATCTTTATACTTTTTGTCTTCTATTCTAGTAATGAATTCTGTTTCTACTTCCTATTTCAATCCCTGATTGAAGTATATTTGAAAGATGAGTAATACCCATACATTACACACAATGGTATTACAATACCTACATATTTAAGAACCAACTAGCTCCCATCCTTATAGCCTTAGTATTGAAAGATGTGCGATTTTAACCATGGTTAAACAGCTGACAAGCTGCCATCACTGCTTGCTGCATAGCCTGATACAGTTTTCCCAAGCCCTTCCATTCCTCACCTGTAGCTTGTGTCTGCCTCGTCACATCTTCACCTGAGCTTGTACAGCACCTGACACTGAGGTCTCTGGTCAATGACCAGGGCTCTGTAATACTGCTAGCCCCCAAAAAATTAAATGCATTATATCACACTGATGCACAAGCTTCTTTATATGGAAAAGAATTTACAACTTGTTGCTATTTTCATTTTAAACTGCTTGGTAAAATTTTTGTCAAATGCAAAATTTTCTTAGGAAGCAGCTCAACGAAACACTGAGTTGGCTACTCATTACAAACCACAGAATCCCATGTGGTATGAAACTTGGGATACTTTTATTGCTACATATAAGGGGAACCTTCAAGCTTAGCCATAAAAAGAAACCTCGCCTTAGTCTGAGCTATATCAAAACAAAGTTTGTAAGGTATATGAGGATCATAGTCATAATGCAGGTAAACACTTCACTGCTACAAAATCATCGTTTTCAAACACTCAAACTGACCAAGTATTCCAAAGAGTAAGACAAAACATGCAGCTACAATGTTACAGGAACTATAAATAAAACTCCAGTCATTGTAGGTAAAGTCAAGAAAAATGCTGCTAGCTGTGGTACTGCATAATGAACGGAAAGATACTGTGTTAGAAGAATTAGACTTCTTAATGATTCTAAAATCTATACAGCAGCACAGGTCACTCAGAACTTTCCACTGAATTTAGTGACTGAAAAATTTGATCCTCCATTTAATTTGATTTAAAGCTCTGGAACCAAAGCATTTGTATGGGCAACTATTTCCAATCTTTTGTTTTGATCAGTTTTCAGCACTTGTTACAACAGTACCTACCTCACAATTGCAATTCAGTCACTGACTTGTAAAAAGAAGACATTTAATTAAAAATGCCAATATTAAAAGAGTGTGAGAATGGTCCATTGAAAGTTAGATTATATGGGTCATTGGTGCCATTACAGACACTTTCCTGTTGTTAAACAGGTTACATGGACCAACTCCGTGCCTATACATGAAAAACACTAATCAGCCACTTCTACTGATAGATGAAACAGGAGCAGATGTTTTGAAGGCAGCAGAAAACACAAAGGTGCACATGGAAATTGAGTTATCTAAGACTACTGAGATCTACTGCTGCACTGTGTGGGTTTGTTTTCTGAGAATTTGACAGCTGTTGTACTGGCCAATACATGCTCACTGCTGCAGTGTCCTGGATCTGTTTTCCTGGCTGAGAATTTGACAGCTGTACAATTATTTCTAGAGCAGAACGAGAAAACACAACGATTATTGCCTTCATCTTGCTTTATGAAATTCAGTGTCAGTACAATGCAACATAGCTGCTATTCTTCCACATCAGCTGCTTTCTGGAACTGCAATTTGGCAATGAACACACAGAAGAAGATAGGCCTTAGGTTAACACACAAGAAAAGGTCTTGATAATCATCTGAAAGACTTATTTTTTCCATCCAGACAGAATGAGCTCAAGACAAGCTGTTTTTCTAGAACTGAGGCTGATGTGATGACAGCCCAGTAAATTTCTCAGTGATCTTAATGTTCCAATCAATTTTCTGATTCCCAGCTCCTTAGTGGTGATGACCCTTCAAAGAATATTTGACCCAAAATAGTCTTTGAAGTCTCTTTCCTACTCCTTATTAATTGTTCTACACCAGTTCTTGGAACAACTGCCTTATGTATCTCTCTCAGTCTCACACTCCTTCATGTCCTTCCATCCGTTTTCCTCCATTTTCTTAATTAAAAAAAAAAAAATTAAAGACATTTTGTGTATTGTTTTAGTATTAGTCCTCTGCAGTGACTAGTCATTTCCCTCCCTGCCACGTCCTTGGAGCCTCTCTCACTCCAACTCAAGAGGAGCTGCATGTTGCAACTGGTGAAACTCTGATGTGGTTAAATGCTGTGCCAACGGCTCTGGAGAGAAGAATAGGCGCTGAGACTGGCAGGAAGAGGGAAGCTGGATTATATTCAAGAAGCTGACTACTGTTTTGTTCAGAACAGAGAAGAATTGATTACAGAGCAATCACCAGCTATGTGGCTTTTCCCAGGTCCAACCCCAACACCCTACCTCTTCCCTCCCCCCAGCCAAAATAAAAAAGATTTGGATATTTGCATAGTGTTTCTAATCCACAGGTCTCATCATGAATGCCATTGCTCCTTCACCTAGGAAAAAGCCCAGGTCACAGAAAGGTTGGGTGATTTTTCTACACAGTAAGGGAAGGGCAGAGGCCTGGCTAAGATCTGGTTCCCACTCTTGCAGTGATTCCACAAGGTCCCTACAAGACTCCTCTGCTCATGACAGCCCAGAACAAAGATCTCTGTAGCATAAGCACAGCACAAGCTAAGTGTCTCAGCCATCACCCCACTTCTCAGTGGCCCTGGCAGCCCTTCCTGACAGGCAGCCTGTAACACGGTACTGAAATGCCTGAGCCAGCTCAGGCACTGGCAGCACAAAGCAGCAGGGAAGAAGGCAAAGCCAGCCAGGCTCCTCACTGCACGACTCCAGCCCTCCAACTCCGCTGCTCCCCTTTAGTCTGAAATCTCCAGGAACACACACCTGAGCCCTGTGCTGCTGAGGTGACACTGCTGCCCACATGTCCACCTACCAATTTCAGGCCAATCCTGCCTTTAATGTGGAAGTTTCCTACATTTCCTGTAGGGAAAAGATAAGAAACTGCAACAAACAAACAGATTTCCCAACTCACCAGGGTGACTCTTTTCTAAAGGATTATTCAGGAACTGTCACCAATTTATTGCCTGCTTCTATCTGTCTTAAATTGTGCATGATTACTTTGTTTAGTTTTGCTGACATTTGTGTTTTGTTTAAGGGTCTCTTTGTGCAATCTTTTGTGTCTGCTTTAAATAAACACTCTTCCCGTGCTTGTTGCAGCATGCTTGGGTTCAGCAAGATGTCTATCACTTAATAACCAAATGAAAAGTTTAATCACCCAAAAACTAGCTTTCAACCTGCAGTTAAGAAAACAGAAAAGCTAAGGGTGTTCCATATGCATTTTTCTTTCTACTTCTTCTGTTATCACATTTGCTAGTCCAAGCAAGTTTGATATTGTGTATTTAGGCCTGTAAACATCAGCTTAGCACATAGAAACAAGCAACATTTATTCGTGTTTTTCAGTAAGAATCAGTCTAATAAAAGAATCACTCATTGCATTCCTTAAAAAAAATAGGGGTTTTTTTGTTCCTAATCACTGAGAATATATGAAACAGAAATATACACTAATAGCTTATTGAGCATATTGACTACAGAAAATTGGGCAACCACGACATGGAAACCAAACAGGAAAATACAGGTCATGCCAAGGTGTCATTTTTACAAAGTGACTTTTTAAAAAAGCAAAACAGAGAGACAAGTTAATGTCCCAATATGGGACAATAAAGCTATGTTAAAAACACTTGCCATTAACAGCCATCTGCTCTCTGCAATTTGGGGGTAATTTTTATGTACAGCTGACAGCTTTGCATCATCTTTCCTCACTTGTGAAGGATTGTCTCTGCCTCTAGTGTACAAAACCTCTGAGAAGCTGGATCTACTACATTGTAGCTCTCAACAAGCTTGTGCTGCCAATAAACTCAAAGCATTCTGCACTGGATTTCCAAACAGGAATCAAACATAAGGTTTGGGAAAAAAAGTACATCTATATATGCTAATAATATTCCAGTGCTCTCTAATAATATTCTGCTCGTGTCAGCATTGCATGTAAAAATCAAGAGGCAAAATGTGCTCACTGCCCTTGACATATTGTGATGGTAAGAAAAATCAAGACTGCTTTCTCACTGCTCTCGGCATACAAGGGTAAATCTCTGCTTAAGCCTATCTTTCTTGATCAGAACGTCTCTGGTGTCCTTACGCCATTTTCTCTTGTTTGAACTTGTCTCTTCAGAATATTTAGTAAATAGATTTCATGTTCACACCTAAAGTAAAGCTACCTTCTTTTGTTTTGTTATGTGTTAGAAGTCCGAAAATACACATGCACAACAAATGGCAGGGTCACACTTCCCTCATTTGCAATTCTTGCAAAGAACACTTATGCAAGGAAAGTGCAGAGAAAACTAAAATTCTATTAACATTCAAATCATACTCTACCATTTCCATTCCTCAGATCTGATATAATTTTAATATACATTAGGAATAAGAGCACGAAAAAAAAGAATCTGGAGCAGCTAAAAATGATTTGTCTACTGCCTTGTAGTGCTCCCTTTGATACACAAGAGATGGTGATCAGATTCTTCCACCAAACCCAAATCAACTCCATACCAATATCCCACCAACCAAACACCTTGTAAACATTGGGCACATGTACACAGTATCTAACACTGGACGGCACAAACCAGTAAAATCTGCTGCAGTGTCAAGAGTTGTGGATGGGGCTACACTCAATGTGATTTTATTCCATGTGTCAAACATTCCAGAGTTAAGAAGTTGGTTTCCATTCACTTGAGAGAGAAAAAAGGAAAGGAAAGGAAAGGAAAGGAAAGGAAAGGAAAGGAAAGGAAAGGAAAGGAAAGGAAAGGAAAGGAAAGGAAAGGAAAGGAAAGGAAAGGAAA
>VYZT01054259.1:1393195-1449472 GCA_013400735.1 Pomatostomus ruficeps
AAAGGAAAAGGAAAGGACAATTTTCATACGTATCATATTCAGGCTCAAGTTACAAACATCTTCTGCTGAACTGAATTTTCTTCAGCTTGTAGCAACCTACAGAAGGGAGCCAAATTATCATGCTGGTTTTGTTTCATGCCTTCAACTTTCGTTCACTTGGGTCTGACTCAAACCCAGAAGTATAACAATGGAAAGACATACAATTTTTACTTGAACTGGTTCCAAATCAGTATCAGGATCTAGTATTTTTCTTCTGTGTCATTCCTGAACCTAAGTGCAGATGACCTAAGAGGAAGTTTCAGGAAATAATTCCCTGTGCAAACTGGGAGCCTGATGTTCAACAACAGTGAAGCAGACATGGCCTTACTGCCTGAAGATACACAGCTGAACTGCAGCACACCCCTTACACCCGAACCTTTCTTCAGGGTGCTTTTTGTTTCACTGTAAAAACAGCCATTCCTGTGGTACAATCCATCACCCATCTCACCTCTGGACTGCACTGCCAAGTATTGTAAATGCTCCCAAGTCATGAGAACACCACTCCATAAGGTCCTTTTTGTGAATACTTTACCCTCCTAACTCTACTGTGTTTATAAGAGTCAGCCTCACCAAGACTCAGTCACTTCAGGTAAGCCCTTATTCCCTTACCCCTTTTCTAGGCGTTCTCAGCAGCTGGTTTCACAGGCTGAGATTATCATCAGATAATCACATTGCTGCCTCTCAGCACAACATTCTGCAGCTCCCAGGTGCTATTAAACCACATCCATTATTCAGTATCCATGCTGGATTTCCATAGCTCCTGCACTGGACGCGATCACAGGATCTGCAGTTCTCCTGCAGTCACTCGGCAGTTTCTCACTGTTTTCCTCAAATGGCTGAGCCACTTACAAATAAATTCCAGTTAATGAGACTGAGCACCACCATAGTAACTGCTCCATGCTCTCACATGCCATCTTTTGATTTCGATTTACAGGTGGTTCCAGCCTGGGTGCTTTTCCCCACCTTACCAGTGTGGCATTGGCCTCTGTTGGGCTGATCCCACAGTCACGGTGCTCACCCCCTTGTCAATGGGCTGAATGCTAATTGCTGAATCTTATCCCTGTACTGTTGTGCTTGGGGTATCTACCCAGGAACTAAAGCAAAAATAGCATAATTGATGTTTCATTTTTTGTTGTCTCCTCCCCAACTCTATTTTTGTCAAATAACTACTCAATTTACCTTAAGACAACCTTTCTGCAGCTCATTTACCTACCTATCCTGTCTTTCCTAAATGTTATAGCTCACTTCCTATAGTTTGGTTTCCTTTGAAACATTTTGATTCAGAACAAAAGGAAATTTGTGCTTTGCATGTCTGTAGGCACAGAATCATGCATGTGTTTCACATTATACTGCTATGAATATTTATTTAGTCATCCATTCTAGCAATCCATATACCTTACTTCCTTAGGTCTCCTATTAACAACCCACTAGAACTGAACGACTCTCTACTTTTCACTGATGAAAATTATGTATTGTGTTTTAGAGTATCATTCAGTTCCTGTCTCCCACTCAAATCAGAAACATTAGAAACTATTTTTTACCAGATTTGCGGCACATGGAAAATTTAAAATGTCTTTGCAAAGCCCAAGATGAGGAGTACAGCTGGTACAGGGAAACCATTTAGAATTTGCAAAAAGCTTATCAGCTAAGCTGTGAGTCTGTAGACTAAAACAGATCTAAAGTCCATTGAACCCACATAGAATACCCTCTGCAACTTCAGATAACCGAGTCCTATTTGGCCCTTTTCTATATAGAACTATAAGACTATGAATGACTGAATTGGGTTAACAAAACTAACCTCAACCCATGTCTTCCCCAGAATTCATCTCAGAGTTTACATGTCTATTTTTCCTGAGATTTTCCTACTGCTTCTTCCTGTGGGGCCTGTAAACACACTCCAGGAAAGAAGCTTGCCAGGATATAAGAGAAGTCTCACGAGAAATTCTGTTGTTGGTTCATTTCCAGGAAAATTCTTCAGACACAAGACATACAAGTAAATTTCTCCAAACTTGGGACACAATACCTGTGATATCTCTAAGAGCAACAGTGATCATTTCCTGAAAGCTGCTCTTAATAGTCTCCTTTCTCAGACCCCACTTGGATGGGGAAACATCATTTCCTTATGGAGTAGCACAGTCATAATCAAAACTTAATCTAAAATAGTGAATTGAAATTTTACAGAGGGCTGCAGATACCTTGCTTGGAATTTAAAGAAAATTAGAGGATGAAAAACCTGTACTGTTTCTCCTTCCCTTATTTGCTTGGGTTCAAGACCCGAGTGTTTGTGGGTGTAACAGAAACTGGTTGTTCTGCTTGGGCCCAAGTCTGTGATTCCACAAACATTTCTTTAGCAACACCATTAACCTAATTAGCTGCTGTTCTAGGAGGAAAGCAAATCTCCTGAGAATGTGTATGGGGACAAACAAGGGTCTCAGAAGAACTACCACACTAAAGAGGGAGCACTTTAGCATACTCAATGAGAAAGTCTGTAGTACTAGCAAAAATAGAAAGGAAGATGACAGGAAGACACCTGAAATCCAGGAAACATTTCCTCAGGAATGAAACCAAAGTTAAATATCTCTGTCTGATTATGATCCACAGCTTAGAATGCTCTTGCAACACCAGAATGTCATCTTCCCTCTCAATAAAACCTACCTAAAAAGAAAAAAAAAATACCACCAACAGTGAAATGGTTATTGCAAAGAATCCCCAACTTTCCCTAATCCTAATACCAACACACTACCCATCCCCTTATACTATGATTTTGTCCAACGAATTAGACCATACACCAAGATTTTTCCTGGATCTAGCTGCTTCCTAGGAGAGGTTACTACCCTCCTCACTACCACCACTTTGGTGCAGCTTACAGGGCAGGTGATGCCTGAGACCAAGTAGAAAATATTCACACAGCCAGCTCTTCTACAATGATCAGGGACTCTACTGTCTTCCATAGTGCACATACAGCAGAGAGCCCAAGATCAGAATTTCTTTTTTTTTTAATTTAGATCCAATTTTAGGCATTGTCATGTGTTATGAAGTCTAGTTCCAAATTGCACACCTTATCTGTCTCACTTGGGTAAGTTAAGAAAAATGCTTCCTTGTTCAGCATTCTTAAGCTATTTGCATACAATAGATACTAAATAATTCAGGAGACTGATTTGTAAAAGATGAAGGCTTTACAAAAGGCTGGAAATAGAATTCCTGGAAAACACTTCCGAGTCCCCTAGTTCTTCTGCCATTGAGCCTCAAGTGCTTTTAATTATTACTATTCAAGGATTTTCATTTCTAAGACAGGTACTAATCTTTCAGAAGACATCCCTTGGACACATGCACACATCCACAGTACACCATTAGGCAAAAAAATGCACATTTTCCTATCTATGAACGATTTTCCTTGCCGTTAGTTGGCATTTTTGCCCAGTTGCTAGCTATAAGTATAATCTATCATTTTATTTTAATCAGTTGTAACAGAGCATTCCCACTCACAGTAAAATTAACATCTGACCTAATGCCCACTGAACACACAAGAAAGAGACCCTGCCACTTCAGTGGGTGGGGAAATGAGCAGATAGCAAAGTGGTGTGCAGCTTGTTGTTGACTAAATCCTAGCAGCTTGAAATGCACATAGTTTACTTCAGGGGTTAATTTTATACTGAATTATAGAAGGTTAAATCGTTGACACAATCAAAGAAAGGCAGCATATCCAGATCAACAAATCACACAAGTTGTGATTTATGAACTACAAACTAGTGTGGACAAAGCGTTTCCTGACTGAAGACAAAAATACCACTCTTTTACATTCTCTTTTAACTTTTTCAAAATGACTTTTTCTTGGTTTATAGTGAGGTAACTATTAAGTTCAGCAGGTCAGAGAACCAAATGAAGTTGCCAATTTAACCCCAAGTACTACAGCCCACAGCCACACAGATATCATTTCTGCCACTGAAAGCTGCTTGTGTGCAACTCGGCACAGCTTCACAGGACCCCTGCTCTTGGGTGTCTGTTTGCAACTTGCATCTTTGCAGTGTAGCAACCGTATTTCCACAATAAAACTTGCAGGGGTAATTTGATTTTACACTGCCAGCCAGCACTTCGTTGCTAGTACTTATGATGCATTACGTATTTGTCTGAGAACATTAGTGCTGAGATAATTAACTCTTCTGCCGGGTGTCCAGTTTATGCTCTTCACTGACAACACTGCTCCCACAGAGACATGCCTTGCATATAAACCAATCTAATCCCTAGATCACTTACGTGGTCAATAAATTAAAATCTAGGTTTGTAGCAGTTAAATGAATTCCTTTTTCCCTTCTTTTTTTTCTCCTTTTTTTTTGGCAGTTTCTAGCAAAACAGTTCACATACAATCACTCAATGGCTGGAAACTGGGCTTGGCAGGAGGAGCCCGGGCTCAGCATGGCTCCAGTCAAGACAAATGGCTGAATTATTGTGACGTTAGTAAACAGGTAATTAGCTTTGCATGTCATTGTTCACCACCTCAAGCTCATTACTGAAGTCTTACAACACTCTCTTTAAAAATTCAGACCTGTTTGACCTGCTACCAGCTATAGTGCATTTCAAGCACTCATGGATAAAGTGCAATCTTGTCAAACTGAAGACACCTGCTCCCAGCAGGAGCACTACTTATGAACTGCCAAGTCTTTTGTTACACTACCTTGAGAAGCAATGATCTTTCCATCTGGAATAACCAGCATCAACTTGGCTGCAACCACTGTAAAGCAATCTTTGAATATTTATTACCACATGAAGTACATAGAGCTATAAAAGCAGTATGTACACAAATGCAAAAAGGGAGAAGACTACTCATGATAAATTTTGGTGTTCGCCATACAAGTGTTTGAAATTAATTTTCTTTGAAAACTGGCTGTTGGTAACAAGTTTCAGTTCTTTTTTCGCTACCACCAGATATACCAGGGTGAAGCTCACCCCTGTTTAATTAACTTATTTCACAGCTGAGACATTTAACTCAATGTATCTCCTCTTTCTGTTACTCTTGTGCTCAATTTTTGTTAATGATTGTTCATCTTGGGGTGGATAATTCATACTAAGAATTCATCAGGCTCTGTCCTTGTCTGCCTGCCAAGGCCCTAGCGTGGCACACAGCTTTAGGCTCCACTCCACCAACATTGTTTAGAGCTACTCCCTGCTCCCTTCCATGCAAGCTTTGCAGGGGAGTGTATACTGGACCATTCCTCTGTGCTTAAAGTTCGATCTCATTTGTTCAGCTATTCATCCTCTGGGATAGTGGACTGTGTTCCTCAGTTTACTTCTGATTAACAGCCATGTGTAATCCATTCTGATACAAGAAAAGCACTAACACTGGGTAATTCTCCCCTTGTCATCTTTCTTTTGTGAGGGTACAAGTGGTAATTTAAGCTAATTAAATTTTAGCACCGTGGTCATTAAAAATCCAGTAAAAGCAGTCTAGGGCTTGGGTAAAAGTATTATAGAATTCAGGTTTATTCCCTGCATTTTCCTTGCTTCAGTGCTTTCCACAGGGGCAATGGAAAGCCTGATCAGAAGCTCAGTGCTCCTCAGCCTTCCAAAGGCCGTTTAATTCAGCAACACATTCTTTGTTATCTTCTCTGCCCTTAAGAGACCTCAACGAGCAAAGTCCATTCTGCAGTACTTAATCAAATATATGCAAATATTGCATTTAGAATTTGGAGTCCACTGTGAGCCTATTTTTCTTGAGCTGTTATTTTAAAATGCACTTTAAATCAATTTTGCAGTAAACATGGGGTTTGTTTCAATAACAACCATTTTTCTCCTGATTAGTAAATTACTGTTGTTTCCAATGTTTCATTCTAACTACTACTTGCTCGGAGTCACAGGAAAACAGAGCACTTAGTCAAGACAAACTTCCCTTTATTTCCATCTCAGCAAAGCAAGGTCTAGATTACTTTCAGAAAAACAGTTTTCAGCTGACAAAGTGAAAAATGTTGCATAACAGCAAACTTATAACATGGTAAGAAAGTTTTAATAGAAGGATTACCACTTGCTGTTGTAACTAGTTTAAAAGTCCTTTAAGACTGTCTGCTAAGAACAGACGATTATATTTGCAGAATTTATGTAATTTCTATTGGCTGGCTGTGTAATAATTTATGAAAGTTATGACCGAACAGTGCTTTAATACACATTAAACTATATTGAGGGAGGAAAATACAGCAAAATGCCAGTGTGCTGCACAGAATACCAATCCCAGGATCATCTAGAATTTTAAAACAATTCACTTGGAAAATACAAATTGTCTTTTCCCAACCCTTGAACAGTGTCTCTCTAGCACATGTTTTTCTATGTGCATATGCATTACATGTATCTCTTTACATGAGGTTATCTGTATGTCAGACTTCCATTATACAGGCTCAGGAAAACAAGCAAGTCGTTCATATCATCTTCATCCAGAGACAACGCGTATCCCTAACGTTATAACCTTGTGCATTGGCCACATATCTTGAAAATGTTATTGATGCTATTTGTACACATTTCTGGGCAATCATAATGCAAGCATTGGAGGAAGTTGAAGGTTTTAACTTTATAATTCATGGCAGAACTGTCCAAAACAACTTCAAACAGTCCTTACAAAATTACTCTGATTGTATCAGGGTATTGCAGTGTGAAAAAAAAAGTGAGGTCTATCTTACTGAAAAGCTAGAGCAGCTCTCTACACTGACACTGCTCCCATCTACAAGCCTGATAGTTACTGGCAATAGTTTCCTCAAGGAGGATTTTTAGTTAAGGTAGTAATTGGAGGAAAAGTTAGGTTTTACTTTGGTTTGAGACTAGTCAAGAACTTTGATGTCCAGGAAATCCATTAGCAGGTCAGTAAATTAGTAAGAAGTAAAATGCAAAAGCAGCCAACAACAGAAATTTCATATCTTTATACCTGTAGATGCACACAAAAAAGTACCTGCAAGACCTAGAACCTGTAGATCTGGATTTTGCATTTGCAAAGTCCCCATTTTAATTAATGTCAACAGTAATCATATGGGAAACTAGACATAATACAGTAATTAAGACCTTGGTCTCTTAAAACACATCAGACACACACAAGGACAAAATCCAATTTGGAGAAATATACGGAGCATTCAAGGGTCGATATGGAGATTCTATCTCAGCTACCTAAATAAACAGGCAAATCAACCCTATTTAACAATGAAAGTGTTTTTCTTGAGATCTCAAGAGGATTTCCAATTATTCACAAATGACTAACCGTGCACTCCTTTCCCAGAATTATAAACAAGTCACCAGAAAATAGCAAGTTTGACAAAATTGTCCAACAGCCCATTAACTGTACAACTGTGCTAAATAGCCAGAGACAAGTCTAAATCTGCCAGAACCAGTGTCTCTCGAGGCTGCCAAGGGGATAGATGTTTCAGCTGCAGAATATCCATTTGCAGCTTGCCACCATCTGGACCCTGGAAACGGAGCACTCAAGTGATGGGCTGGCATGATCCAGCTCAGGAGTGACCCTTCAGTTCTTAGGAAAGATTTTTAAGTTAAGGATGGTGTTACCAAAAGGAAGTCAGGCTTGCTTGCTTGAGACAAATATTTAAATTCACAAAAACCCAGTTTTACCTGTATTCCCTCAAAGGTCTATTTAGTATGTCATTCTGAAGACTAACGAAACATACAAACAGCTTTAGTTGTTGGGAGGCCCAACAACTGAAATTTTTCATATGTGCAGATTTACACATAAATTCACCTCACCTCATCTGACTTTAACGAGTTTATTTACCCAAATTTCACAGCATACAGATGCAAACATTTAATTGGGAGAGTCCTGTCAACAATTATATGAAATTAGACTGGACACATGGGGATCACCTGAATGCAAGGAACAAGGATGTGACACAGTGATACAACAAACATTTATTTTTGTAAACCTTTACAAAAAAGCATAACAAATTGGTCAAGTAGTTTCTGCCTTTTCAAGCTTTGTTTTCTACAAGCATGGAAGGGGAAAAACCGCCCCATAACCTTTTTGGAAGAAAACCTAGTACTGCATACTTTGAGTTAAAGCAATACATGGGAGCGAAAGAAGGGGATACAATGTCTACAGCCTACAGTAAGAAATGGTATGTAAAGGAATTTTTGTCAAAAAATACAGTATTGGATATTTTTAGCAATGTTCTTGTTTGGACTACCTTTATGCAAACAGGATTATGAGGCTATGTTTACCTCTTTTTGGATTGGCTGAATACAAATACTTCTTTAGATCAGGGTTGCACTCTTCAAGCACAGAGCTCTGTGAAGCTTATCCTTTTGTAATACCCCTAGAGAAAACTAACATACAGAATATTGTTTTGAGGTTATGTTAGAGCACACTCTAACTTGTGAACCTGCAAATTGTTTTTTGTTCATCTAATGTACGATGATTCATAATCAGTTATGGTTCTCATCTCAAAGGCTCCTGATTGACTTCAAACCATCAGATCCAGAACCATCACCAGCAGGCATGCTTAGGGTTGTTCTTTATAAGTCGTATGAAATCAACCTGTCTCTATTTGTTATCTCCCAAAAAAGCACTGTTCAGTCTCCTTTGAAGCTCATGCTTGGCCCTGACACCAATGAAACAAGAATGGCTCCATTACACCGGTAGCTTCTTCTCAAACTATCAGACAAGTCATACATAACATCCCTGATTTCTGCTCCGGAGGAAGCATACACAGGTATGTGGGTCAGGCATGCAGATTCAGGTTACTGGCTATAGGAATATCATCCCAGTTTTACTCCACTGAGCACTACAGGTTTAAGAATTGCCTTTGGAGTTCTGGAACTGTTTCTGTATTTGAATTCACTCATTTACAAATTTATTGAGCATTCTTTGATCACCTAATTTCATTAACCACTTCTCTGATGATGCCTTTCTACTCACTAACAAAATCTTAGATTTATAAAGTTTTTAGGAACCAATAACAACTTCAAACTTTTGAAAGTGGCTGTGGCCTTAAGAAGGGCTAAACACAAGATCCTGTGCCAGATGATAGGTACTTGCACAATGACTGGCGTATTTAGATTAAACCTTTCCTGACTTTAAGAATCAGTTCTTTATTTATTGGCAAATGTTAAATAGTGCTTGAAAAGAAAAGAAACTACCCTTTAGGGCCCTTTGGCCTTCCTCTAAAGACATGTTATCAATTTCTTTAATTATCACAGTGGTAGGAAAACTTGGTGAAATATTTAAAAGGTGGAGGGAGGAAAACATGTGTTACACTCATTTAGGACCACTTGAAAACAGATTATTCTGAAGATGGAAAGAGAATCATTGGACATTTAAATAATTAATCTAAGCAAATACATTAAATGCGAAACAGTGCAACATTTTGACTGATTCAGCACAATCAGCTTTCACTGCTTCTAAATTGCTATTGCTAAATTGCCATTTGCAGGAATTTTAGCATAGCCCAGTGTAACTCACTCGTCAGTCATGTGACCCATGCACAGACAGAACTAGGATACAAACAGCCTGGTGACAGTCTGGCTATGATAACTAGATAGAAATCACACAAACAGACACAGAACTTCTATCATGTCCATCTCTCTGAGCAGCTTCCCCGTTTATAAAATTTTAAACCCTGGACATTTATTTTAGATAGTTAAGATTTACAGCAAGTCATCCACCATATTCCTGAGCACTTTTAGGTGTCTGTGGATGAAAAGCAGAAAGCATAACTTCTCAAGCTTTATTGTTTGCTAGAAGATGAGAAAGTTAGAAGCAGTAGTCTGGTTAAGACCGCTCTTACCAGTGTCTTGATCAGAGCAGGAAAGCAGGATGGGAAGCAGTTTTTGCTGGTTCAGATGAGCTGTCCAATTCCCTGATGCATGGAGCATAAGGAGCCAAAAGCAGGCAAATGCACGAAGTCAAAAGTAATAAAAACAGCTTCTTAAAAGCTAGTCAACATTTCTCTATGCTTTAATTTTTTTTTTTTTTTATGAAGTGTATTTGTAAACCATCTATTTTTGTTTCTTTATATGTAAGTGATACCAGCCAGGTACTGCAATCTCAGCTCAGCCAAGCTGAGTAAGGTTAAAGAAGGGAGCCCTTTCCAAAGACATTGCTGCTGCAAGAGCTCCACACAGTCTGGTAAGCAGCACTTTTCTGTCAACAATATAACAGCTTAAAATGCATGGGGTTTGTGATGTTATGCTGACAAACAGGCAGTTGCAATTCTTCTATATGAAACATTATTTAACCTGCATCCCAGCAAATTGCCTGTCCCTGGAGCTGCAATTTTTCACATGAGCCATAAAGGCATTTCTGAGCCTTTGAGTTCAGACCCCAATTCTCATGGTACATTGTGTGGGAAAAGAAGCTACACCTCCCAATTTCCTGCCAGGTCCCAGCTGACGATTACTTTCCCTCTGACTACATTCTTCCAGTATTGTGAGTTTAACATTGTGTTTTCCCATTTAGATTTCTGTAACATTTTGTTTTGTTTCACTGTGCTTTGCCAAACAGTGCTCTACCTTGACAGAGCTGCTGTAATCTATACATAGTTTGCATATTGATTCCTGTAGTACTTTGAGATCCTTCAGGCAGAAGGTTATCACAATATAAGGTTCCTTCATCTGTCATTTAAGGTAACCTTTGAAAAAGACAGAACTCAGTTCAGTCCAGATGTTTATCCAAACTGTTCTAAATCTAATGTCTGGAAAACCAGAGGGAACAGGTTTTTTGAGAGACTTTCAGTACCACTTAATACCAATTCAGACAAACTACCATATCATCCTGTCACTGTAATCACATGGGATGCTAATAACATCTACCAGTTCTGTAGAACTTTATAAAGATGAATCACCACAACACTTCTTTGAAGTATTATCCCCATTTTATTATTGAGGAAAGAAAGTGTCTGCTTTTAAATTATACCATTAAGTGACCTGCTCTTCCAATCTAAAAAGAATAGCAATGAAAGATGCAGAAACTACTACTGTAACTTCCCCTGCTTTTGTTGGTGAAATGCTGTTTAAATATTTAGGTCCTGCAAATTCTTTTACCATCATAGAATGCTGCTAAAAGAGCAGGCCTCTGAATAATCAAAGTGACACTCTGTTTTGACTCTGTTCTGATTTAACAGCAATATTTCAATTTATTGCAATTTTGATCATGGTAGAAAAGTCAGCTGAATGAAAAAATACAGACACCTGTCACTGCTCACTATTTTGTCATGCAGTTTGAATGTGCGATCCTATCATTTAGATAAGGCATCAACTTCTTGAAATCACAACAGCTCTCCATAGGAAAATAACAAGGTACGTATTCACTATGTACGTATCACAGACTGCAATATCGTCTGTTATCTATTGAAACACGTCCTAGTTCCTGCTTTCCACGGAAGGCCAGTGGGGTTGAAAAATCTGTAAGTTGTTTTTATTTTGGTCAGCTGTTTTGGGGGTTTTGTGTTCTTTGAAAAACCTCAGCCTTCATGACTAACATCACAGGTACTAGAGAACCCTGGGGCAAGCATTGTGTGAAAAGTATTTTTGTATCTCTATCAGAAATCTGAAGGACCTAAGCCCAAAAGATGCTGTGTTAACTTCACTAATCACAGAAAAAAAAAAAAGTTTAGCATTATTTTGGACTCACTTCCAAATGAATATCATGTAGCATATA
Source organism: Pomatostomus ruficeps (assembly GCA_013400735.1). NCBI lineage: Eukaryota > Metazoa > Chordata > Aves > Passeriformes > Timaliidae > Pomatostomus > Pomatostomus ruficeps. Next base: position 1,404,870 of record VYZT01054259.1, read on the forward strand.
AACCTAACTGTATACAACCTGGAAAAAAAAAATCTACAGTAAAATAGGCCCTGCAGAATTAATTAAGTACCAGCTTGGCTCTGCTTCACATTCAGCAGAGTCATCTAAGGAAAAGCTGTTGACAAAAAAATTGACACAATTCTGCTTCCAACTCCCAGGGGTCACAACCTGGGAGTTATCCCAAAATATTGCAGTATGGGTTTCACAGTAGCTACACTTCAAAGTGTACAAGACATAAATCTTTCCATATTAACAAAACATGACTTCCTGTCAAACACTGATGGAACCATCATGGGTCCACGTCTATCATGGTTGACTTGGAATTTTCTGGTGAAAAGCCCTTCAGTCAAGACCATTTTGAGACTGGACCTTCTGAAAGAAAACAATTCACCAAAAACAGGTCATCACATCCAAATCCTGCCCTCTGCAGCAAACTGGAGAGGGACCACAAGAGACTTTCACTATATCAGTTCTGTAGCTGGATAGAGAAATTATCATGTTGTCATGTTATATACCTAAATGTAAGTGTAAAAGGAATCTCATGTTCACCTGTATTTTATCAAAAACTCATATTTCAGAATTAATTCACATGACACTTAACAATAACTAAATTACTGAATATTGTATCACACAGTGTTAAAAAAAAAAAGTACAAAGTATAATTAGTACAGAAGCAAATAATGTGAGATTTTCCCTGTGATGCTGCAATTTCATTCACCAATTTTGTAGTAGCAACTTTGAGACCAAAACACAGCAAAAGTGTGCTAGCCTCAGCTTCATCTAAGGGTCCGTCTCATTCTCACATCTCAATAATCATAGTAAAAATAGCTCTTTTCCCCTTTACCTTGAATCTGCAGAAGATAGACCTTATCAAAATTGAGCACTCTCACACTAAAATGTGTGTTTTGTGTATTCTCTTTGTTTGTATATACAGAGATGTTTCTATGCATAATTACCAGAGGAAGCCTAGACATTAAAAGAGTTGCAGAAAAATCAAAGCTGGCAATATGGGAAAGACAGAATTTGGCAGCTTCATTGGTAGGATTACATGATAGAGTGGCATATGACAGCAAAGGACTAGATTCCATCAAGGAGTCTGGTCTAGTTCCCACTTTACATCCTTGTGATAAAACACTGATGCTGAGTGGACAAAAAATTATGGAATGGGACTGAAAAGGGCTGGGAGAGGAAGGCTGCAGGATGCTGAAGCATTACTCTCCCCAAACCTTTACTCTTTAGATCACCAGTGAGTTGCATCTTCTGCTCTATTCTATGTGTGATGTATAGGAACTAGACATGAACAGTGATGTTCAAATAACCATAGCTAATAACTACATTCATTCTTCAAGAATTATCTGCATGCACACATATTGCTGTTCCTGGAGGGTACCATGATCTCTGAAGAGTAAAGACAGAGAAGTTGAAGATAAGCCTAGCAGATCTGCTAATACTATTAGACAAATAAAAATTCTCCCCGTTAAAGATAACTAGGAATTAATCAATGGCATTGTTTGTTACTGCTTTCTAGCCTGAATCAGATGATGACAAGCTGTAGCTAACTCCATGGAGTCCCGCTATTGAGCATCTTCACAGTGCACAGATGTACCGATTGCAGTATTACTGCAAGAGCAAGGAGAAAATCAGGGTCTCCAGCTCCATTTTCAATAGGGAGCCATTAAGGTGCCTAGAGGGGTCAACTTTCTACAACTGTACTAACATGACAGGAGAGTTCCATCTTGTGAAGCACCTCGAGACTCACCTCTCCACCAAACAGGAAAATTCGTACCTCTTAGTTTCTTTTCTGTTCTAGAAGAGATACCAACAATCTGTCTATGTAGAAAAAGAAAAATGCCTTGCAAACACAGAGTTAAGTAGGTCCTCAAAAACTGTGTATGATATTGTGTTAACTTCCATGACAATTCTTTGTGGCAGGACACATCCTCATATGTAATGTACTTTCTAGGCATGACACTAAAACTGACCAGGGGTATTATTTCAATTTCTAGAAAGGGCAGTTGATAGAGATGAGAATCAGTGCTGTTTAGCAGAGGAGACAGCAGCACTGACCCACATATTTTAACAAGGATGTGTGCACATGCAAGATAATTCCAATAATTCACATCAAAGTTACAAGCACAAGAGGTGTGGAACAGGGCAGATGATGGTAATCGAACATGAAGACTACAGCAAAACATTTTTGTAGTGTGCTTGAAGACATTAGAATAAGAGGCTTTAAACACATGGATGATGAGTGAGCTCCTATTTTAATCACCCTCCCAAGGATTCTACAGTCCATTTCTGAAGCCAAATTCCAAATCTGTTACAGCCTAGACTGAGTTGCATTAGACAAAAAAGCCTTCTGTGCACAACCAGCGTTTTGTCACACACCACTCAGCTTCCTAGAAGGCATGGCACTTGAATTTTGCTGGATGAACCTGTCATTGTCACAAACATACTGCTACTTCCTCACAGCATGAACAATGTATTCTGATCTCCCATGTTACTATGAAGGAAGATGAATCAACATTCAAAACTGCGGCATTTCTTAGTTTCCCCTAACAGACAAAAAGCCGTAGAATGTTACGGATCCTTTGCCCAAGAAAAGGGTACTGTTCACCTTCCTTTTGAGAAGAGATTTAGTGTGTAGTATGCCATCCCTGATACAGGTATAGAGAAGACACATGGGCCTCATTTTCCAATGCAATGGACAAACCTAAAGAAGCAGTCTGATATTGCTGCTGAGATAAGCAGCAGTTACTGGGCAGCAGCCAGGCAGATAAAGCTACAGTATTATCCCAAGCAATATTGCCAGTGTCATTCTGGAACAGTAACTTTACCTACCACCAGTGGAGAAACACAGTAGATTGAATACCTCTCTAGCTGCTTCATGCACTGCAAGGCTGCTCTAATTGTGTAGCTGTAAATCCTCCATGAAAGGGAAACCCCGGGCACAGAAAGCCAATACAAGAGACATTGGACACCTGCTTCCATCTCTGTCTTGGTTGATTTGGCTTATTGTGAGTAGTCATGTGAGCATCTTTCCACCCTCTCTGTATCTGGCCACTCCCTACACTCAGTCCTCTTCCAGACTTCGATCTAAACACCAAGCAATGGGGTACAGCAGCCATTGCCCTGTGTCTTTGCTAAAGGATGATCCTTATGAGGATATGTTCCAGTGTTACAAGTGTTATGTACTCTCCCTCGAGACAAGCTACATATTTGATATTTTAGTTAAAAGGCAACCTAATTTTAATAGTCATTAATGTAGTTAGATTAAAAAAAAAATCCTCAGTCCTCTCTCACTATTTTCTAAAACTAATTCTCTCACTATCCTGATTTATCTCACTGTTTTACTATTGCTCTGTTGGATTTTTTTATCTTGCTGGAACAAATTTAAGACTCTTTTTATTTAATTGCTCTTATTAATATTCATATATTAATGCAACACATTTATTATTCAAGTTGATAACAGTGTCTGTCTTCTAACAGCCTTAATTCAGAGAATGAAGATCCTAAGGAAATCAGAATGACATTGTTAAAAGTCAAAACACTACTTGTTTTGTTTCCAGCTATACTGGAGCTTTTTCAGGTCCAACAACATTACATGTATTTGAACAGGAGTAGAAATGATGCACAATTTTCTCAATACCCACTAATTACTCTTTCTTGCCAAGTTGCCAGTACGACATTACAGTGAGCCCTTCTCCAACTCCCTGCTTCTACCTTCAAACAGACCTTAGACTTTGGAAGTCTGACAACAGAGTGGATTAAAACACATGGAGAAAAACTGACCCAAAGCAAAAGAAAAAGCCATGTTTAAAGCAAACGGACAAAGAACAAGCCATTCTGACAGAGATGTCAAACACGTCCAGCCTCGCATTTACTCGTAGAAAAGCAGAATGTTGACCTTAAAAAAGGGGTGGGAATCTCTTGGTTTTAATTTTCAGTTTCTGAATGACACTGGGATGCCGGGCACTGGCACCACATCCCATAAAACAGGAAGATGCTGCCACCTGCAGGTGGGAGTGCCAGGAAGGCCCCAAATCACAGCCTTGGGTCCCCATCACGGGCACAAACCCCGCGGCTGCCAGAGACCCCCAGCTACTGGTGTCTGCCACAGAGATGCTTCATCCTGTTTTTTGGGCTAGTGTTCAGAGAGCAATACAGGCACGTAAATCAGCATATTCTGCATAAAGTAAGAGCTGGTGCTTTGTAGTCTTTACAGTGCAAAGATCCACTGCAGGAAATCCAAGACCTCTTCAAATCCTCTCCGCATGACACTTCCACCCCCATGATGCAAAGATTAAAGTAAGTTATTCTTATAAACAAATCCATGGATCGTCATCTAAGATCGTAACATTTATAGAGGTCCAAATACTACTCATGGCTGTACTTTTAGCTTGCAAGTTATGGAAATTTGCATTTTTAGCAATGATGCTTATTCTTAGTTCTAAAATTGGTTTATAAGCATAGTTCTTTATAACAAGAGCTCAAGAAAAAGTAAGCTGAGAAATCATTTAAGAAGAAGCTTAAAACAATACAAAAAATTGGCACTATAGAGGAAGAAAGTCTGTATCTATAGTTCAGTCAGAATTAGGGGTTTGGCATATAACTTCCAATTCCCTGTTCCATTCAGCGAACATATTTGGAAGGTCTCCATTTTACAGAGCTCTCAGTGAAATATGGGAAGTTTTCACCTTTTGAGTCCAGATAGTTTACAGGTTTGTATTCCTATTACCATGAAATACTAGTAGTAAAAAAAGACCAAACATAACAAAACAAGAAGTCCTAGGGGGAAAAAGAAAAACCAAAACCAGTTCCCTTTATCAGAGCCTTTTTCTCTGAACAGTGTATTTGACTTTTTTTCTTAATCAGAGTGTAAATATTGTATTATGTTTATTCAATAATACTCCCATCAGCATGCCAAACAGCACAACTTTTTGACTAGGGACACAGTAAACCTACAATGTCTGCCAAAGTTTACTCCCTTAAGGCGTTAGGGAGTCTCTTGAAAGTAGCTGTGCTTTGAACTGCCCTGGCTCCTGTGGGTTGTGTCTGATTAACTGATATTTTACATAACACTAACAACCATCACCACAGAAAAAGAAAATAAAACAAGTAATCTACAAATGCAGCGGGCACCTTCTTCTCACATTGCCTGTTGCAAACAAGCAGAGCCAGATTATTCTATTCTGCGTAAATAGTGATTGAGCTAGGACAGCCACTGGAACCTGGTCTGCTTCAACAGCCAAATCTGGCTTTACAAGTCTTCATTTTAAGAAGGCAACAAACTTAGTCCTAGTCCTAAATTTTACAGGGACAGAGACTCCTAAAGGTCAATGAGACCTACCTGCAAAGGCACCCTGAACTTTGCAAGCACTCCAGAAACAGCATTAACAGCACTCCTGCAGAGAGATGGACATGTGGAGCAGCTTGTTTGCCTGCACGCTGAGCTGGGCAAGTGGCAGCCATCTCTACCTCAAATCTTGCAGACTCTTAAGCATCCTTCAGATGCACTCCACAGACAGTCTGCATAAATGCCAGGACATCAGTTGTGTATCAGATTGCAACATGCTCCCTTTGTGTTAGCAGGTTTCAGTTCACAACTGCAAAAGCTGAAGTAACATTTAATAAAATACATAATAAAATACATTTTTTGTACTCTGCTTATGAAAATATCTGACACTAATAGACAACTGCCACCCACATGCAGCACACTAGGGATCTCCATAGCTAAAAGCGTGTCATGCACCAACTTGAATAAAGCACTAATGCTTGTTCCTGGTGGCTGTAATAATTCACACCTTCTGTATCAGACAGAAGACTACCTAAAACATACTCATGCCTACATATGGGCTACATATGCAAACTACACCTTGCTGAGCAAAGAGATTAAGCCTAGAACAGTTGTGGGTGTTTTATACCCATAAACAACACCTTCATCTCTCTGCATATATCCAGATTCAGACAAATGCATCAGTGCTATTAGTGCATTAGAAGGGTGAATGTATGCATTGTAGTAGGGGAAAAACAGACACTGCTGATTCTCACCAAGCTAATTGTTGGTGGGTAGACCCTGGATTGAGTGAAGCCAACAGTTACATTGGCATGAAGTCAAAGAAGAATCAGCATTGATGCATAGAAATGCAATACACTAAAATTCAGGATAACAAATTCTGTCTTTAAAAATTTAGCAATACCTTTCTTAATTTAAACTCATCTGTACTGTGTTGGAACAAACCAGAAGCCTGCACAATAGGAATACTGAAAACAACTTACAGATTTGAGGAAGAAAATTCCTACTTGGATGCCATTGTCTTGATTTTGTCCAGCTGAGCAGAGCTGGAAAGTGGCGCTGCAAATGAAATGCAAGAAAGTGATTCAATTCATCTCAGCAAATATAAAAATACAACACCATTACATTGGCCAGACTTTCCCCCATATGCAACAAGCAATACATTCTATTTTCAATCTGGAGGATTTATTTCCAATTACTGGAAGACAAAATGAAAAAATACAGGTCCTGATATTGTTTGCAGCTCTATGCAGACAGACCACTGTGTCTGCATGAGTCTCCTGCCAAAAACCACAGTCAAGAAGTCTGAAAAAGTAAAACCAGCTTTGACTGATTCTCAGTCTGAGTTAGGATGGCTGGGACAAGTCCATCTCAAACAACATCCCTGTAAATTCATCTAGGTTTAGATCTGCAGCAAAACTAAACAACCCCTTCCACAAAAAAGCACAGCCCCTCCTCACTGCCTCAAAGGGGAGGGGGAATACTTTATTTTACTCCCATTTCAACATGGACCACATATTCAGACAGACAGAAGTTTATCACTGTTCTAATTAATTGTCGTACATCACTGAGTGCTTTCATCCTTTATGATGAATTGTAGAAAGAAAACATCTTTGTTTGCCTCTTATGGCACGTCCTGTAGCCAGAAATCAATTCCTCTTGATCCAGTAGCCAGTCAGTGTGTGATCTAAAGCTCACACAAGCTTAGCCATTCCTTCTTTGTAAGTTCAGTGAGAGACTAAAATATCAAAACTTCTTTATTCTATCACTTACTACCATTTAATAGCATGAGACCATCTAAGTGCTGTTATTGTCCTGATGGCATCAGCACGTCCCCTCATGTCCCATCACTCTAAGCCTACCACTCATCCCCAGCTAAGCAGCAAACAGGGTGCTTGATCATGACCATCCAAGATTCAGTCTCCTCCTTACAGATTGGCATCTTCTGTAGAACAAAGTCAGAACACCTGCATTCATCCCAGTTTTGGCAGTTAGGAAGTTCCAGCAAAGAGCAAAGTCATTTTGAGAAGCAAAACCCATCTGACGCTAAACTTTATGGCCATAAGGGGCCTCTCAAACTGGGGAAGATCTACACAAAGAGACAGCCCTGGACTTCACAAGCACTGCAACAGCCCAGAACATGAACCAACACACAGCACTAACCTCACATCTGCGGGGAGATACCCAGGTGCTCACACGCCAAACTGGACAAGCAGGAGTTAGCTCCTCCGACATTTATCAAGACGCATTCTCAGAGGTTGCACCCAAGGTAAACAACAGCAGCTTAGAGCTATTGGTGCTTTCCTTGGACAGTTTGCACAGATGCCAACAGATCTGCTACTGCTGCTACTGCAAGAGTCAGGTCTTGCGTAACTAGAAAGCAAAGGAAGCAATGCTATCCTGATTTAGATTCCTTCAATATTTAATCAGTACTGATTGTCCTTATGTCTCATAGATAAACAGCCAGAAACTGAAAACTTAAGATTTTAAGCTCTAGATGAAGTTTAAAGTAGGTGGGTGAAGTACTCCTACATTCTTTTCTCCATACTATCAGCTGCTAAATTTGAGAATTCCTTGTCACTCACATGCAACACGCATACACCTCCCCACTGTATAATGGGATCAAAGATGACTTATCTGAAGTATCCCACAGTTGTAATGGAGAATCTCTCTGCCCTGTATGTGCATTTTGCAACATGACTCCAAGTTTCAATAGATTTGTCCGTAATGCCCATTTCAGCTGATAAATGATTCAGTGCTTGGGGAAGAAGGAGTGGCAAAAGACTGAGACTTACTGCTTTAATATTGGGATCATGTCTTAAGGCTGATATTGGACAATATCAACAAAGTAAAAACCTGATTTTGCCACATTTTTCAGTGGCCAGAACTAGCAGAGCAGATGAAAATCACAGCAATACAAAGCACCTCTGCAGTGGTACAAGTGGAACTATTATTCACTTCATTGCAGTAAAATCGGGTGAACCAGCCCCTAATCTGCCCTTGGGTAAAAGGCAGGGAAGTGATACCAAGAAATCTCCTGCTGGATCTAATAGGTCCCGAGGGGAAATCATCTGAGTCTTATCTTTAACTCAGCTGAACCATAAAATGGGATGAAAGCAGACCTGAACAGAAGACAGATTCTGTAACTAAGCTGCTTGTTATGAAATTCTATTACAAAATTTCAATAGCAATTTCTGTGTCAATATTTTACAAAATAAAAGGAGCTAGAAAGAGGCAAAAAAATGCAATTCAATTGGGATCAGAGAAAAACAGCTGCTGAAATAAGGTACTCTTCATTCATTCCTTTCTATAGCCCAATCTTCATTAAAGATTTTTTTATAACTTTAAGATTTCAAAAATCAAGTTCAGGTATATCATTATCAGTAGCTTTATACTGATTACAATCCTACTAATGCTGGGAATGAAAAATAGTTTCTCACAGTTTTCAGAATCTTCTTGCACAAATCCGTTCAAGGGTCTCACTTATATGGGTATCCCCTCAGGTACCATGTCCTGTTGGGCATCCAGTGGCGGGACACATGGACTAATACTACCCCATTTATTCTCCCATGCCAGCTAAACCTTACAGGTTAGCTTCCAGCAGGTGGGATTTTTATATCAAGGATATACTGGATCTCTTTACATGTAAAAAGCAGAGGTGGGGTTTTTTCATGAAAGCTTTATAGTGGCTTCCGTGCCTGCTGCCCTTACACCATCCAGCCAGCAATCTTCTCTTCAAATGTGTTCAAGTGAGGACAACTTTGCATAAAGAGCTTAAATTAAATGAAGCTGTCTGTCCCAGAACATATCTATATTCTATGACCCACATTTAATTTTTTTATTTTTGGTTCATACTGTGGAAAAGAAAATCTCTTCTGATGCACCCAAAAGAGAAGCAGAAGAATAAGCTCGTAGAAGCCCTGTCAATAAATACACACTTTGAGAAATGGCATCCTAGTTTATAGCAGATTTATAGTTCTTATCTTGAGTTTCCAAAGTTCATCTGAATCTCCAATACCAGGAATTTCAATGTATCAGTAAATCTTTTAAGCCATGAAGAAAACTCACTCAAAGAAGCAATGTCCCTTATCAGTGGAAGAAGTGATAAATCTGAAATAATATATAATTCATGATGACACATATCAAGACATTACAGCAAACACTGACACAAGACCTATTTATGGCATTGCTTTGCTAAGCGTATTCCCTACAGAACTCTCTCTTCCCTTATTCTGAGCCAAACAACTGCTTTGATAATGCTCATCTTTTCCGAGCTTGGTAAAAAAAGCAAATCTAATTCAGCACCCATTTCTCATGATAGAAAACTAGTGGCCCTCAGCCAGCAACATATAGAAGTAAATGAAAATTTCAGTGTAGGTCAAAAAGAAATGTGACATAGTATGGCTACTTTAAAAAATTCATGACCTCAGACATCAAACTATCCATTGTTCAAAATATGCTAATACAAATGTTAAACTGTCCTTGGCTGGGGAACAAAGCTTTAGTTTAGTTCCTTCACATCTTTCTCAGTCTGAATTGTTTATTACATTTGTGAATTCACAAGCTCTGTAGAAATGCAGAGTCCTCTCAAATCTCTCTGATATGGTTCATTGCCATCCTGAAATTCAGAATCTGGAAATACTCTGCAAATTTTAACTAGAACTTGCAACAACCTCAGGAACAAAGTCACCACCAGACAATTTTGGGAAGTGCGTTAAATTTAGTGACTACAGATGACATGACTGGCATAAAATATCCCATGAGTCAGTATCACGATCCTTGAATAGTAAAAATAACTTTTAAATAGTTTAAATATCACTCAACAAAGCTACCTGGGATAATGTAGAGTTTGAAAAGAGGCATAGGTATATATCTGGATAAACAAGAGAAACCATTTCCCTGCCAAGGCCATTACTGCAGTTCACCTTCAAATTAACAAGCAAGTAATAATAATAATAATAATAAAGAAGTCTCTTTCCTTGCACACATGTTTCCTTAAGAATCCACAGGAGAGACAATGCTCTTGAGACTCAGAGCAGGGAGACACACATTTCCCTAGTCACCTCCACACCATCAGGCATTAGCCAAACAATATACCTGCAGTGGTTGGCAAATCACAGTTAAAGTAAGAGCCCAAAAGCTGGCACAGATGTTGCACACAAGTTTCACACTATTTAGCCAATTATGGGTTTTTCTCTCATCTTTTGAAGTGAGTCATACAGCCTAATATCATTTCAAATGTTAATATATTTAGTTTGAAGAGAGAAAATTATTCCAAACCTGGCCGTGCTGCAGTTGAAGCAGCACCATGCTCTGAACAGCAGCAGATGTGCTGTCTACAAAGGCTGTTCAGACCAACCTGTGAGATACCATGACATTAGAAGAATAGAGAAAGCATTTACAGACTGGACAGGATTACAGGTTAATGATATGGTTTCCAATATATTTTTTTAAAAGACGAAGAAAGTGCCAGGGTGGGTGTAGACTGGTGGAACAAAGAAACAGACATGCAGAAAGCAAGGTTTACAGAGAAGTCAGACAAGGAGAAGAATAAACCTGGTAATATACGTACTTGGGTAAACACCACAGTAGTTACATTGAAGTGGTGGAAGTGCAATAATGTCTACAAATGGGAGCAGAACAATAACTTTATGCATATATTTGATGTATACAGATACACACACACATATATATACTTGTTCAACTTACTTAGGTTAAGGGCTGATTGAATCTGACAATGCTTCTCATCGTGTCTTTTCTGTTCCCCACAAAAAGAAGTGTATAGAAAGATGAATCCCCAAAGACATGCTACAAACAAAAAAAAGCAGGCCAGCAATTCCACATGCCTTCAGCTACATCAGACTGCCCTTGTGAAGGTGAACTTCCACCCATCTTCTTCCCAAAGGCATATGCAAAGAATACCACAACCTCCACAATTAGGAACAAAAGGGGTAGTAGTCATTGGCAACTCCCTTTTGAGAGGAATGGAGGGCCTGATGTGTCAGTCACACCCGATCCACAGACAGGTGTATTTCGGCTTCCGGGCACCCAGGAAAGGGACATCACAAAGAAACTTCCCAGCCAGGTAGGGCCCATTGATACTGGTTTTTCAGGCAGCAATGAGGTCCCAACAAGAAGTCTGCAGATAATCAAGAGGGACTTCAGGACCACAAGCTGTGTTCTCTTTTGTGCTGCCAGTTGCAGCGAACAATGGGACAAGAAACAAGAAAATCATGCAGATGAACACCTGGCTTTGAGACTGCAGCTACCAGCAGAATTTTGGGGGTTTTGATCATGGTTCTGTTTATCAACACCAAACCTGCTGGCAACAAACTGGGTTCATCTGTCTCAAAGGGGAAAGAATAACCCCATGCACCAGTACAGGCTGGGGGCCAACCTGCTGGAAAACAGCTCTGCAGAGAAGGACCTGGGAGTCCTGGTGGACAACAAGCTGTCCCTGAGCCAGCAGTGTGTCTGTGTGACCAAGAAGGCCAGTGATATCCTGAGATGAATTGCCAGCAGGTCAACCAACACGATCCTACTCCTCAGATTAGCTCAGTTGTTTAGAGCAGGGAGCTGATAACACCAAGGTTGTGGATTCAATCCCCTTAGGGGCCATTCACTTAAGAGTTGGACTTGATGATCCTTGTGAGTCCCTTTCAACTCAGAATATTCTGTGATCTGTAACGACTCAGCCCTCGTGAGGCCAGGTCTGGAGTGTTGTGTCCAGTTCTGGGCTTATCAATATAAGAGAGACATGGAGCTCCTGAAGTAGGTTCAGCAGAGGGCAACAAGGATAATTAAGGGACTGAAGTCTCTCTTACTTGGACAGCTTGAAAGAGTTGGGTCTGTTCAGCCTTGAGAAGTGATGACTGAGATGGGACCTCATCAATGCCTACAAGTACCTGAAGGGAGGGTCAAGAGTATGGAATTGGGTTCTTCTTTGGTGGTGCCCAGCAATAGGACAAGAGGCAACGGGCAGAAACTGATGGACAGTAAGTTCCACCTGAATCTGAACTTCTTTACTGTGCAGTGACCATACACTGGAACAGATTGCCCATAGAGGTTGTGGAGTCTCCCTCAGTGGAGATATTCCAGAACCATCTGGACACAGTCCCATGCCACGTGCTTTAGAACAGACCTGCTTGACCAAGGAGGTTGGATCAGGTGACCCAAGGTGGTCCCTTTCAACCTGAATTATTCAGTGATTCTGTGATATGTAAAAGAGCTGAATGCACAAATCTGCATTCAACTGAGCATCTCTGTTCCTCAGTGCCCTGGGCTGCCTTGATTACCTTTGCAGTGAGGAAACCAAAGCTCAGCAGCATCCACTGTAATCCAGTACAGTTTCCCCTTAAGCTTCATGAAAGCCTGCTCATTTCTGGCAGGCTCTTGTGAAACATCTCCTCTGACTAGCATAGCCCACATTGAATTTTTTTCTACAATAAATTAACAAAATTGAAAAATCTTTGTCATTTCAATAGATCAACCTGCAGTTCTGGGGCACCATGAGAAGAATCTCAGCACAAAGTTTTAATCACCAACTGATTTCCTGAATTTAAATTCAGTAATAAATTCAGTATACGTAAACTAGACACAGTTATTAGGTGGTCTAAACTTGGCCTTTAATCAGTCAAGTGATCCTGTTTTCCATCTTTATAGTGGCCTTCCAGACAAAAGGTAAAAACAGTCCATTAGTGAGTATGGATCGTTTAGATTCTGTGATAATGGGGGTTGTATAACAAAGCTAAGAAGAGGCTAAGACATATAGCAGTAATGAAATTGTCTCCCTCATTCACAAACACAAAAACCTCTCAGTTAACTATATCAGATAACTCCCACTAAAAGCAATACATTTTGTGGTACAATCTTAACACCAGAGTACAACTCATCCCCTTCCATTCCCAGGTGTTCACAGTTTTAAACTTGTACAAAATGACCTGTGTCAGTATAACTTACTCTACTTCTGTCCATGAATAAAGGGGAATCAAACCATAAAACCAAGAATCAGGCCAGAAAAACTTGTACAAACCAGCCCATAACCAACCTTGGAGCAGAAGGGAAAGAATCTGCCACTTTCTTCCACTAATCTTAATGTGTCCCTGGAGGAATTCACCTTACTCTCTTCTTTCTTAGCTGAACAATAAAAGAAAATAAAGTGCTCCTGAATAAAATGTTTTCTGTATTCAAGCTGCTTTATATCATAGCAGGAATTTTAAATATGAATCTATGCATTGGCATATTACAGAATAAAAGGAATCAGAAAATAAGGAAGAAATATTCATCTGGCATCTATAGGAACAGAGGATCATGTAACAGATGGAAAGGGGAATCAGTTCCAAACACTGAATAACCTTGTCTGTCACCAGCCTCAGAACCAAAACCTGCCATAATTAGAGGGTTCTGAACAGCAAAAAAAAAAGTGCACTAAGAAATACAATATTATTGGTGACAATAATTTCAATACAAGGACAACATCTAATTTTGCTGATTCTCTTTCTCAGAAGCATTATTCTATTATTTTTCTTAGACAATAAACACAGTCCAGAGAATCACTTCATAAATTACTCCTGTTCTTCAGAGAAAAAACCAGCAACTATTCTCTTCCAGCAATAGAGGCCTGATTTCTTACATACATGGTTGTGTCTAGTTTATTGACTATGCATGTATGGATTTAATTTTTGGAGATCTTTATTTTATAAGCAGTAAAATATCATAAAGAATGTTTACTTAATGTCTTGTTTTAAAACAACACTTTCATAACTTTTAAAGTTATGATAACAAACAACCTTTTAAGAAAGTCCATGGAAAAATGGGAAGTGCTGGAAAAGAAATTTCTGAGAGTTCTTATCACTGTTTATAACAAAAGATCATGCAAAGTGTCAGGTAGAAATGGCTTGACGATGTGTTATCCACTAGTGTTTGAAATCCAGATAGGTTTCATAAGACAATTATTTTTCTGAGTTTCAAACGGAATGTATTCCCCATCTCTTCTCTCTCAAAAAAACCCAACTGAACACATAAGAACTTCAGAATAATTTGCTTAAAATAAAAGAACATCACCACTGAAATTGCTGTGACAAACTTGAAATATAATGCTCTAAACCAGCTTAATTTTCAGCAAACCTTGTGCAGATGCTACATAGATGACACATTTCTTACACCATCATAAAAATGATAAAAGGCCCACAATGGAGGCATTCAAAGTAACAATAACAAGAGATCACCTTCACTAAAGACTGGGAGAGACTTTTCATTTTTAGACAGTTATTTACATGCAAGGGAATGAACTAAGAACTAAACTAAAAAGAAATAGTTATAAGTACCACACTAAACATGGTCAGAAATTCAAGCCATTTTCCTGTAGCTTCCTCAACATGGGATGCTTCTCTTTTTGACTTGCTTGTCCCTCTGATACAATAGGACTGCACTAATTCACACTAAGGACTGGAAGGCCAATTGCAAATTACCAGACCTTGCAAATTAGCAAGTAAGCAAACAAATGCTATTAAAAAGCCCAGTCAAGAGTATCACAGCACATCATTTGTTCTTTTGTTTTTCCAAAGTGCACTTTAGTTCCTAACACTCCAGAGCATACCAGTGAGAGTAGTGGCCAGAAAAAGCATAAAAGCCCCCACCATCAATGTCTGTTTATTGGGTTTTGCAATCCTGTTCTCTCAGCCGGTTTGAAGAGCTAACTCTGTGGTCCTAGGGACAACTCAGAAGAACAGAAATCACTGTCACACCGCTACTGTGTGCTGGAATCTGCACATGTTGCAGCTACACTGAACGTCTGCAGATGAGTAAGGTGCCTTCCAGTCCACAAGAAGGTATCAAGTGTTCTGTTCAACCAACTGCAATCCGTATTTGTCACAAACAATTTATTATTTATAAAGCAGAAGTAACCACAAAGAGTTTAGACTAAACTATGTCAGTATAATATATCTGTTGCTTAATTCTGATGGTGACTATTAAAAGGCCAGTTGCAGACAGTCTGCAGCAGGGTAGACAGGGGAGAGTCACAGTATTAATGATTTAGCTGCCCCTCTCCTGTTCTGGTGGCAGCATAAACATAAAGGTAACTGGTAACACTCTTCTGCATGCAGTCATTGAAACTGCAGAGATTTGAGGCAATGCCACAAGGGGGGTTGTGAGAACTACCAGGTTTACAGTTTTGCAAGGCTGGAGACATTTTCACAGTATGGATATTGCATCAGGCATTTAATCTGTACATTTAATTCAGGAATTTTTGTTCTTATATTTCCTCCCAGCTCACTGCTGATTTTTTTATAGCGAGAAACTCTGACATAGGGCACAATTTCCAGGTTGATGTGTGTGTCAGCAAAAGGGCTTGTTCTGCTCAGCTCTGACTGCAGGCATGTATGTGGGCTGAACTTTTAGCTGCATTAAGGCACAGCCATACTACCTCAAATCAAACAGGATCTACCTCAGATCCAGCAGGAGAACCCCAGCCCACATGACCCTTCATTTTCTACAACTTCAAGTACATATGAAAACTTTTTTTTTTTACATTTCTTGGATTTTTAAACCTGCAAACTTCTAGGCGTTCTTATTATTGAGAAGCCCACAATATTTCAACAGATGAACAGTGTTTTCTTCTTAAAATGCACTCAGAAACTCTACCTGGACTTGAGTAAAGAAACTGTATTGAGATAGACTTCCCACCTCAGCACAGCCCTCTGAACTACTTTGTGTTTTCATGCAGCTGTAAGAGGAAACTACAGCCTCTGGGAACTATGATAATATAAACTGATACCACATCTACTTACTGTTCACAACATTTACAAATATATAAATATGTATTTAAGTAAATCCAAATAGGGATTCTACTTCATAAGGGGGAAATTAAATTATAACCAGCAGCTTATAAACTTTGTGATCAGTAATAAGCAGTAAAGCAGACCTGCATTCCTGAAGAAAGTCTTAAAATTAACATGGTTTGTTATTCCAATTTAATTGGGTCAGATCCTTGGCTGGCATAAGGTAATACAGCTGTAATGACTTAAATTAGTCTATGGAAATGGGCATAGCTTCAACTATTCCAATGCCATAAGGGGTCCATTACATGGGTTAAGTCAGTTCTTTTTTATGACACCTGCCTGAGGAGGATATGTATTAATTCCTTCATTAAGCCCAAATCTTTCACTATCCCAGAGTGTGACTTGCACGTAACGGGTACTGAAGTCTGGTAAAATAAAAGACTGATGCCACTTCCCCAGTTTGTAGAGTGCCCTGCTCGCAGCGTTGAACACTCATATCACGGAAGGCAAAGAGGCAGCAAGGAATCCCAGCCTAATCCTCTCTTTTCTCTCATAACACTCCCTGTTATTCACACACCTTCTGCCAGGCAGTCCTGAAAAGAGAAGACAGCAGCCTGTCCCAAAAGGACTCATGACGGAACGAAGCGTGAGCTCCTTCCAGCCCACGAGCTGCCCGGCAGCAGTGGCTGCTCTGCGATTGCCCAGGTCACTGCTCAGGGGACGCCTGTGACAGACACTCCTGTTGAGCCATTTCTGCAGAGATCCCAGGCTTTGCTACGCCCCTGGACTTGCTTTGGGAGCTGGCTATCCATATGGCCTCGGAAGAAGCTCTGCTGCAACGGGACATTCAGGATGTCCTGCAGCTTCGAGCGCCTCAGCACCACAGCCAAGGGGGGACAAGTGGGGTGTGGAGAGCACTGTTTTGTTCAGCTCATAGAATAAATTGAGTCAGGTTTAAGGAGTGGGGTGGTTATTTTTGGAGCAGATGCCAGGATGATAGTACAGGTCCTGCCTTTATGCTAAAGTCTGACCTATGGTCTATCTCTGCAGCAGTATATTCATCCAACATGATAACAATACTGAAGTCAACCAGGGAAAGTTTTTAAAATATATATTGGATTCCTGATATCCTTGAGGAAATTATTTTGACCTTATATTGCTGAAAGTTCTCCCACAGTCATACTGACAGAGCTCCTTTGTGGCATATAAGTTTATTAGAAAAAATGCCTGTTGCAGATTTTCTGATCAGAACCTAGTAATGCAAGTCAGAGGCTCTGTTCAGCTGATTCAGTGATAGCTCTCTTCAGTAGGGAGAAATTACTTTTGTGTAAGAAGCAATACCCAGCTTGTTTCAAACCTCAGCCTCTGGCAAATCTGTCATAGCAGGAGACATTCCCTGTTTCTTTGACAGATTGGCCTGAGGCTGAAAGTTAATCTAACATGTCAGAAAAAGTACACAGTAGGTAAAGAAAAAAGCCAAAGCTAACCCTCTCAGCACTTTACATCAGGGCGTATTTGAAAGAAACACTCATTTATAGACAGTAAAATATTGCTCTAAGTCTTCAAATTAAAAGAAAATGAAGGCATAAAAACATGCTAGCAATAAAAAATTAAGCTTACAGATTCTGTTCCATTCATTCTGTAACCTACACCAGCAATACAAAAAAATACTACCACCAGCTGACATCCAACACTGGGTTTTTTGCTATTACAGATCAATTTTCTTTCTCCTTATCACTGAGTGCCAAATTAATAACAGGTTTCAATTATCATGATGCATAAAACAATGAATTTTGGCTGCTACAACAATTAAAAATCCCACTTGCCAATGATACCAATGTGTAATTTTGTTCTTGTCACTGTTTTATATATCCCTACAGTCAGCGGCCCAAATTTGCTCAGTTTCTCTATTCTTTCTTGCGGATAAGGTCCCTGAAGTTACATACAATAGCATTCTCAGAAATGCACAAACATGTAAATACACTGAAGGTTTTGCTTTAAACTTGACCCCAGATCTTAAGCAAAGTTAATAGGATTGCTGCTGGCTAGCACTAATCTTAGAATGCCAAAGTAAGCCAGAACTACATTCTCTGTGGGAAATGTAGTTTTATCAGTAGTCTAAATATTTTGCAAGAATAGTTCAATGACTTCACTCCCTTGATGAGTACTGAAGCAATAAATTTTTGTTATTTTTTCCAGTGATATGATTTCCAGTTGTATCAAGATTATATTTATGATTTTACATTCATAAAATGAAAATACTGAACATCTCAAAAATTACTTTCCATTCAATGAAAAACCTTATAGTTGGGGGAGAGGGTTGGAGAGAAGAAGGGTCTGACACAGAATGAAAACATATTTAGCACTGTGAGATTCTCCCAGGGGTTTGAATTTCCAGGCAGCCACATCGAAACCATTAAAACAGGATGAAATTCTGCTGCTTATTGCTATTCTAAACATGTAAGGAAAATTTCATAAAAACTTCTCATGTTGCCAACTTTCTTAGGCAAAGCTATGCTCCTGGTTCATCTGTGAAGTGTTTATTTTAAATGGCGAACTGTGTGAGAAAAAAAGTGTGATACAGTTTAATCTTTGTAGCACTTCTATAAACAAAAAAGAATACAAAGAATGAAGCAACTCACCAACCAGTTGTGTTAAGGCTCTGAATGCCCTTTGTCAGTGTCACCTGAAGCATCATTTTCCACTTTTCACATCTTTAACTTCCTATTCCAACACCATGACAGTTTTTTTTCCTAATCCATTAATGCCAAAATAAGGGCAGTTGTTAAAGCAAAGCCTGTTTAGCACCAGACGTCATTTGACACCGTTGGATTATTTTCCATTTCCCCGCGCTCCGCGATGGAAGGTGCAGTGGAGGTCAGCCCAGCTGTGCAGCCCTGCTCCCTGCTGGGCTCTGCTGAACTCGCACGGACAGGGCACAGCACAGTTCAAGTGGCTCAGCACGAATCACTGCGCTGAAACAACAGAAGCAGCAGGCCCGGGCTGTACCTGCAAGGAGGCAGCCGAGCCAAGCCGAGAGAGGAAGCCGCCACAAATGCAAAAGGCAGCAGGAAATACAGGGCACACCGAGAGGGGAAGGCACCATCCCAAGCCCTTTACTGCTTTTTCCACCCGTGTACCTCCTGGCTTGGGGGCACTCCAGTTCCTACTGATCTCGTGTGACAGAATGGCTGCCTGCCCCACCAGCTGACCCTGCTCCTTGGTCCTAGGTTAAAGAAAAACTGGAAAATTAGGGAAGTTATTGAGAGGCTTAGGCAAGACGCCTCAAACAGGGAATCAGAAGTGTGTAACAACCTTCTCCTGCAGGGCACCTTCTCTCCTGGCCAATCCTATTGACCACAGCAACCTCTGTCCCGCCACCATCTCCTAGGGGCTCTGCAACAATGGATCAATTGGGCACCTCCCACTGTGTTTACAAGACCCAAATGAGGAAAACAGTGAGGGCAAGAAGAAAGGAAGAAAGTTTAAAAGGTTTGAGAACCAAAGCCTTAATCATTTCTACAATTACTAAAGAAATCCTAAATTAAATGACTTACAAATTCTGCTTCAGTACATCTTTTGTATCTCAAAGGATGAATTAATGAATGGTTGAAAACATAAAACACTAAGCGTTGTTCTTTTTATAATGTATGTTTTGAAAAATTGACCAGGCTCATATTAATCTAATAAATGGCAGCTTTCCAGCCTGATAGCTTCATAATGGGCATCTTGGCCTTTCAAGAGTCTTCCTTTTAATCCCTCAGAGAGTATGAATGTGCAATTGCATGTGAACTACCAGCCTTGGCAAGGAGGAGGTTCCACATCATATTTTCCTGCTAGCAAGCTGCTTTTTCTAACAAATGCACCAATCTTCATCCTTCCCATTATGATTTTTCAAGGGAGTATTTGTGACAGCAGGCATGAAGGATCACATCTGCTTTTGTGTGTATTTTGCTCCCCCACAGTTTTAGAAGAAGCTACAACAAAAAAGAAAAACCCCATCAGATTTCTTCTTCAGATAAAAAAAAGAGAAATACCAGTATTAAGAGGTACCCATCAATGTAGTTCCAATAATAGTCATGGAATGAGTACCATTTTCATACTATATGAAATAACTTTCACAAGCTAAGTCCAAGCTTTAAGAGAGAAAATTTCAGATTTTAATAGTATGGAACATCAACTTTAGTTCCTCTTTTAGGTGAGTTTCTCCCATGGTACACTTGTAGCACTGCTCTGACAGATGATTTGAATGAGCCTATATCATGATAGTTAGGGATTTCTCAAACTTCATTTCACACAATTGTTTAAAATAATCACAAAATACTTTCTATTCTGAGCATGACAGCCACAAAATTTCACAGCCATCAGCAAGCAACTGAATCATATTGTCAGCTAATCATCACTGCCAAATTTCAACCTTCTACCAATGAAAACACAGGTGCCCATATGGAGAGGACCAGACACCTCATCCCAGGCTGCAGCCTTTGCTGCTCTGCACATGTATCCTCACTGCAGTGTACTGCAGTCAT
The DNA here is from genome assembly GCA_013400735.1 of Pomatostomus ruficeps. NCBI lineage: Eukaryota > Metazoa > Chordata > Aves > Passeriformes > Timaliidae > Pomatostomus > Pomatostomus ruficeps. The sequence goes on from VYZT01054259.1 coordinate 1,425,476, forward strand.
CTAGGTGGAAACACTGCAGGGACAGGCATGAAAGGTGTGTGAAGTACAAAGGTTTGATTTCATGAAAGCCTCTGAGCTTTCAACTCTTCAGCTTTCTGCCAAGTCTGGATGGAAATTCATGAAACCCAACTTCCCATAAAATTATTACAACTCAATCTAAACGTCTGGTTTTCACTTTGGTTATATGCTGTACATGCACAAAAAGAGCTGTAAAATGAAAAGCTGCTTTCAATTTAGAAGAAGAAAAAAAAAAATTTAAAAAAAGTAGCTTTCTATCTATTCCCAAATGGTGAAATGGGAATGACCTCACCAGAGTTCTCATTTTTTTTTTTTTTCCAGAAACAGCGTCCCTAATCAACCTAATTTGGCAAGATATTCTGGTTCATACAAAGCACTCCCAAAAAACATGCTTCTGTCAGAGCTTGGACTAGCATTGGCAGACCTGCTGCTCCCCAGAGAGAACGGCTGATGCACTACCCTCATGTACACTGTTGGTTACTGAAGAGATTACTTGAGCTACATAAACCCAAATGATGAAAATGAAATTAAAACAAGACCCTTCAACTAAAAGTTCAATTCAAACATGACTGTTGGCTGTGCAGTCCTCCTGCCACCCAGGGAGCTTCCAACCACTGGATCAGAGGAAAAGTTGTTGGCCACGGAGCTACACAATATTCACAAATGCTGTAACACAAGGGTGTCTCTCAAAGAAATAGCCATTGAATAGTACCTCAAAAACCTAGTATTTTAAGCCCTAATTTTCTGCTTAGGAATGGACTGCAACCTCTGGTACTTTATGAAACAGCTGTTATCATTTTACACATCAGATACACACACACAATCTATTTACTGTGTCCCACTTCCCATGTGAGCCAAGGGGACTAAAATAAACGTCACAAAAGTCCTTGTCCTTTCATTCAGAAATACCAGCTTTATAGACTCTGATTCCAGCTGCAAAAGTAAGTCAGACTGGCATCAACAGAAGAAAAAAATATTTTCCCTTGGGATATTGTTCCCAAACACTCCCAGCAAAAATCTTTTTCTTCTAAAGGCTTCCTTTGGGGATGAACAAAGTCCAAGGCTTTGTCCTCTGCAGGCTGGCATTTAGAGCAAGAGCAGATGAGCTCATATGAGGAGTCCTTTGATTCCAGGAGAACAGTTGCGGTGCTGTCAGCACAGTACATGTGACTTCGCATGTGTCTGAATAAGACGGGAGCAACAGATGAGAAGGGGAGAGCACTGCAATAGGGAAAGGATCCAGTTTCTAGTCTAATGCACAGAAGGTGTCACAGTGCAGCTTGCCCTCTGTCTCAACACTTCTTGATTTTGGTTTCTAACATCACAGGCTAAATCAATTTCCCCCTTCTGGACCAGAGCTGGAAGAAAAGCTTAAGTAAAATGTCTTTGTCATAAAGGATATTACTCCCCTGCAGTGCCAGATGGGTCTACAGACGTGCAATTCATCCAATATTGGGAGGTGAATATGGGGTTAGCAAAACCATTTTCTCACTACTCTCTTAAGCCTTTTTTGCTTTTGCTATCCCAAGCTACGGTTCATGGTTTCAGGCTTTTCCCATACTGCAAGATTTAAAATCCTGAGCAAGTATACAGGACAGGAAGGAACAACACATGCTCAAGAATATTAACCTGAATTACCTTTCAAAATCAAATCATTAAACAGAGCCACTCTGCAAACACTCTCAATCAAAAGTTAAGTATTAACATACTTGTGAGGGGAGCTTGATCAAATTATAACCACTTTAATTCTGAGTAAGTAACGAACTAGAGTTGTATGAGCTGAACAGTCTGTAACAAGAAGTTGACAAGCTGGTGACAGAGTATCCAGAGGAAGTGGTAGAGATTTTGCTACACAGAGAGGGGCAGTCTTTGTTTAGGACACGGTATGGTTCCACTTAAAAGGGTTCTGCACCACTCAGAATCTGCCCAGAGGAACCTGTCAGCTTTAGGGTCACAGCCTCTAGAGAGAACAGAGCAGATGCTGACTGCAAACTGTCCCCTAAGACTCTGATAGGGGCTGAAACAGAGAGCAGGCATCATTTCATCCAGGTATGGGATGCAGGAGCAAGGTGGAATTGCATGAGTTAAGCCAACCATCACTGATTTGTGACCCAATCTTCAAGGTACATAGATTTTAGCCTCCATTTCAGGCAATTTAGAAAGAGAGAGGGAGGTTGCAGTACTTCATGACAGTTAGGAACAGGTCATTTAAGAGCACATATCTGACTGAGTGTGACCTTTTCCTTAGCTGCACAATTCCTTCACTATTGATAGAGTAGACACAATTCCTTTGCTTGAGTTTGTTTTGTCCAACTTAAGTGTTTATTGCCATTACTAGGAATTTGCAGAAGGCAGAACACCTACACCTGGGGAAGCATGAAGTCTCAGCATTATCAAAGAACCTGCACTCTCATCTGAACATATGAAGAAACTGCCCTGAATACTTGATTATAACAAGAAGTAGAGAGAAAAAGAGAGAAGACACTTTCCTTGGACTCCCACGGCTGCAACAGGCATACATTGCCTACACTGCTTCTATCCCAGTTCACCATTCTACCTTCTGAAAGCGGAGTAGCTTAACACCTCTCCCAGGGAACAGCTTTCATTATCTACAAAGTCTAGAAAATTAAGGGAATAAATAAAGTAAAAGTATTCTTTGAGAACTGGCATACCTAGGGAAATACCAACAGAGTCACCATGGGAAGACAGCACTGGGTTAGGCTTAGATTCTGCCTACACCTGGAAGGTGTTTCTGCATGTCTGAGGAGCAGACGTGTTGTTGTCAGAGAAAACATGCATCCCTTACAGGTAATTGCAATCATCTGAATAAGTTTCCTGCGCCTCATTGGTAAACAAAATACATTTATGTCAGTTATATTTTCACTATTTTCCTACAATTTTGGAGAAATGATGCACATCCTGTTTAAGCCCCATTGCTTGCAAGTGGTCACAAGAACATCAGAAGATTCCCAGCTAACCCAGTCCAGGTTTGCATAGCCACTCCATGGCACTCACGACATGCAGAGCCCCAACACAAACAAATACACTGCTCACACACAATAACATGATAAAGGGGAAGGACAGCAGAATGGAGGTAGTTAGGAGCAGGCTACCCCAGCTAAAAAAGCCGCTTCTTTTGCCTACAGGCCTCTTCCAAGTTATCCCGGGAAGCTGGCCAGATTAATTACCCTGGTAGACCACACACAGCCCATGGGTAAGAACCCTTTGCCGTGAAAAACTGAGTTGAATTATGAAACCCTCTCTCTTGTCAAAGGTGCCAGGCTTGAAAAATAATGCTGCACAACCTTACCTTCATTCAGCTGCTATGCTTTCAGTTGTACTAATTTAGGATGCAGCATCTTGCACTCTGTTAGCAGATTGCTGTTGGAGGGCAAATGCACAGCTGTAGGAGGGAAATTACAAAACTCACCCAATACTAACCTGCTAGTTAGAGGACTTCCAGAATATAGAGACTGTTTTAATGACAAATACATGCATTTGTCGTCATACTTTGAATCTCCCTGCCAGGTCCACTTTTTATGAATGACTAAAGTATTGAAATCAGCCAGAATCCTGATTTCACAAGGTTCAAAACTGGAGGAATTCTTGTGAATCTCAAATCCTACCAGGCAGGAGGAGCCAAGGGACTACCCAATGCACACTGGGTGGTGACTGAGGTTACTGTTAAATCAACAAGCTGCCAGGCAGGCAGAATTTTGTCAGTGTCATATTTCAGTGTTTGTTTCTGGAAGCATTCTTTGAGTATTGTGCAGAAAGGACTGTAATTCGTCTCTAATGCAAAAGCTGTGCTTTCTTTGGGTACCCAAAGTGCCAAATAACCTTGCAAGTATCTGAAGCAGCCCAGTGTTGTGGTATGTGTGGCTGCAGCCACCATGGCCCCAGAAAAGCCAACAACATCAGAGCCCTGGCTGTCAGACCCCCAAGTCTAGCAGCACTCCCTCTAAGTTATAACAAGAGCCCAAGATCCTGTGTTTCCCCTGTTTGCATATTTCAAGTTGATAAGTTACTGTTTTTCCCTCCCTGTTTTATTCATAAGTTTATGAATATGTATCCTCTTAGCTGAACATGTATTAAGCCTGGAAAATTCTACGGTCTGAGATCCCTCATTGGTTATTCCCTGTTGTCCATCCCTCAAGTATCCACATTGGATTTTTCCCTCAGCAACCATCCCCTTTCGCCCTTCTCCATTGGCTGTAACCCCTTCCACCCCCACACCTTTCCCCCGAGGATAAAACCCTGGGGCTTTCCTTTGTCCTTCGTTCTTTGTCACTGGCTTTTTCACATTTTTGCACTCTCCGTTGAATTCATACGAGGAATCCCTTTCTTCTTCTTTGCCTTCACGCACGCTTTTCTACATCTGCGGCTAGGAGATAGCCCCTTCGGGTGGGGAGAGCCTGCCTCAAAGCGCAAGAGTCGCTTTCTGTGGCACAGCAGGACCCCTGGGCTCTCCAGCCAAAGCACAGCACAGCCTCAGCCCAGCACCTCCCAAGTGGCTTATCATGATAATGAGTCTCTTTCTCTACAAGTGGACAGCACATGGGCAGCCTCTGATGTGGCAGGGACTAGAGATGCTTTAAGGTGGACCTCGCTGTTCCAGCCGTTTGTTCTAACACCAGAGGTCACAGAACACCACAAACACCCCTGTGTGAAACACATGGGTGTGCATTAGTGTGAACTAAAAGGGAATTGTTCTAAGGTGCTGGACTATGAAATGGAGTGGCTGCATTCCCCTACACCAATTCTGTTGCAAGAAGGCAACCTCTGGCAGAGGGACAGTAACAAATGACAGCAGGGCTATGACGTCTAAATTGCTGCAACTGTTTGTTTGGGCACACACAAGCCAAGACAGTCAGCCTTGTTTCAGCAAACAGCAGTGGGTTTGATGAGACCTAGTAGTGGGCAATTTAGACCACAGAGGAAGGTTGAATCCAACCACCTCAAGAAAGAGAAGTATTAAACAAAATCAGAGAAAATTAGGGTTCAAGAAGCAGCTTGGATGAGAGGAGGAGATTTATTTGAAGGCAGTAACCTGCAAGTCTGCCATTGACAAAAGCACTTAAACATCTTTCAAGGTTGTCTTCCTAGATGTGGAAGAGGATTGCTGCTGGGGACATACAGACCACTTCCTATCATTATTTTCCACACCCTTCAGGAATGCTTTCCCTTTGTCTTTCTGAATTCATTTTCACAAAGTACTTGGCAGCTTGGCATAAGCTTGATATACTTAGTTTAGTCCTTGCTAATTACATAGCACCTCAGCAATTGATTGTACACTAGCCAAATAAATTCAGAAAATAGTTATCTCTGTAAGACATTGTTTGCAGCAAACCAATGAATAAAACTTTAAATCGATGCTTATAATACTTTTCTCACTGCTAGTGAAATTGCAGGCAACTTAATTAAGACTATCTTGTTAAAGACTGAGCAAAGTCCTCTACCAGAAAGGAGGCTTAAAGGTGGGTGGAAGAATGAACATGATATACAAGAAATACAGTACTGGTCTTCTGGCTACCTACAATGAAAGAGTAGCAGGTGCCTCAGTGGAGCAATACAAGCTTCCTAGGAAAAAGAAGTTGTCTTCTAAAGACAAAAATTTTCCCTTGTCAGAAACATCCTCCCGGGAAGTTCTGCTTAATAAAACTGCAAATGCAGTAAGATGCCCTACTGTCTTCCTGATGGGGCAATGAAAGTCTTAAGTCATCAAGGACAGCCATGAGAAAACAGTCATCACAGTGACTGTCAGCTGTCATGGCTTGCATTAAAATAGCCCTCTTTCATCTCAAAACTTCAGTCAATGTTGACAAAAGCTTAGCAAAAGGCTCAAAAATATATATCCTCTCTGGAATAATGGGAACAAAACAGAACAAAACCAGCCAAAAGTCACCAGACCAAGCCACAAGCCAATCACCACAAGAGAGGCCAAGCTAAGCACCATGAGGCCCAACTTCAACCCTGACAAGAGTCAGGCACAGCCATTATCAATACCACATACCTTGAACAATCACTGAAGCATTTGGCATCAACCCACCACACAAGGAGCCCACTGATCTTGTGTGGAAGATCCAGAAGCAGTGAAAATATGAGACAAGATGAGGAAATTCATTAAATGCTCAACTGAGTACAACAGCTTAAAATAAGCTAAAGATACAGGATTACACAATTTGTAGGTTTTAAACATCCTTTTATGAACATAATCAATGTTTATATTCAGCAGTCTCCATCAAATAGAAGCCACTTTCTTTACAATTCTATATACTACACCTCTATTTTGACAAATCTCTTATGTGGGATAATTTAGAAATAAGGAAGGCATATGCAACAAATTCTAATAGAAAATACACCTTAACATGACTAAGAAATACACAAAATGTGCACCTGGCTGTACAACACACAGCTTCAGAATTCCTCACAAAGACTGAATGAACTCAACCACCAACTCCCCTGCATCACATTGCAGAATTGAGGCCTATTTTAAAATTCTCTTAACAGAACAGCCTGTAGCATAATCTCAACCAAAACTGAGATGAAACCAAGTTCATGTTTTAATAACACAAGTACTTTTTTAGGCAGGAAAAAAAGGCAAGGCTTAGTTATATATCACTACAAAATAATGGTGGAATGAAGAGAAATTATGATATATATCACCCCTGAGCCACCTGAGCTGGCTTCAGAAATGGATACCAGCAAGAGAACAACTAGTTCTCTGAACTGTTTAACCACTGATGGCTAATCTTATATTTCCTGTCTTTTCTCTCCCTCATTCTCTCAAATCTGGACTTCAGAGGATGCACATTAAATCATTTAACAGACTTCAGTGCTGTTTTCTCCCACACCATTTTAAAATAGTAGCATATCAAGAACTTAAACAGAAATGCTGTGCAACACAAAAATTACATTTATGCCCTATTGCTACAAGAATTTCTGTCCAGTTCAGAATTAGTTTTCAAATGTTAAAATATTTGATACAGTCTTAAAGATTATTTGAGAATATAACAAATATGTTTATGAAACATTCTAGATTCAGCTGGTGTTTTGAAACAAAATACATCAAGTGTTTCTAAGTAAATTGCCATTTATCTATAGTACCCAGTATGTAGAATTTCAGAGGGACTATTTGAAACATGCTAAAGTAAACTGACAGGCATTTACAGTTACTAAGCTCAATACCAAGCAGCTTCCATTTAAAACAAACAAACCCCACCACATACGACACAAAAGCTTTAGAGCTGTTTTCTCCTGCTTGGATATTTAAGTCTCTCCGACCACAGAGCAATTCAAGGTTTTTCAGGCTCAGGTGAAGCTTTGTAACAGAGACTGTTTCCTCAAACATCCACAACTACCATGTAGGTAACCAAGCGCACTGGTACCATTTTGGCCTTTTGTCCAACCTTACAAAAGAAGACACTTGTCCTTATGTCTACAGTAAATATTAATTCACATTCCACAGGCAACAGAAACCAAACAAAATAATTCTGTAATATGCAATTCACCAAGGCTGCATATACTTTCAAAGCAGGATTCTGAGCATATAATGGTTTTGATAGATTTACAGATATCAACAGCCATTACAATTTTCATTACAGGAGAAAACAAATTCAAATAAAGCAAAAAAGCTACTTACCAATACTAGTGACGACTTCTGGATCAAAAAATTAATTACCTTTAGGACCATGAAAAGGTGTTAAGCAAGTTCTGGCACGTATCCACCTCACTGGCCAAATGGGAATTAACAACACTTAGTCATCCACATCCAAAGTAGATTTTTTTTTTTCAAAGGCAAAACCCACCATTTAAACAAACTTACAGTCACATTTTATGTAAGACTGCTGCTGCTGCTATTTCTGCCATGAGTTTTTAGTCAGTTCCTAGCTACTATCAATAGGACGATAGCAAGCAATGCTTTCCCGGACATGTAATTAACAAAGCCCTGGTCCATCTAAGTCACAAATACTGATTGTGTAGAACAGAATGTGTGTGTGAGAGAGAGAGAGGGAGAGAATTAATTACAAATGCATATAATTTGGCTATAATACAAGCTGCACATGTGGACTGAGAAGAGTCCATGGTCCACAGTGTGTAAGCTGTCACCAAATTGCATTTTGCTAATATTTCATATCTGTAGCCAGCAAATTACACCAGCCAAAGTGTCTCCTACCCAGGTAGCTATGCCGACTGTGTTTAGATATCAGCTAGACAGCTACAGCTTGGTTTTGCTTAATATGGTTTCTCTTAAAATTCCAACAGCTGGCTGAATGCTCTAGCAGCTTTTAGTCAAATTATTGCAAGGTTTCAGTTTTCATCTTAAACTCTGCAGAAAGGAATGTAATCATATTATGCTAATAAATAACCAGTGCTTTCAAGGTCAACAGAGGAAAGAGATCACAAAATTGTACAAATCAAAAATATAAAGAAAAGTCTTAAGCAGGCACAAGTTCTAATTTATTTCACATTGATGCTTCACACTGGTGGTCAAATAAATGCTGTTTTGCTTTCATTTTTGCCATTCATTTTGATATCCTGAGGTATTGTCACCAGCAGGAGAACATTAGTTGTGATGGAACATTTGCTTTCTGAGAGCTCTTGAATTCATCGAATGTCCTCACTGCATATTTGGGTGTGTAGTGGTAGAGATATACCTGAAGCAGCCAGAAACCTCAAAAAAAATCATCTCTTTCACATGCACAACTTTACTGTCTACTCAAAGAAGCTAATTTCCTGAGAGCAAAATACTTAAGAGTATCTGGTTGTATCTCAAGTAGTAAGTGTCATTTATACATGTAGGTAAATTGCTAAATGCACAATGACCCAGCAACTTAAGTATTTTATTGCCAGAGTAGATTATGTTCCTTCAGAACTTGATACAAAATCAGCTGCAAACACACAGGATCTATCACTTCAGTTAGAGGCAGAATAACTACAAATGTTGATAAGCACCGCTGCTGATTAGAAACCACTCCTCTTGCACCTGAGATTTGCCTGCATTTGGATATGGCTCCCAAGGATCTGGATTTTTCTCGACAGCCTTGAGATTAGGAGCTGAAAGGTCACCAGGATTTGCTTTGTAAAATTTTCTCTCCTTCAATATTTTAATTATATAATACATCACATTCAGTGCAAGAGGAGAAAATCCAAGATACTCAAATGCATGAATCATCTGATTATATTTTTTATTCACTGGGTGTATTTTATGTCCATAAAAATATGTGTATAATTGCCTGTATCTGTATAGATGCATCTGTCATCAACACTGGTATGAAACTAAAAATGTAAGTTTTTCCTTAAAATTGTTAGCAATAATTAAGTATCATTTGCACACCATATTTGCATGTACTCCAATAGGGAATGCAGAATGAGGCAACATGTGACAGAAGCAAGCTCTAGAGAGACAGGGTCACTCCACTAATAAATCCACATGGACTGCAACAGATGCCTTCTCCTGTCTCAGCTATTAGAAAACACTTGATCATTTGCTCCTCTTTTGTTTGCCATGTACAGCATAATCAAGAAAATTACTTCTCAAGTAACACTGATCTATAGAACATTATGATTTTTTTACTCCTACACAGAACATTGACATTGTCCTTGTTTTAAAGGCTATAGATATGGGAGGAAATTGCCAAACTCATCCTGCCAGCATTAGCAGAGACAGCAATGTGCATTTGTTTATCACACTGCTCTCTGTGCTTTGCAGGGTCACTGTCTGTGACAGCTCTGAAGGATCCACCTGCAGACATGAACAGACTCACGCAGCTCAGATCTGTGCAGCACTTGTGGAACAAAACACACAAGGAAACAGTGGGGTGAGCTGCTGAAAGGCAAGGCAGAAAACCAATCTGCTCAGGAGTGAACACAGTAATACACATGTGCCTGGAGCAAACACCAAGTGGCTACTACACCGCACTGCTTCAGAGACCCACCTCCCACCATCCATCTGCCAAGTGAAGGCCACTAATAGCACAAACCCCAGAAGTCACAGTGGATGTAGAAGAGTCACAAAGAGCAGTAGGAATTATTTTTCATCCCCATCGAAGTCACTACAAATCTTCAATACAGAAAACTATTTCCATCTTATGAAAATCCAAGTACACTAATAACAGTTACAGAAACATTCACCATACACTGTTGCTTTACCTGTTGGAAGTCTCTACTCGCAGCCCTGGATTTTAAAGACATGTTTGGCATGACTGCTCAACCAGATCTGGCTGAAGATCTTAACAGGCTCATTCTGCGTGAGTACCAGCTGAACAGAAATTGCAGCCACAGCACTCAGCCAAGCATGTCGTGCCCATCACAGAGAGCTTGCTGTGTTAAACCAGACAAGATTGCAATAACCTTGGGCCTTTAAGACAACAAATACTAATCACCAGCTGACACCAGCAAGTCCTGCTTTCTAGTAAAGAGCTTTCACTTTTGTACATGTCACCTCAAGAATCATCACATTTTTAATTGCTTCATACACCACAATGATGATGCCAAGGTCTCTTATCTTGAACTTGTAAGTCACTGGTCTTGGTATGAAATAACATCACAAGGAAATGTTGCTAACCATGGCTAAACACTACCCACAGTACACCTGTCAGACAGAAAAATCATTTCATTTTTTTATATGAAGTAAGAACCAATTTATTGAGGGGGGAAAAGTAAACTGTAGAGCTTTATTGCTTCCATAATCATTTTCTGTTATCTGATTCTTTCCTGACTGACTGCACACACAACTGCCTATAAACATCAATGGGAAGTACATAATGACAACGTGGGGAGAGGGGGGAAACAACCTTCACCAATCTTCCCAACAGCTTTTAGAATTACCCTTTTTTCCCTTAGTTTTGGATAATATATGTGAACATAAGTTATCTGAAAAATAGCTGTAGCCTTTAAACTCTCTGTATATACCTGTAAGCTGGTATATATTTCTTTATAGCAAATGATACTACCTCATTTAACTAGTTTTTAAACACATATTGAGGCCAACAAACATTACAAAGAGGGCAGGTGATGTAGCCAGTGACATTAACGGGTGTTAGGGAATTGCACAACATAAGGAATGCACAAGTGCTTTATGATCAACAGTTTGCACTCAACCACAAACACCTGGGTAAGCGACTCTCCCAACTGTGGCAAAAAAACCCCCATAAACAAACAAACAATCCCAGCCCCAAAAAAGCAAACCAGGTAGCATAAAAAATAAAAAAGTGTGAAAACACAGTCAGAAATGAAAGAGGGTGTTTGGCCTCTATTGCACGGGTATCAGACGCTAGCTGTGCAAGGTAAAACCATGGATGGGACACTGATTCTAACACACAGCTCAGGTGATACACTAAAGGTATCCACATCACTCAAAAATTATTCCCCAGTAGGTAACATTTCAGATTGATAACACAGCTGCTATAAACCTCTCCCAGAATTAGATCTCTGTATTATTTCTCAATTCCAATACAAATAAAAATTACACTGTTTTCTGTCCCTGTGACTGATGTGGGTTTCACATGGGTCCAATGCTTCACATGACATGACAAAGTGGGAAATAGCTATATCACTTTACAAACATTTTGCATAGCTCAGCTTGACTGTTTGAGACAGATAGGTTGCTGTAGGTGAGATCAAAGAGGGGTGTAGGAGGAATCTGACAGGAAAGAAAAACTATGACCTAGATAAGGAGCAACCCAACAAACATTCAAACTACAACTGAAGGGCTATTAGCTGTGAAGAGACAACCTGCCTGCAGCCAGCAGTTACATGATTTTCCAAAGCTAAGGGAAGAGATACAAGATAAATAAGTAAACAAACACATTGGTCTGTTGAAGGCAGGGATGAGCAGGGCCAACACATTGACACTTTCAGAGCATGCAGCAGTCAGCAACCAATACAACCTGTCACACCTCGAGTCAGCTGGCATGCAAACACCACAAAGAACAGTCAACAACTGAATAAATGGAGAAAGGCCCTTCTTTTTTACTTTTGGGTGAAGAAATAACTTAACATTTTAGGCTTTGAATAGACAAATCACTTGGCTTATCCTACTGGGCAAAACTGCTCCAGCCACAGAGGGCAAGGCACCTAGGTAGATGGGAGACGGAGTCTGATACAAGCAAGAGCATATTAGCACTACAGACAGTATCATAACAGAACATCACCAACCAGGCTTGAAAGCCAGAGACAGCCCAGGCACACAGAGCAGAGCTCGGGTACAGCCAGCCAATGTGAAATACCGCCCTCATGCCAGCCCAACCCACAGCACATCCCATGAGCTGGTCAGGAAACAAACCAGGGCCATAGGCACACAAGAGAGTTGTGTAACTCTCTCCATACGGCCCATCAGAAACAACATTAATCTCATTTCTTACCCATTTCCAAGGAGGTGCAGGAAGCATATAGGTGTAAACTGCACTCTTCCCTACCTGCTTGCCTTAAACAATGAAAATCACTTAATGCAATGACCACTTCATGCCTCCCTTGGCACAGAAGCAACGTGATGGCTGCTACCTGACCCCCAGGATCAGCCAAACACATCCTAGAAACCCCTGGAGTACTCTTCTCAATGCAGTGCAGATTGATGATGCTCAGGATGGTCAAATGGTTAGTCAATTTTATTTGTATTCAAGCTTGCATAATACAAATTTTATAAAATAAAGTGTTCTTTTTCACAAAAAAAAAAAAATATCTATAAAGTTCCATTGGAATATACTTCCTTGTCATGTGCCTCCCTTACCATACTCTTTGCTGCTGGGCTGAAGGCCAGAACAGTTCTGCTTTCCAGATTCCAATCTTGGTTTTCTCTGGATGAATATTGGAATGAGCAGATTGACAAAGGACAATGCAGTGAAACCCTCTTTAGGAGAGGCAAAGGTCAAAACGTGGCATGGCAGCAGGTTTTCTGCTCCACCAGCAGTAGTAGGAACACTATAACATGTTCTGCATAGGTAACAGTTGCAGTTTATATTCACACACGCATTTGCAAGCGCTGTCCTGGTAATATGATGAACAGGACATGCAGCTCCTCTCGGTGAACTATGCTTTGAAAGTTGTCTTCTCTGAACAGCTGGGGGAATGCTGCTCTCCCAGTCCTCAAACAGGCCATAAAACACAAGACTTACTGACAGCTTGGAAAAAGCTCTGTTGCAGTACTACACAACAGAGCCAGTTTCTTACAAGCCATTGCCAGTTCCATGTTGCAGGAGATTTTTATGCTGTCAACTTAATAATGCAATAAAAGGCAGAAGAGAGCTTTAGTTATAAGTAACAAAATATAAAATTCTACCACAGATAGTGCTGGGAAGATAAAGTCTCTTCTCACAGACTAGAAGTGACAGCTTTGCATTAGAAAGCAGCAGTAGATATTCAAAAGCTCCAGGAAAACCTGTAGTAAAGGCACCAAAAATCAAAGTGCAGCTGCTCTTTTTACTGTTTAAATCATTATATATTAGCAACAAATCTTGTTGTTGGCCAACACTCAGAAATGGCATATGGCCAATAAAAGGTTCAGTGGAGTTTTCCATCTGTCACTGGAATCAGCTATGGCTCCAGCTCATACATAGTAAGTTTAGTGTCATAATTATTTGTGTACTTGATGTCAACCACTCAGTCTAACATAATCATTTGACTACACAATTTGCTAAATATACTGCCCAAGCAAAACATGCCATAACCACGGAGCTGACGCTCACAAGGCCATTACAGCGTAAGGGCAGCACTAACCAGAGATAAGCTGCGCGCAGAGGGGGCAGAGCCACAATGGGCTGTGCAAATACAAACACACCAATGTATCGTCTTGCTGTGGATCAAGGACAGTAAGAGGCACCATGATCTTATTAAAATCAGAAGTCAAACACCAGAAAGATAGCGAGTCAGTGAGTGGATGAGTGAAAGTGGACACAACAGGTTTTTTTGTAGCTCTGCTTGTTCCTTACAGATTGTAAGCATATGGATTTACTTTGCTGTCTTCACAGTCCTGCCAGCACAAGAAGGCTGACAGACTAAGCTTTAATCTATTTTGTTTCAGTGTAGGTTCAGGAAATACCTTAGTAAGAGTATTGTCTGAGGTTTTTTAAATTCCTTCTACAGCATTTTCCATCAGTTTCTAGCAGCTATGGAATGACATTTTTTCTCCCTCCCCCCACAGCACTTCAGTGCTATAGATCCTGTACTGATAGGTCTTTGGGGCTGTATTTAAATCTGGATTTTCCAGACACTGGGATTTATATTTCCATCAGCCAAGAGTCACAGTCTGCTTGGTCCCAGATTAGGGTGCAGGCACAGGCAGATTTCTATTTTTTTAGTTCAGCCAGAAAAATTTGTAATACTCCCAAATGCAGAGCTTTAACAAAGTGGGGGAGGTGGGAGTGGGGAGAGAGGGGGAAGTGTTCTAAGCCGTGCTGGAAGTTAAATGCAAGAGCATTTTTTTGGTGCAAGTTTGCCACTCTACTCTCTCTTCCCTAAGCTCTACATCTGCTCCAAGAGAACTGCCAAAGTAGTTTAGAGCTACTGGATCTGACCTGTGGCTGGCTTTTAACATTTAGAACCTGGGAAGCTGAGAGCATGGTAGAGAGGGATGTAGGAATTCACTGAAACCTTTTAGAATATTTAATAATCCCTTCGTGGTTTGGTCAGAATTGGCACAACTTCACAGCAGTAAGCTGATTTGCACAGAAATGGGCTCATGGCTCTAACAGATGCTAACAACTCATAAGAACAATTTGTTGCTGCAAACAAAGTCTTATCCATAGTGTTGTTTTTCTCCAAACAGGGTGGAGAGTAGAAACAGATTATTTATTAAAAAAAACCCCAAAAAACAAAAAAAAAACCCCAAAACCAAACAAGTTAAAACACCTCAAATAATGACAATAACTTAAATGTTCAACTCAGTTGCTGAAACATTAGTTACCTTCATCAGAAGTGGAACCTCAGAGTACCCAAGACACTCTGTTAGGCTAGCAGCCATAGCAGGACTTATTTCAGAGCAGCAGGTGGAAAGCTGAGGATACTCCTGAGTATCCAAAGGTCAAACACCCACAATTATGGAACCAGACTGGAGTGTATAACATTTTCAAATTCTTGGACAGCAGAAAATCCCATTAAGCAGATTCAGTATTCAATAGCTCAGGGACGATTAAATTGGACATTTTTAAAGTCTGTTTGTATTTGCATAATTTTATTTATTGCTTCTATAAAACTGAAAGAATATTTAAATCAGAAAACATTTGAAAAAAATGTTTTCAAGAAGAGATTTTAAAAGCCTTGAGTCCTCTATTGCCAATTGTTTGTCCTGTCTTAAAGGTTAGAGATTGTGCTAGGTATCTTACCAAGAGCATCAACTCATTATACAGGACA
This sequence comes from Pomatostomus ruficeps, assembly GCA_013400735.1. NCBI lineage: Eukaryota > Metazoa > Chordata > Aves > Passeriformes > Timaliidae > Pomatostomus > Pomatostomus ruficeps. Next base: position 1,440,842 of record VYZT01054259.1, read on the forward strand.
TAAATACACTCCTCCCCCACAGAATCAAAACAAGCATCATACAGAATTTTTAAAAAAGAAAAATCAGTTTCCTCTAAGTAGAAAATGACCAGTTCAGGTTCTAAGACCAGTTCACAGGAAAATCCAAGAACCCACCTAAAGCTGGTCCCTGATTCCAAGTGATTTTGCCTTGCCTTCAGTGGGCATAAACACCAGAAAAGTACAATGAGAGGCTTCACACAGTCTTAACCCAGACCAAGCTCTTCAAACACTAAAAAAATCAAGATATATTTCCAGGTGTTGGGAAAACTGTGGAGACAGTTCATAAAGCTGACGCTCTCATGACTTCTCTTCAAACAAATGGGAAAACATGGTGGAGAAAAACCAGTCCATTCAATTACAAATTTCTCAGTGTGGCAGGTGAAATCCAGCAGCAAAAGACTTGAGAAAGGAAATATTAGCTCAACATGTATAATAACCTCTGAGGCAGCTGTTCTCATTCAAATTGAGAGTGAAGAGGGTCAGGGGTGAGCATAATGGATAAGAGCCAAAGCATCTGAAAGCAGATCCACTGGGTTCACCCAGTTGTTATAAACAGAGTACCTGTTCAGTTTCCAGCTGATTTGCTTATTTCCCCACCATTTTTTAATCCCAGACCGTGGCTTTCAGCCTGTTATGCTGAATCAGCTACTCATTCAGGCAAACTCTAGCTGAGAAATCTTTGGCAATGGATGGGAATATCCAAAAATGATCCAGGAAAAGGTAAGCCATAGTTGTTTGTAAAAACTTGTTATCAGTAAACTAGTCAGTACGGAAACAGCTTTCTTGGATAGCAGCAAGAGAACACCAGCTGGAGACCTGGCTGCCATTTCCATCCCCTGCTTACAAGGAAAATGGTCCATGAAAGAATTTATATAAACTTGCATATACTGTGCACATTGTTTCCATGGTTGTTGATTATGTTTATTAGTGACAAATTACTACAATGAAATGTTGTTTCTAGTGGCCAGGGAACAGATGCATAAGCTAGAAGCTTTTAGATTTCATGATTTGTGAGAATATGAGACTCCAGTTTTAGCAACAGAAGGATATAATAATTGTTGTATCCTGAGGGAAAAAGTTTCAGCTCTATCACATCAGTTCTTCTGTCAGCAGAATATGATTCTTGTGAAAGATACAGTATTATCTATATATTCTGCACTAGCAATTAAGGCATCAATATGTTCATTTTTTTAAGGTCTGATAGAAACTTAAAAGTTGCCTTAGAATATTAAAAACATTATGTTCCAGCATATACAGCAGTGACAGAATTACTATTAAATGTGTGAGGTTTTAAATATTCTCCATTTCACAGTGGAGCTTTTTAAAGTTAGTATTGTGAAGGAATCAGTAGTAACTCAGCAGAAGTTTATGTCAGCTTTAGAGACACTCAGTCCTTTGACAAAACACAAACTGCATTTCTGGTGATATCACATGAGAAAGCAGTGGGGAGCTGCACCAAAGCTCTCTAAAGAGACACACTCTCAGAGATTGCAATAATTTTATCCTTTAGTTGTCTGCACTGCTCAGTTTGAGCAGTAATAGCTCTGTCATCTCCTCTGCAGAAGCACAGAATTGATTTTGTTCCTTTGTCCTCATGTAAAGCATATAGCATTTCCAGAGGAAAGGCAGCCATCTGCACACATGTAGAACTTGTATATTACTCTGGATATAATTTACATGAACTCTACCCAAAATATAAACTGGGACAACTGATTTGCCAAAAAGTTCCAGCTGAATTTCAGCCAGTTTTCATAAACTCCAGGTTCACAAAGCTTTCTATCTAGACCATCTTTTTGGCATACAGCCACTCATTTATGTTTTACCAGAAGGTCGTTCTCTTCAATTTGTTGCCCCCCACACCCCCTTCATTGCAGAAAACACAACAGGCTTATGCTTCACTGTCCAGCCAGGTTGCAACAAAGGCCTCTGCCCCAGCTCCTCAGAAAACTGTTCTCCACCCTTATTTTCTCCTTCTCAGCGAAAGCACAGCCAAAAAGAAACCAAGCTGATTTTTTCCGGCCAACCTCACCCCTAAAGCTGCACAGGAGTGAAGGCAGGAATAAAGAATTTACAGGAACATCTCACAACATGCACAAAGTAGCAAATGTTTAGCATCACAGTTACTGCACCAAAAACTGAAGGTGATTTAAAACGAAAGAAGTCTCCTCTAGACTGATGCACAGTAACATAACCCAACACACACAAGTAGACTTGCAACACACTGCCTTGTAGCAATCCATTTCTGAAACAGAAACATCCTCAAATCAACAACATCTATTACATTGTAAATAACATTAGTACATGCTGATGTTATCTAGTGAAACAACTTGGTAGCCTATAAGATAGAATTAAATGTGTCCCTTTTCTAGTATGTCAATAATAATTATTTTTCTAATGCTTGTACATTGATAGGAATACATGAAAAGAAGCAATCACATTGGAGAAAATGTGATTTGATCTTGTTTATACAGACACTTATGTACTGAGAGTTTGTTTTATCTCCTGAGATATCACTGAGATTACAGAACGTGCAAGCAATAACCATAAGAATAATATTTTAATCATAAGAATAATAATTTCCATTTTATTTATGTAGAATATAAATTCCTAAGTACTTGCAAATTCAAGGTCAGCTGAAAGTTGCCAGAGCAGCTAGATTGTTTCATTAGCAATGCAGTGAAAAGCAGCAAAACTTCAACAAGCCCAGCAGATGCACCGAGACCGCAGAGGCTGTGACACACAGCCTTCAACACACATCTTCCTCTCCAAAACGCTTCAAGAGAGGTGCACTGAAAGGACAGCAGGCAGCAGATGAAGCCAAGCCTCAAGACAGCCAGAGCAAGAACTGAAGTAAAAAAAGTCATAGCAAACATAGGCTTCAAAGAGTGGAAAAAACAAGCTTATACTCCAGTGTATGTACCAGCACAACTGTTGGTTGAAGTGTTTGTGTCAAAAGGAAGAGGAAAAAAAAGCAAGTGGAAGCAAAAGTCACTGAGAGACCAGAACTCCTTGGTGCACAAAAAAAGCAGAAAAGACAAGCTTAGAAATTGCAAGCAAGGAAGCAGTTTTCTGCTCCATTTCTCTTTTGTCCACAGAAACAAGACTTTGAATAGTTGAGAGGGGGGAGGAAAACCAAATACAAGGAAAAAACCCACCCAAGGTATTAGCAAAGAAATATGTGACTCACTCATTGCCACTATCTACTCCCATTTATGTTTTGTGGTGTATTTTCCTGACCCCTTGACATAACAGAGTAGAAGTGGATGTATATTTGGTCTATTCATAAACTCCTGGAGGGATGGAACAGAGCAACCTGAAGTGATTATGGTGCAATATTACTATTATCCATAGGATGGCCCTCACAAGCCTCAACATTTTGCTCCATTCTTTGGCCTGACTTAGGTGCTTGGAGCATCCTGGCTCTGTTTGCAGTCTTTTTAGACTGTGCACAATCTTTTGAGCCTCACAGCCTTAAGGTGTTCTAAAGGCACTATTGAGATACAAAACAAGAACTGTACAAAGAAGCTTCTCTACACCACTATTACTGGCTATCATAGCCCTACTCTCTTGGTATATGTAGGTATTTATATATAAGTGTAGCAAGCCTTTGTGGCAAGATTTTCTATTGTGATCAGTCTAGTTAACCACTGTCAGACATTCAGTTTCATGATACCACAAACACTGACATTTACAATACATTCCAATTTTCTTAATGAGAACTTCTAACCAAAGGAAAGCTGTTAACATGGAGGAGCACTCAAATATACTGGAGAAGTTCTTACTAACTTAAATATCAAAAACGTGTCTCAAAATCTGAGACATGTTTCATTTCCAGATTGAGAGATTCCTTCCATGTCCTGAATAGATGATCAAACCACCTGGTGAGCAAGCTAAGACCATGAGAACTACTGTAGAGCTTTACCATGTAAGACAGCAGATGAAGGTCTTTGGGCCTCAAGATGGGAGGTGTAATTTTGTACACTTGAATTGCTGGGAAAATAGAAATCCCCAGGCACCAAAATGAACAGATTTGATTTTCTTCAACTAAAAATAGTACACCCACCTTTAAGCAGGCATTCTCTGAACTTGAATTCTCTTGAGAACAAACAAGCAAAAAAAGTCCTGCTAAGAAGTTTTTAGCTTTTTTGACATTGTGGATACACCATCATCTGGCTATGTTCCACACTGTCACAGGTGATGACTTTACTACACAGCTTGTGTGAAAAATATTCCACAACAGCAATCCCCACAGAAGAGCAGTCTCAAGAGGTCCCCACCCTCACCTACCTCCCCTTGGCTATGTCATCTGAGTGCTTCCATGGGCCACATGCCAAAAATAACCATGTTTCTCACTCCTGGTGACTGAAGTCCTTCTGAAGGCAGACAGCACTACTGAAAAGTTGAAAGCCTCCTGCATTTAGCTCACATACACATTAACACTGAACTCTAATTATGGACCACCTAAAAACATACACAGTCACAACTTCACAGCTTAGAGTCAACAAAAACTATTCATCACATGTGCAAGGTCAGAACACAAATGTCAAGAGACCTAGAATAAATTTGACTCACACCAGCCTGCACAAGCTACCACAAACCATTCCTCAGCTCAGCACCTTTCCTGATTGTCACCAGGGATAGCAGTTGAGTTGTATCTTCCAGTGGTCTTCAGAGATATTCCCAGCAAAAGCATTTGGCTTTTGGAGCTAAGGGTCAGAAATCAAATCCTTCCCTTTGACATTGTTCTAAAGCCATGAATGAACCCATTACCCCTTCCTCAAGTCATGAGATTAGCTCAAAAATAATACTGTCATGTGCTTATTTGCCTCCAGCATCAGATGCTCAGATTCCCATTTTCAAGCTTGCTTTACAACTACTTACTTGGAAAAAAAAAAGAGAAAGCAAGCTCCAATTCTTGTGTGGCTAATGTACATCAAGCTGATGCTTGAAGAAAAACAGCAGCCATCATGAGAGTTGGCAACTCTCAAATTGCTGGTTATGAAGGAAAGAATATTAAACAGCTATCATCAATCTATCTAAATCCAGGAAGTGAGCCATGAAATGCTGACAAAGGGGAATATCTGATCTGACAATGACGGTATATTTATCTTTTAAATGAAGAATAATGGAGTTACACTGAAGAGACTCATTTTAACTTTGCAACAGTAAAGTATTTATCTCATCACCTTAGGGTGGTATCTGAGCACTTCAGGGTAGGAGAATTTATTCTATCAACTCTTTTAAAGGCCACCATTTTACACTCCAAAGATGCCACAGGAGCTGCGTAAACAGAAGAAAGGGAGTGTGGAAACTGACCTTCTGAACAGCTCTAGTGCAGCCTCCCATCACAGCAGTAGGCCAGGTACTCGGTGCCCTTTTCATCTTCAACATCTTTTCTGCCGAACAGGGATAACACCAGATTATCACAACAATATTGGGGTTTGAGGTATTTTTTGAGGGTGAAAACCTCTTCACTTATTTTGTTTCCCAGCACATTAGGCCTTGTGACTGGGAGCATAAAAGTGGTTTGTACATGCACAGACTGTCACACAAGAAAAGCACAGCTGGGCACAGGCTCTACATCCCGGGGCAGGAGCCAGAACACAGAGGTACAGCTAACACCAAGCTGCCCTCCTATCAGCCCTGGGGCTGTCTGAGCACCCTCATCCAACCCCAGACCAGGATATGTTTATACAGGCCTCTATTAAAAAAAAAAACAACCCACAAACAAATCCCAGAAACCAAAACCGCAAGGAAAAGATGACACAGACTCTGATCTGTGATAAAAACAGTAGGTTACAGCTTGAGTTGTAAGAAAGATTGGAAGTGTGTTTATAATTAAGGAAGCTAGAGAAACTCAGGATTCCTACACAGGTATGAACACCTATACCTAAGTTAACCACAGATTCCTTACGAGGATCTATATCACCTCTTTCTTCCCCCAGAAAGACTGGACCCCACACGACGAAATAATTGTTGTTGTTATTTTAAGCTAGTCATGAATTCATCATGCCATCCCCATAACTTTTCTCTCTAAGGACTGGATCTTACCAACAAGGACTAATGTTCCCCTTAAGTTCTGATAAACTCACCTGCTTTTCTTCCTCACTATCCATGTTCTGTCTGCTCAAATTGTGAAAAAAGTGGAAGGAAAAAACCTTCAAACAATCCTCAGCAAACTCACTGCTTATAGGAAAAAACTCCTTTGTCTTGTACTGAAGTCCTACGCTCCTCACAGGAAAATGAGTACCTGTTCTGTGGAGATAAAAAAACTGATCCCAAGGAACATTTTCTGTCCCACCTGCCCCCTAAATTGGCCACAGCTGGAGTCATACCTCTAGACAGCCCAACCCGCTTTTGCTTTGTTGAGCAGCAAATCAACTCCTTGTCCTCAGCCTGTGGGATATTCAGAAGTATTGTAGCCAGTTCACGCTGGATTATAATCAGTGGGAAAAGAGCTACAGCTGCTGTAGTTTGATGCTCCCTCACCCCTTCTGAGGGCTGGGCTCAGGCAGCCATAGCAGCCTCCCAGCACAGCCCTGGTGGAGCATTAGTGTTAGCAATTTGACTAGCAAACAGTCACCCATCTCCCTCCTTCAGAAGTTCTGAAAAATTTATTTATCCATTATTTTTACTACCAGAGAGTAGAACTTCACCTTAAGAGCAGCCAAAAAATGCAGTAGCACGCATTAAATCTGCTCTAATATTTGACCAACCTCAGCTTCATAGAACGCTCTCTTACACTACAATAGCCCAGAGCTGGCAGCCAGCAATGCTGAGGCCAAAGCCTCCTCTGGCCGCCCGTGTTTCTGTGCTGGGTCAAGCATGCAGACAGGCAGCGCGTGCTTCCTCATGCTGGGAGACCAGGGGCTTTTTTTTCTGTTTGTTGCTCTCTCCAGCAGTGTTTTTGGCAAGGAGGGTGTGAGCACAGCACCCTCACTTAGTGACTTCTCAGCAAACTAAGTGGACTTAAGCATTCAGAAAAACCAAAGCTCTGGCTTTGCTTCAGCTATGCATGGAGGAGGGGGTGCCTATAGAAAGGAATTAGAGCTTGAACACAGAGTAAAAGCAGAGCTGAGCAAAACCTTCAAATCCTGAAATCACATGACTGAGCTTTTCTAACCACGCAGTGAGCATGTTGCTGTACCAGAGAGCTCGTTCCCATCAGAATGGCAGGCTTATAAGTACTTTAAAGCAATTTAAAAAAAGAGCACACCAGCAAAAAAGACTTAATTTGAAATGAAGAGGCTGATATTAGAAAACTGTGCTGGAGTTGTGAGAGTAGACCAATGATAAGTTTTAAGGAAGAGAAGCAGTGCCAAGGAAGCCACTTACCTTGATAACAAAAACCTTTCTTTGGACCTATGTAAGGAAAGAGCCACCAGTAATTTAACCAGGAAATTTTGTACTGTTTTCTTTGGTGGAAAGTGGGATTTGGAAGAAAATCCTTAAATCTTTCCAGACCACAGTGATTTCTTTTTTCCTGTAAAGCAGGAGAAACAGCATCTTCTCTGCTGCAGTCTGATTTTCAGAGAGCACACAGAACTCACTTCTGAAAGTTAGTTGTCACCCCTAAAAATCTTGACTATTAAAATCATTCTCGCTCTAGTAAAAAGCATTCTGGGCCACAGAGGGATCAGAAATGGGCAACAGCAATTGCTGTAGAATTTATTGTTCCAGTCAATTTTTCTCGTTGTTCATACTGTAATAGTGGCTGTATAACTATGTTTGATTCAATACAAAAGGAAAACACCTGCTTTTTCACCTTATCTCCTGTATCCTAGAGAGGGGTTGATCACATATTAGCCAAACACCGTGGATGGAAGCAACAAGAGGAGTTTAGGGGAATTAGATGCAATGAAGCAAAACAGTATGTTCCCGTTTGCACTTCTTACTCACAAATGTGAGCATCAGCCCTGCGCCTTCACAAACAAGAAGTAATAAAATGGGCACCCCAAAACTCCATTTGGCATCACGAGGTTGCAAATGTTTCTGAAGACATGTCTGCAAGTGATACAAGGGAAACACTATCTATTCCTGAGAAACGTGTGACTGGGGAAGGGGAAAGGGAAGGGGCAGGGGTGGTGACTTTGCAAAGCTTAAAGACCGTATTTTACTTTTAATCTTTGGTTATACATATGACTTCATTGTGGAAAGGTCATCGGACAAAGGGAGTTCAGTGAACAGGGTCTGGAGGGAGGAAGTGTGTGTGGGTCTCAGCCTTGCCCTTACAAACCATTCACGTAAATGGCACGGCCATCTGCCCCGGCGAAGGGCGAGCCCGGTGCTCACGCTGCCCGGCACAGGAATCCTGGGAATCGGTGGGAATGAGCGGAAATTGCCACCGCAGAAAAAAGGTACTGAGGAGTAAGCTTAAATTCACCTTCTACCTCCCGAGACACCGCACAGCACCTGGGTACCGCGGCCAGCACCTTGCCCCAGCACCGGACTCGCCACCCGCAAAACCTTGGCTGTCCCCCGGGCACGAGGCAGGGCGGGGCGAGGGCCGGACCTGGAGGGGGCGGTGGGAGCGCTGAGGGGCGGTGGGACCTTGTGGTGGGGTGGGTCCTTGAGGGGGCGGTGGGAGCGCTGAGGGGCGGTGGGACTTTG